>JAWPEG010000013.1:3219532-3271525 GCA_035771395.1 Myotis vivesi | reverse complement strand
CCCCCCCCCCCCACACACACACATAGCTATTTACAGAGAAGAGCTATGTACATCCAGGATCCCACCATGCATGCTCCTCATCTGGCCTCAGCATCCAACACGCACTTGGCAGCAAGGTCCTAGAGTCGATGCCCACTCGCGTGCCGGAATTTGTACATTTCAGCCACCCAGACTGATGGAGAGTTCTGGTAAGTAGTGATGGGATCGGCAAGGAGAGCAATTTCTTTATTTCATAGACCGATTTTAAAAAACCGTGCAGGTATTTCCCAAACAAACCATTCAGTGGAAACGTCTTCCCAGGGGAGTGCCCTTCAGTGTCCGTGGGTAGTTTTGACCTTGACCTCTGTCTGAGAAGTCAAGGTCAAAGGGTCCGGCACTAATGAAACCAGAACCAGAATCAAAGACGCTGAGTTTGTATTCAAGTTTCAGCCTTACCAGCCCTGTGTGCCACTGGACAATGATTTTTGATATAAATTTTTTATTGGTTTCTGAGAGGAAGGGAGAGGGAGAGAGAGATAGAAACATCAATGATGAGAGAGAATCATGGATCGGCTGCCTCCTGCACATCCCTTACTGAGGATGGAGCCTGCAACCAGACATGTGCCCTGAACGAAAATCGAACCAGGACCTCCTGATTCATAGGTCGATGCTCAACCACTGAGCCACACCGGCTGGGTGATCATGAACCTTTGGAACATCTCTTGGGACTGATATTCCCTGGAACAAACTCAGGGACATGCTGCTCTGGAGGAAACAGCTCATTTACTGACCCAGCCCTACCTTGCCCAGCCCACCATTCTAACTGAGATCAGAAAGCAGCGAAAGGTCACTCGGGAAGGCTGGTTAGGTCCCTCCAGCACCTCTCTGGGATGTTTAGAAATGAATATAATAACACAGAGATAAAACCCACCAACTGGTTTCTCAAAAGAAACCCTTTCTCCATCCAACCTGTTACATAGTCACTGGGGATTGATGTTGCAATCCGGGCATGTGCCCTGACCTGGAATCGAACCGTGACCTTCTGGTTCACAGGTTGACGCTCAACCACTGAGCCACGCAGGCTGGGCTGGACAATGATTTTAATCTCTCTGAACCTTGAGTTCCTTATCAATGAACTCAAACCCTGGACCCCTCAGTCCATAGGCTGAGGCTCTAACCACTGAGCTAACCGGCTAGGGCACATCCAGGCTTCTCGGAGGAGGGAAAGGGAAGCATTTCCAGTGAAACGCTGGAGGGATTCTCAGGGGAGGAAGCCATCGGCACGATTATGTCTGGGCTTCTGCAGGATCTCACCCCCTTAAATGCTAAGAGGGACCCACGGAAAATGGTTTCATGGTGAACGTGGACATCCAGAAAATCGCCGATTGCTGTCCCCACTGACTAGCCTGTTTCCTTTCCAGCCCTTGACGTCTCTGTGTTTGCGAGGCGGACTCCATCATGGGCTTCCTGACAACAGGAGGGTGAGCTGTGAGCCTGGCCAGGTCAGAACCAGGCTGCGTGACCCACGACGGGGTGATGTAGGCACGTATTCTACAAGCCGCCACGTGAAACCAGGGCGGGTCCGATTCTGCCTAATTCATTCTTCTCAATGGAGGACTTGCACTACAATGGAACTAGCCCTGGTTGACCAGGCATAAGCCTTGGGAGATATTTTACACAGATATTAGTATATGGATATGTCGAGGAATTGCATGGTCCAGTTTGAGATTTGAAAATTAAGATCTCTTTATCCTGTCCGGTTTTTTTTTGGTCTGTTGAGTGCACAGAGAGGCCCATGAAGAGCCTGAGGACACACAGCGCAAGGCATTCTGGTTTCCCTGCTGTGCGTGTCCAGGGATGGGGAGACATGAGGGCAACTAGGTTAGAGTGGTTGATGTGCTATAAGGCACCTGGTGAAGAAGGAAGTAGGGCAAGCATGTCAAATTCGCAGCCCCCAGGCCGCATGTGAGCCACAAGGAATATTTTTTGCGGCCCAGCCAATATAACGGAATGTAAGAAACATTTCAATAAAAATTCCATCACTTAATTTTGACAATATCCTGTTATACATTATTAATAACGAACTACAACGTTCGCTAATGACTGATTACTATCATCATGTTGCATTCATTTCCCTTCTGTGCCTTATGAACGCGCAGGCGCACCATTTCTCTCCACTAATACCAGCAGCGAATATTTTAGCAGCCGATGGCCACGTCGTTAGTCTTGGACTGACTTGTTTGGTGTGTGCCACAGGAAATTATTTCGCTCTCGGAGAACCAGAAAAATAGGTTTATTTGCGCGACGCTAATTCATTTGTGCAGTTATTCAGTGTCTGGTAAGTTCATGTTCAAGGAAAAAAATATTAATTTTTATTAAAATGTTCTATGATTTTATGTTAACGATGACTCACTTATCTCAGCCCTTTGCGCTCAGCATGTGTCTATCGAAATAAACCTACGTTTCTATGAACATGGAAGCTTTTGTTGCTTTGAGGCCCGCATCATATAAATCGTGTTTATTGTGCCCGTGTGAGCCTGTGAGTTTGACATGCTTGGAGGAGGGGAAGTGGACCAGATTCCCACTGGAAGAACTGGGAATGCCGGCCTCGGAGAAGAGGCGATGCTCGAGTGGAGACGTTGAGGCAGAGGAGAAAGTTGCCCGATGGAGGAGATTATGGGGGTGAGAAAGCCTGCAACGAACACCCACTGTGTGTGCACACGGGTGAGCCCGTCCCCCCCCCCCCGGAAGTGCCTACACCGATGGGCACACACACATGCTATCACAGCACTGACTTAAGTGCACGAACTCTAGTAGCCTGCGCCTTTAAAATGGCTAAGGTGTGTGTGGGGGTCACATGGAACAGTGGACACAGGTGGGCTGCCTGAGGACCCCTTTATGCCTGTTTTCCCTCCTCTGTCCCCCATCTCTCCCATTTGTTGAGGACTCTCCAGTCTTTATGCCATCTCTTTAAATGGTTCGAGCTGTTTTATACAGAATTTTAAATATATATATATACACACACACACACACACACACACACTCTGAGTGGCCAGATTATTATGACTGGCCAGATTATTATGACCACCCTATCAGTACTTCATTGACACTTCCAAAAATACTGAATATTGAAAACTTCCTAAGCAAATACTCTCAAGGTTTTACTATTATTATAATTTGCATAATTAATTCACTTCATTGTACTGATCTGTGTATACACACAAACACACACACACACACACACACACTAGTAGAGGCCCGGTGCACGAATTCATGCACAGGTGGGATCCGGCTGGCCCACCCTGATCAGGCTGATTGGTGGGCTGCAGTGCGCATCATAGTGTCTGGCCATTCCAGTCATTCTGGTCACTTGACTTTTATATATATGTATACACACACACACACACACACATAATTTTAAAAAATATCTGGACAAAACTTTGTAAACTTTTAAAAAGCAAGTGACAGTCTGTTCGCTGCTTCTATGTCTCTGGGTCTATTTTGGTTCATCACTTTATGTTGTTCATTAGATTCCACCCACATATGAGTGAGATCCTGTGAGACTGTCCAACCTCAGAGGGAAGGCAGGGGAGGGTGGGGGAGGGGGAAGAGATCAACAAATGAACTCACATGCGTATATTCATAACCCGTGGACACAGACAATGGGGGAGGGGGGTGAAGGCCTGGGGTAGGGGGCAGGGGTGGGGTGGGAGAGATCAATGGGGGGAAAGGGGACATCAATGTAATACTTTCAACAATAAAGATTAAACATAAAATAAAATAAATGAAATAAAATGAAAAGCAAGTGGGAGCTGATACAATTTCGAAATGTGAGTGCCGAAAGCGATCCTCTGGCATCTTTCATTTCTATTATGACATATTATATAGGAAAGTCCATTGGTGTCTGTTATCTATCCATATATATATGCTTACATGCTCCATTAGATATTTCTGGAGCGATCTGATATATCGATGACTATAAAATAGCTACCATTGCCGAAACCGGTTTGGCTCAGTGGATAGAGCGTCGGCCTGCAGACTGAGGGGTTCCAGGTTCAATTCCGGTCAAGGGCATGTACCTGGGTTGCGGGCACATCCCCAGTGGGGGGTGTGCAGGAGGCAGCGGATCGATGTTTCTCTCTCATCAATGTTTCTAGCTCTCTAGCTCTCTCCCTTCCTCTCTGTAAAAAATCAATAAAATATATTTTAAAAAAAAAAGACACCATTGTCAGTCCACACATTCCCCTCTTTCTAATTTGACTTCCAAAGAAAATAATTACGTTTGAATGTAGAATTATCCTTACAGAAACTGCTTCCTTCATTCCAATAAACATGTAGATAATATCCAGATACCGATACTGTATTCGTCCTTTTTCCCACAGAAATTCTGGCATTATTTTCACCGTTTTGTACATCTGGAGAATAAAGCTATTCAATTTGAACTTGATCTTGGACCTTCCTTTTTTTCAGAAATGGAGGTGTAACGATTCTCAGGGGTCAGTTGAGCAGTTTCATTTATAAAAAGCTTAAGGATTGAGCACAGGAGAGAGAGAGGGGGGGGGGAGAGGGAGAGAGAGGGAGAGAGAGAGAGAGATCTTCCAAGCCCACTATGAAAATTGTAATTGTCATTTTCTTGGGTTTTTATAATCTTTTGGCTAAAAGCTTAATGTTTGGCTGAAAGAGGCGGCTAGCTAAGGAGGGATTTTGTATTTTGTTCCACGGTAGCCAGGTGGACCACTTCAAAGAAAACATCATTATATCCCCCAAAATAATGAGGTATACCCGTGCGCGGTGATATTTCCGGAGAAACAGTTCCATATTGTGGTTTTTTTTCAGGGATAAACAGAAACATTCCACGAACACACCCCAATACCCACTGCAGCACTTACACGGCTCGAAAATGATAGTGGCCACCGAGAATTTTTGACTAATTAGGTTTCTCGGATAATAAGAGCTTTTTAATAAGGTACATATCATTTACAATATTGCTAATGAAATGTGAAAGAGAGTCAGTCCCCGGTAAGATAATGGCTAACTTGTTTTAATTGTTCACGTTTTTTCTTGCTTGCAATGACACCGTCATTATTTCACAGTCACCACTTATCATGAAATCCAAGAGGATTAATGGTTTCACTTATACCGGCGAAAATGTTTAAGCTGTCCCGATTATCAGCGCCGTTGGAAAGAATAATGGTTATTTGTCATCGCGTTGAGCAGGAGAACGAATTGTCTCCGGAACGCTGGTGCCATTAACCCTTTGAGGCAGCGGTAATAGAGTTGGCGGGCTGAGCCGGGGAAGGCCAAGATCTAGGATCGGGTGTTTATGTGGGTATGGCTTTTTCTCACCCACAACCCCCTAAAAAGGATTGTCTCCTCTCCTGGCAGAAGTGGAGACAAACAGCTTAGCGGGCTACACCTTTCTGGATCCCTGAAATGAAAATGAGATAAGTGACCATCTAGTCGTGTGATGAATGAGCAAACCACTACATGAGAATCAAGAGAAATGGGAATTCTGGAAAAGGAAGAAAAATAATTATTTGTAGATTTCTTGCTCCTTTTTTTTGTTGTTAAAGAAACAGAGAAAAATGTGCAAAAACAGTCCCGCGTGGTTTCTCACTCCAGTCTTCATTATATTTTAATTCAAATACTACATTTTAATAAATCCCATGTCTACTTCAAAAATTCTCATCAGACCTACCTTGCTTAGCCATAACAAATAATAATTAAGGGCCCTGGCTGGTTTGGCTCAGTGGATGGGAGCGTCGGCCTGTGGACTGAAGGGTCCCAGGTTTGATTCTGGTCAGGAGCACATGCCGGGGGTTGCGGGCTCGGTCCCCAGTAGGGGGCGTGCAAGAGACGGCCCATCAATGATTCTCTCTCATCATTGATGTTTCTATCTCTTTCCTCCCCCTTCCTCTTTGAAATCAATAAAAATATATTTTAAAAAAGACAACAAGCCCTAACGGGTTTGGTTCAGTGGATAGAGTGTTGGCCTGCGGACTCAAGGGTCCCAGGTTCGATTCCGGTCAAGGGCATGTACCTTGGTTGCGGGCACATCCCCAGTGGGGAGTGTGCAGGAGGCAGCTGATCGATGTTTCTCTCTCATCGATGTTTCTAACTCTCTATCCCTCTCCCTTCCTCTCTGTAAAAAATCAATAAAGTATATTTTTTTAAAAAGACAACAAATAATAATTAAGAAAACTACATTTTTAAAGGAAAGCATAGTTGCCGGGACCGGTTTGGCTCAGTGGATGGAGCGTCGGCCTGCGGACTGGGGGGTCCCGGGTTTGATTCCGGTCAGGGGCATGTGCCTGGGTTGCGGGCACATCCCCAGTGGGAGATGTGCAGGAGGCAGCTGGTCGATGTTTCTCTCTCATCGATGTTTCTAACTCTCTATCTCTCTCCCTTCCTCTCTGTGAGAAATCAATAAAATATATTTAAAAAAAAATAAAGGAAAGCATAGCATAGGGAATATAGTCAATGACATTTTATAACTATGTATGGTGTCAGAGGGGTACTAGACATAGTGGGTGATCACTTTGTAAGTTAAGTAAATGTGTAATCACTATGTTGTACACCTGAAACCTAATATAACATTGAATGTCATCTGCAATTAAAAACTTCAAAAAATTTTAATTAAAAAGTTAAAACATCACGTGACCTGCAAAAACCTTTTTAAAAATTTATTTTTTATTTTTATTGATCTCAGACAGGAAGGGAAAAGGAGAGAGAGAAACTTCAATGATGAGAGAGAATCACTGATCAGCTGCCTTCTGCAGGAGCCCTACTGGGGATCACGTCTGCAACCGGGCAGGTGCCCTGACTGGGAATTGAACCAAGGCCTCCTGGTTCATAGGTCAACGCTCAACCACTGAGCCACACCGGCCAGGCGCAAAAACCTTTTTTTTATGAACACTAAAATGATGCTAGCCGAGGAGCAAGACTGAGAAAGGTCTGTGTTCAGGAATCAAGCCTTCGAGGAATAAAAAATGTAAGTGAACTAATGCCCATCTGCTGTTTTATGTTAAACCCCTGGCTTCAGAGGACAGAAGCTGCCCTTTCTGGGTGCTGGCACGGGTTGGCGTGGCATGAACGGCCTCTCCACCGGGCCCCTGGCAGGCTGACCACAGCAGGAAGTGGGCTGGCGGCCTCTGGGCCCCTCCCTGGCTCTCCGGTGGCCCAGGCCTCAGGGCAGCTGTACTTCACAAAAAGTCCAGCCATTAAGCACGTGTGCTTCTCAGGAGGGCACTCAGGGCAGACCTGGGCGAGCGGGTGGGCAGGGAGCGGGCAGCAGCAGGAAAAATGAAGTGATGTTTACAGAAGCCTAGAAAGGCAGCCGACAGCCATGCAGAGTAGAGAGTATGGAGAGGGAAGGGATGGTTGCTACGGACGGACGGACGGACGGACGGACGGAAGTGGATTTGGGAGGGCCTAGGGCTGGGGCTGGAGCCGCTCGCCTCTCCTGGATGGCTGGCTGCACTACACCTGCTTTTATTTTTCTCAATTACAGCCACTTCTGCTGCGCCAGCTGGAACCCGATCTCCTGATTTCCCCCCAGTATTTACGATCCTGGAACCAGTGCTCCCTCTCCTCCGAGGGCCCCGGTTTTAATGAACATATTCCTGGAAAGAGATGAGGTCAATTTCGCTCAGAAGGTGCCAAATGTTTGTGAAATGGTAATTCTTCCAAAAAAAAAAAAAGCCTTCTTAAAATGAGTGCGTTTTACATTTTCATCGTTGCTCAGACTAGGATCCCAAGTTACTTGCACACACACACACACACACACACACACACACACACACACTCCTATCGTTTAGTAATTGAATTTCACAAATTCTTATCGTGCCTCATTCCCCGGACAGCTAAGCAGGACATCACGTTAGGTGTCCTTAACGTGACTGCGTTCTGAAGTGGGGTCATCATTTCGCTGAAAATCACACTTGGTCTGGTTTGCACAGCTGCGCTAATGGAAAACTGGGGCCTGAAACTCCCGCCAATCACAGGCTCACCTGGTGATAGAAATGATTGCACCGGGGCACTAGGGCGCCATCGAGTGCCCTGATTAAGGCGACAGGTCAGTTATTACCTTGGTGCCTTCAGATAGAGAACACACACGCCCTGTTTCTCATAGCTGGCTGATAAGAGTCAAAACTATTCCAAAAAACTGTTTCCACCCACCTGGTAAAATCACCAGATGATTTTACATCAAGAAAGAAAGAAAAAAAACCCTGCCCTGGCCCGGTGGCTCAGTTGGTTGGAGCATCATCATACACACCAAAAGGTTGTGGGTTCGATTCCCGGTCAGGGCACATACCTAGATTGCGGGTGCGATCCCATGTTGGGGAGCATACGGGTGGCAACCAATCCATGTTTCTCTCTCTCTTCCTCTCTCTCTCAAATCAATAAAAAACATATCATAGGGCAGTGATGGCGAACCTATGACACGTGTGTCAGAGGTGACACGCGAACTCATTTTTTTGGTTGATTTTTCTTTGTTAAATGGCATTTAAATATATAAAATAAATATCAAAAATATAAGTCTTTGTTTTATTATGGTTGCAAAGATCAAAAAATTTCTATATGTGACACGGCACCAGAGTGAAGTTAGGGTTTTTCAAAATGCTGACACGCCGAGCTCAGAAGGTTCGCCATCACTGTCATAGGGTGAGGATTAAAGAAAAAAAGCAACCCTAAAAGATCTGTAGAAGAAGTCATGAGCACTCAGAAGGTAGAGAATAAAATGCAAATACTAAGATGGGAATGTTGCAGGCATATCGATCCTAATTTGTTCAACTGTTGATATCCTGTAATTTTATCTGACACTGATGGAGTACTGACTGTGTGTGTATGAGTTCAACTCATCCAGTCTATCTATATCAGGGGTGGGCAAACTTTTTGACTCGAGGGCCACAATGGGTTCTTAAACTGGACCGGAGGCCGGAACACAAGCATGGATGGAGTGTTTGTGTGAACTGATATAAATTCAAAGTAAACATCATTACATAAAAGGGTACGGTCTTTTTTTTTTTTAGTTTTATTCATTTCAAGCGGGCCGGGCAGGCCGTAGTTTGCCCATGGCTAATCTGTATATATAAAAGCCTAATATGCAAAGTGTCCCCTCAGGAGTTCGAGGGACTGGGAGTTTGATCGCTCACTATGATGTGTGCTGACTACCAGGGGGTGTCACAGGATGAAAGAAGGGCCTGGCTGGCGGCCGGCAGCCAAAGAAGGGAGGCCCAGCCAGCAGCTGGCAGCTGCTAGGGTCTCTACATGTGCACAAACTTCATGCCCTGGGCCTCTAGTCTGAGTAATAATCCTATAGGGTAAGAATGATGTTGACCAACACTTTACAGATACTGTGGCCAACCACCTAGCAGTTAAGTAAGTTTCCCAATGTGACCCGGCTGGTAAGTGGTAGGACCAACAATTAAACTAAGATAATCTAAACCCAGTGCCTACATGCCTACACATTCGTCAGAACAGCCTCATTAACACATCTGACGTGGCGAAGAGCCATAATGCACCATACTTTTCATGCTCTGGAGCTGGGGAGACACCAGTAAGATTAACTAGAGGTGGTCCCTGGACCATACATTTTATTCATTTGCTTTTTCAGAGGAACAAATTATCCGACTGTTTTTTAGATACACAGGAGGCATGTTCTGAGGATAGGATTAATGAACAGATAGCGTGGGCTTGGAATGAGCAAGACGAATTCTTTCTCCTGAACTTACTGGCCATACAACCTTGGGGAAGGAGTTACTCCTCCCTGCCCCCAGTTTCTTCATCTGTAAAAAACAAAACACTCACTTTTTAGAGTTGCTGTGACAAGGTGGGGGCTCCAAGCCAGTTCTTATATATACATGGTGGTTGTTTTTGTCACTGCTGTTGTTTCTGCCATTGAATTACTGGCTTCCATGAACTCAGGACGATGTGGGCAGCTTAATTCAGAACAGGTGTTATTCTCCATGTCTTTGTTCTGTGAACTTACAAAATATATGGCTGCGTTTTCGATGTTCAAAATGGTCATGATGCCTTTAAGAAAGCATTTTTGAAATAGTTTTTAGTTCGTTTTAAATGTTTAAGGCAATCGTAAAGGAGCAGTAAGCCTTGAGGATTAACCGCAATATATTTGAGATACTGCTTTACTATTTAAAAAATTTCATAGTGTTTTAACTAGAGAGTTTTTTTGTTTGCTTGTTTATTTTTTTACCCATCATAAAGCTCCTAAGAACTGTGTGACTGAACGGTCAATCAAACGGTCAGACACTTAGCACATTAGGCTTTTATATATATATAGATACCAATCCAATTCAAATCCCATGATTACATGCCTTTAGAAATTTAACGGTGGTAACTTTTGTGTTTAGTTACAAGGCACTTCACCACACACTTGACGGGTGCAGAAACTATAGCTCTTAACTAACCTTCCTTCTGAGTTCTGTGGAAATGAACACCAACACATTGTTCCTTGTGTGTGCCCAACGCAGACCTACAGCTGGTGCCATGCCCCGCTAGCACTGTCTTTGGGGGAAACTTCAAATGACAGATCAGCAAAGACAAAAAGAGTTCAGCCTGATCTTCGGTCCCCCAGACCCAGGGAAAGAACAAGGTCACACACTTATTTCCTTCTGAGACCGAGTGAGAAAAAAATCGCTGTGGTTTTCTTCTGTTTATTAGTACTAAAATGACTGCATGGTCCCTGGTTCAGCTCAAACTATTAGATAAATTCTACCCTGAGATGAACAGATGAGCACACCCAGAAAGAGCATCGCCACCACTCATCCATTTACCCGGCTGACCTAGTTAGTTACCTACTCAGAATCATAAACCTCCACAAACTAAGTAAGTGATGGCTTCCAATCACTAGTATCGGTTCCCAATCAATCATTGAAATTCAGTTCGCAAATGGGATCTTTCCCATGGAGACTAGATTATCCAATTAATTTTTAAAAGATATGTGAGGAGTTCGTATATATTTTACCATGATTTAACTGGTTATTTTTGGATACTATACTTTAGGGCAGAGGGGCTTAATCTCTTTTAAAAAAATGAAATGAAGAACGGAATGAATGTTAGTGCAAAAATAACCCAAAAGCCATCCAAGCATGGCTGGCGTGGCTCAGTGGTTGAGCATCGACCTAGGAACCAGGAGGTCATGGTTCGATTCCTGGTCAAGGGTGCATGCCCAGATTGTGGGCTTGATCCCCAGTGTGGGGTGTGCAAGAAGCAGCCGATCCATGATTCTCTCTCATCATTGATGTTTCTACCTCTCTCCCTCTCCCTTCCTCTCTGAAGTCAATAAAAATATATTAAAAAGGAAAAAAAAAATAAAAGCCATCCAAGTTTTAAACTATGATATGCTTCTTAGAGAATCCATGTGACACAGTAGTAAAATAATATGATTGATTTAAACAGATCTGGGTTCAAAATCTAATGCCAGGTGCTCTAGGGCCAACTAATGAATCCCTCAGATCTCCAATTTCTTGTGTATTATGGTGACCACTACTGCTTGCTTGGGCTTTGCTATTGGGGGGAAAGTGAGATAATTTGCAAAACATGTCCGGTTCACAGTTTGGATAAATTAGATAAATTTAGATAAATTCTACCCTACAGTGAACAGAGGAACACACGCAGACTTAGCATCCCCACCAATCATCCCCAGGGCCATTTTTGTAGACACCTGTTCAATCACTGAATCACAGGCAAGAAAGATAAAAGAAAAGGTTTCAACAATGATCAACTTCGACTGCTATCCAGAGAGGAGAATGAAAGATTCTAACACACTTTGCTTTCCCCTGGAATTTTTACTGCCAAACATTATTTATTTATTTCTTATTTTTTTTAATTAATTATTTTACAGATGGTAACAATCTCCTGGCGTCTGTCATGAAGGAAAGGAGTGAGCAAGCCATAGGCAGGCTCCTAGACAGCCCCTCCCTGAGTCCTGCATCTGTCTTCCTACAAAGTGGCAAAAGTTGGGACCATCAGGATCTCACATCCCAGGTGGCTCATTACCACCAGACGGTGCACTTAGCTGTGGATCGGCAGGGAAGCGCCTGGCATTGAGGAGGGTGTGGAACCTGCTCAGCATCTTCCCACGAGTTCCAAAGTCCAGTTTACAGCCACCAGCATGGGCATGTGACATCATAAATCTCTCCTTTTCCTCTATCCACTGACCCCACTTCCTCTCTACCCTATAAACACAAACAAAACAATAATAAACTCAAAGGAAACACACACGCACTTCTGATGAGCCCCCCCCCCCATGGAATACCACCACCGTGGAGGCATCTGATGCCACAGACCGAGCTGTCACTGACTATTTTTTTAAATATATTTTTATTTAAAAAAATATATATATTTTATTGATTTTTTACAGAGAGGAAGGGAGAGGGATAGAGAGCCAGAAACATTGATCACCTGCCTCCTGCACACGGCCTACTGGGGATGTGCCTGCAACCAAGGTACATACCCTTGACTGGAATCGAACCTGGGACCCTTTAGTCTGAAGGCCGACGCTCTATCCACTGAGCCAAACCAGTTAGGGATAAATATATTTTTATTGATTTCAGAGAGGAAGGGAGCGGGGGAGAGAGAGAGAAACATCCATGATGAGAGAGAATCATGGATCGGCTGCCTCCTGCACGGCCCCTACTGGGGATCGAGCCCGCAACCTGGGCATGTGCCCCAACCTGGCATTGAACTCTGACCTCTTGGTTCATAGGCCGATGCTCAACTATTGAGCCATGCCGGTTGGGCTGTGGCCTGACTATTATTCACAGTGTAGCTCTGGCCACACGCACTGGTGCACGACCGCCAGCATCTAGCCTATTCCCATTGATGTCATTGTTCCGTAAAGGGCTCAGGGAGGCAGAGTCTGGCATGTCCCACGGCCCTCGCTCCTGTGCAATTCAATTTCGTCAGCCATCAGCCATCCACACGGCGCAAATGGAACACGAGGAGAGAACCCGGTCCAACCGCCTACTGGTGTAATTGACTCAGCAGAGCCAGCCAGTACCATTAGCCCCATAAACAGTTGCATTTACAACCATAAAACTGAAAAGCACGGAAATTAAAAGCCGTTAGGATTTTTCTCTAGTGTGCGGTTATCTTTGAAGGCGTGTGTGCACTCTCTAAACACATTTTTTGTCATTGCTTCGGGTAAATGGGCAACGGAGGCACCTGTGATCAGATTTGAAATGAGTGAACTGAGGGTGGGATCCAGGGGGGTGATGATGGACTCGCTTCAGGGTCCAGGGCACGGATTCTGTGTTAATTTAACGGCAGGGCGTCCAGTTTCTGAACATTCGGCGTGGGTTATATCTGGCAGCTATCTGGGGGAACACTGTAAATAACATGATCATTGACATCCAGAATGATGCAGCTTAAAGAACTATTAGGCTGACAGTTCAATCTGTGCTTTCTGAATGGTATTTCTCCTCAGTGACTGTTGGATGGACAACTGCCCCCCGCCATAGCAGACAGCATTCTGTAGAGGTGACCTTTTTCCTCACCACTCCCACCCCCATCGCCATTAAAATGAGGCTTTGAGAGTGTCTTCTGGGCACCCCCATGTTAACAATAAGGCACTGGTGTCTTTCTGTCTCGGTGACACACCACCAGACCACGTAACCAAAAATGGAGACAGTGAAAGAGCAGAGTTCAGAGGTCACGATAGTTCTCATCAGGAGATGTTTCTCTGCACTGATTATCAGTGAATTAATCGATGTTTCTGTCTGGAGATGATCAGGCTTCGTCAAGACAGCTTTAATTGGGCAGAGCTATGCACTGAGAGGGAGCTTTTATGGGTGGTCCTGGTGGCAATCGTCAAAGGTTACATGGTTTACAGCAAGGCGGGCTGTGACAACTGAGATGACGTATGTGTTGACATTCCAGGCCTCCCTAGAGCGAGCAGCCTGGAGAATCCGTAGGATTGGTCCACTCCCCAAATCCCAAAGTACGCCTGTGGTTGGATCCATAGATACGTAGAGAAGTATTACTCATTCGAGGGTTGCCCGGGTTGCTTTAATGTCATGTCAGTCTTGAGGAAAGGGAACAGACCCTATGGGTTTTCCACTACATCCAAGGAACTTTCTACCTATGACTCAAAGGCCATTTTTGCAGACTCCTGCTCAGTCACGGAATCACAAATGAGGAAGATAAAAAGAAAAGGTTTAAATAATGATAAACTTCACTGCTATCCAGAGAGGGGAATGAAAGATTCCAACACACTTTGCTTTTCCTGGAATTTTTACTACCAAACGTTATCTTATTTATTTATTTCTTATTTTTTAATTGATTATTTTAGAGAGAGGAAGAGAGGAAGGGGGGGGGGGGAGAGAGAGAGAGAGAGAGAGAGAAAACATCGATCGGTTGTTCCCCGCACACAGGGACGATGTTCCAACCAACTAAGCCACACCAGCCAGGGTTCAAACATTATCTTAAATCACATTTCTATGAAGAGTGTGTCAATATATTCAAAGGGTCAGCATCATATAATCTCTCACTTATAATTGCATAAATCTATATTGACTAAAACTAAATATAATTAGAAGATGAGCATACACACTTTAAAAAACATAAATGACTTATAAGATCCAGGTGTCATATTAAGATTGATTTTCAAATCCTGACTTTGTAAACAGAAGAGAAACTGTGACCTTCCGAATGTACCCAAACTCAGTATGTATGGAATTCAGTTAAAAAGCCACCAATTTGGTTTGGGTTTAAAAGTGTAAAAATTTAAATAATAAGACTAGACCTTGACTCAATTCATCACTAGGGTCCCAAAAAGGCTGGGAAAAAAATCCTTGTACGAGAAACTTTGCTTGGAAATGCTGGTAACAAGCACCTCTACAGTGGCTTATCGCTCATTGGGCATTTTAACCCAAAAATCATGATTCTGTGTTCACATTGCTTAGTTAACAATTCAGGAAGTACACATGGCATGGCATTTCCTTTATTTTCCATCCATCCTCCCTCCCCCTTCCCTTTGGCAACCATCAGCTTTTTCTCTATAACTGTGGGTCTCTTTCACTTTCGTTTATTCATTTTTTTAGATTCTCCATAGAAATGAAATCATACAGTATTTTTTTTTCTCTGTATGACTTATTTCACTTAGCACAATACCCTGTAGGTCCAACCAAGTGTGGTAAATGGTCAAATTTCACTCTTTTTATGGCTCAGTAATATTCCATTACACACAAGGGACCCCCTGTAAGCTACCCATGATCTTCCTGGATTGTGGGCTCCATCCCCAGTAGGGGGCGTGCAGGAGGCAGACGATCAATGTTTCTCTCTCATCATCGATGTTTCTATCTCTCTCTCCCTCTCCCTTCCTCTCTGAAATCAATAAACATATACTTTTAAAAAATACGATATTGTATGTCAACTGTAATTAAAATTTTTAAAAAGGCAAATCCTATGCAACATTAAACACAATACTCCATAGAGAAGCACTCTGCCCGTCTTCCTGCGCTGTTGCTCCGTTAGGAAGACACCAGCCCAGCTGTGCATTGCTTCTGGGGTCCCTTCAGTCCTCAGTGTGAAGGCGAGGGCTTCCTACAAGGATCTGAAAGTCACAGGGACTGTTAGCTGCCTCCACCCAGTGCAGGTCACAATGGTCCTATTGGTGATTCTTATGAGTAGCCAGGAGATTTATTATATTTACTAGATCCCTGAAGCACGAAATATGCGCAAGGGGCTCGTCTCTTGGAAGGTCATCTGGACGGTCGTCCGGAAGGTCGTCCAGATGGTCGGTCGTTCTGCTGTTCGGTCTAATGAGCATATTAGCTCTCAATTATACAGAATATGGAGCAGGTGATTCTGATAAATCTCATGCCCGTGAGGACTACGTGTAGGAATGGAATTTGCCCACCACCAACCAGTGGGGTAGTGTGTTTCATAATCACCACTGGCATTGCCATGGTTGCCTAGTAATTCGTGTTGCTGAAAATACATCAAACCACTTTTCAAATATTTTGTGTTTGGCAAAACCCAAGACCGGTTTTGCCAAACACTAGCTCTCTTAATTCTCGAGCTCATGTGTACTTTAAGGAACATGCAATCCACATGTTTCTGATGTGCTCACATTTAACTCGCCCAACTGTTGTCTTACAGGAATTATGTTGATGTCCAAAAGGCCTTTACACATAATTTTGCAAGTGCTTTCCCTTTTAAAATGCTATTTTCCAGTAAGAGTCCATGGAACAGAAGAAAATACTGGATGTTGTAAGTGTAGGCCACACTATCAGAACGCTACAATGAATCTCAAACTTGGCCATGTCTCCCTCCATTATCAATCAGAGTTATTATTAATGATTGAAATCAGAAATGCTGCCCTGTATTGGAATAAAGAAATGCCTTTTATTTTTATTTTTTTAAAATATATTTTATTGATTTTTTTTTACAGAGAGGAAGGGAGAGAGATAGAGAGTTAGAAACATCGATGAGAGAGAAACATCGATCAGCTGTCTTCTGCACATCTCCTACTGGGGATGTGCCCGCAACCCAGGTACATGCCCTTGACCGGAATCGAACCCAGGACCTTTCGGTCCGCAGGCCGACGCTCTATCCACTGAGTCAAACCGGTTTCGGCAAGAAATGCCTTTTAAAATGGCATATTGCCCTAGCCTGTTTGGTTCAGTGGATAAGAGCGTCGGCCTGTGGACTGAAGGGTCCCGGGTTCGATTCCAGTCAAGGGCATGTACCTTGGTTGCAGGCTTCTCCCCAGCCCAGGCCCTGGCCCCGGCGGGTGCAGGAGGCAATCAATTGATGTGTTTCTCTCACATCGATGTTTCTCTATGTCTTTTCCTCTCTCTTCTACTCCCTCTAAAAATCAATGGGAAATACACTGAGTGGCCAGATTATTATGACCACCCCATCAGTATTTCGTTGGGCCACCTTTTGCCTTCAGTACTGCAGCGATTCTTCTTGGCATTGACTCCACGAGATGTTGAAAGGTGATGCGAGGAATCTGACACCATGCCTGATGAATAGCACTGCCAAGTTCTGTGAGATTTGATGGTTGTGGAACCAGCTGCCTGGTGGCTCTTTTAACTTCGTCCCACAAATGCTCCATTGGATTGAGATCTGGTGATTCTGGGGGCCACCTAAGCAAGGTAAAGTCTCCCTCATGTTCTTGAAACCTCTCCTGCACAATATGAGCACCGTGGCATGGCGCATTGTCTTGTTGGAAGGAGCCATCTCCATTGGGATACGCCATCAACATGATAGGATGAACTTGATCAGCAACGATACTTAGGTATGTTGTGCTATTCAGATGTTGTTCCACACGAATTAAAAGGTCCAAATCATGCCAGGAAAACATGTCCCAAACCATAACACTGCCCCCACCAGCTTGAAGGGTTGTACTCATGCATGTGGGGAGCATGCTTTCATGCTGTTTCCGCCAAATTCTCACTCTGCCATCTGCATGATGCAACTGGAAACGTGATTCATCGGACTACATGACTTTTTTCCAATGCTCGACTGTCCAATCCTTGTATTCCTGTGTGAATTGGAGATGCTTTATCTTGGTAACTGCAGACAGCAAAGGTGTTCGAACAGGCCTTCGGCTTCCATATCCCATATGATGCAGTGTACGGCTAATTTGCCTACAAACGGCAGGTGGTCATAATAATCTGGCCACTCAGTGTATATCCTCAGGTGAGGATTAACAAAATAAATAAGTATATCAACAAGCAAACATACATATAAATAAAATGGCATAGTAACAATTCTGGCATATTATTCTTTAAACATAACATTGGTAGCAGAAGAGAAAAACATAGTGTACCTTTATGAAATCAACAAAGCTACAGTCCTTCCAATTCGCTCTCAGCAAAACTAGATCTAAGCAAAAAAAAAACAGAGGAAAATGGATGCACACCTAATTCAGTACATTGTCTTACTCCATGACGCACCCAGATCTGTGCTTGCCTTTCATCGGCCTCTATGTCATTCTTATTCATACACGGAGCAGAGAGTTGAACTATTTGGTTTTTCAGGAAAATGCCTTTACCCTGGTACAAGTGTTTTAAAAGTGAACATGTTAAAACAGCCACAGCACTTTCAACCCACAAGAAAGCGATTCATTTATGGCCTCGTGGGCTGGAGCACAGTCTTCTGTCGCCCTTAGGAGGGGAGGGGGATCTTCACGAATACATGATATATTAGAGAGGGAATGAGTGTTCACAGCCAGGAGGCCAGCCCATGTTTCAATAAGACAAATGGCCCTGGAGAGTTCTGGTGGCAAGCCGTGATAGTCCGTGATCCCCAGACAGAGTGGGGAAAATTACAGAAAATTGATGAAAATCGGGCGGGAGGACAAATGGTTGTAAAGAGAAGAATCTACAATGATTATTTCCGAAGCCTTTGGTCTGATGGAGCTTGAATCTGTTGCCTTTGAAGAATCTATGGAGCCGTAGACACTCTATGTCAGCGTGGAAATGGCTGTATTTGCTTCTTGCCGATGGGGAGTGATGAACTCCTCAGTGTGGGCGTAGCAATCAGCCCCCGAGGGAAGACGCATTTCTGAGGAGATGGCTCCTGTGGCTTACAGTCTTCCCATGGGTCAAGTTCACACTCAGATACCTGAGGGCTCTGTTTGCTTCAGTCCTTCCTACACTATTGTCGACATAGCCATAGGGTTCCGTATGGTTTAAAGAAACACTTTTGTTTCAGAGCCAGGGATGATGTATTAAATCTATATTAATAAAACGGTAATATGCTAATTAGACCGGGAGACCTTATGGGAGACCTTCTGGACATCCTTCCGGACAAAGCCATGGTGGCGGGGCCAAGGCAGAAGTGGTTAGGGGCGATCAGGCCAGGAGGGGAGGGCAGTTGGGGGTGATTAGGCCAGCGGGGGGCGGGCAGTTGGGGGTGAGCAGGCCGGCAGTGGGGGGCAGTTGGGGGCAAACAGGCTGGCAGCAGGGGGGGGAGTTGGGAGCGAGCAGGTTGGCTGGGGTGGCAGTTGGGGGCAATCAGGCTGGTGGGGGAGGGGGCCCGGGGGGGCGAGCAGGCTGGCAGGCAGAGTGGTTAGGGGTGATCAGGCAGGCAGGCAGGTGAGCAGTTAGGAGCCAGCGGTCCCAGATTGCAAGAGGGATGTCCGACTGCCAGTTTAAACCGGCAGTCAGACATCTCCCGAGGGGTCCCAGATTGGAGAGGGTGCAGGCCGGGCTGAGGGACAACCCCCCCGTGCACAAATTTTGTGAACCAGGCCACTAGTAATAGCATAATTGTTATTTTATTTATTGTTTCCTTTTGTTATTATTGTTAATTCTCACCCGAAAATATTTTTCCATGGATTTTTAGAGAGAGTGGAAGAGAGAGGGAAAGACAGAGAGACATACTGACCTGAGAGAAACATATCGATCGGTTGTCTCCTGCACATGTCCTGACCAGGGCCCGGGCTGGGGAGGAGCCTGAAACTGGAATCGAACCCGGGACCCTTCTGTCTGCAGGCCAACCCTCTATCCACTGAGCCAAACTGGCCAGGGTATAAATGCTATTTTAGAACCACTTTGTATTTGTTATTGCCATGAATTGATAAAGGACACTGAAAACTGAGGTAGGATTCATGGTCCCCTGCTGTGCACACTGTGTATGTATATGAGAAGCCTTTAAAATCCACTGCAAATAATGCAGAAGGCTTGGGATCATGGGTAGCTTACAGGGGTCCCTTGTGTGTAATACAGGCATGTTCTCTGGAACAGTGGTCGGCAAACTGCGGCTCGTGAGCCACATGCGGCTCTTTGGCCCCTTGAGTGTGGCTCTCTTCCACAAAATACCGACTTCTGCGCATGGGCCACGAAGTTTCAATCGCACTGTACGTGCCTGCCCACACGTGGTATTTTGTGGAAGAGCCACACTGAAGGGGCCAAAGAGCCGCATGTGGCTCTCGAGCCGCAGTTTGCCGACCACGGCTCTGGAATTGCCTAAAAACTGTATTAGGTAGCAAGGTACTTCCTGCAATAGGTTACTGGGTCATCTCACTCATCTCAATGTTAATCCTCAGTATCACTGTCGCCTTAGGCACGTTTCTATGCCTCCATTATTCTTCCTTAAACATAGGAATGTCAAACACCATGCCCCTCTTAATATTTTTAAAATATAATGTTAGTGCTTTCAGAGAGGAAGGGAGAGGGAGAGAGAGATAGAAACATCAATGATGAGAGACATTGATTGGCTGCCTCCTGCACGCCCCCTGCTGAGGATGGAGCCTGCAACCCGGGCATGTGGCCTTGACTGGAATCAAACCCGGGACCCTTCAGTCCACAGGGCGACGCTCTATCCACTGAGCCAAAGCAGCTAGGCACCTCCCTAGTTTTTGAAGATTGAAGGAAGTACTTCATTGAGCTCTAATTAAATTAGAATCTGAAAAAACCCCCACCATATTTCATCTGGTGGTATGTGCTAGCCACACATTGTCATTCTGGAATTTATCTGTACTTACGGTACTTTAAATAACATGGGAAAACATAGTTTATGTTTCCTTTCCAAATGGACTCACAGTTTAAAGCTACATCATCCATGATCGGCATCCCTAACTCAGTCCTTCATCCAGGGGGTGTAAATGATCTTAGATAATTCATCGGAGAAGTTGGATTTTTAAAAAAATATATATTTTATTGATTTTTTTACAGAGAGGAAGGGAGAGGGATAGAGAGCTAGAATCATCGATCAGCTGCCTCCTGCACACCCCCTACTAGGGATGTGCCCACAACCCAGGTACATGCCCTTGACGAGAATCGAACCTGGGATCCTGCAGTCCGCAGGCTGACGTCCTATCTACTGAGCCAAACCGGTCAGGGCGAAGTTGGCTTTAATGTAAGAATATGAGCGCTCCATTTGAAAACGTTAGCACTTCTTCAATATCATTTACGTTCGCCTTTTGGAAAAGTAACTAGTAAGCCACCCAGGGAATTTTTTGAGGAAAAGCTAAAACTTTTCGGAAAATCATAACATGAAACAGTGTCGACTGCCCTTGTCTCTAAATGACAGAACCCATGTCCACTGTTTTGCAAATATTTCTTCAAGCCTTTACCACTGACGCCTCTTTAGATGTTTTTTTTGTTTGTTTGTTTGTTTTGCCTGAGCAGAATTTTTTAAAAGCTGTGGTGAAATCTAATGTGGGATTGTTTTCTTTCGCATCTATTGCTTTCTGGGTCCTCTTGAAGAAAATTCTGCCTGGCCCCAAGTCACAGGTAAAGATGTAAAAGTCCTATCCACCAGAAAGGTATCCTACATAATAAAAGGCTAATATGCAAATTGTCCCCTTGACTGGGAGTTCGACCAAGAGTTCAGACCAGGGGGTGGGGCCGGCCAGCCAACCAGCCACGGCCCCTCCCCCTGGCCAGCCCCATCCCCGACCGGCCCCCCACCCCAATCTGGGGCGGGGCCAGCTGGACCACACCTGTGCACAAATTTGTGCACTGGGCCTCTAGTAACAATCATCAACATATATGGACCTAACAAGAGAGACCCCAAACGCAGGAAGCAAAACTGACCAGATTGAAGGGCGAGATTGACAACTGAATGTTCATTAGTTGGAAACTAAAACACCCCACTTCTAATAACGGATCGAACAATTCGCAGCAGATAAACAAAAATGAAAACTTGAGCGACGATAAGCCAAGCAGATCCAGCAGACACCTACAGCATAAAACGAAATGCTCACCCAAGCAATTGGCCCTGAAACTTACGTTTCTTTAGCTTCATGGCAAATCCATCCCCCTCCCCCCTCATTTTATCTTTTGGTGCCCAATACATTTTCAATCAGATTAGGGAAACCAAGACAGCATTCGTTAATATGCTCATTAAAGCCTGCTTGATATACAAGGGAATTAATTAATATGTGAATAAAGTTTAGGTATGTCTTATAGTTTTCATGCAATCAAATTCTACTTATTGAGACTTTTACCTTCAGTAAATTTTTTTGAAAATATATCTGTATTGATTTCAGAGGGGTCAGGAGAAGGAGAGAGCGATAGAAACATCAATGATCAGAGAGAATCATGGATTGGCTGCCTCCTGCACGCCCCCTACTGGGGATCGAGCCCAAAACCCGGGCATGTGCCCTTGACCGGAATCGAACCTGGGACCCTTCAGTCCGCAGGCTGATGCTCTATCCACTGAGCAACACCGGCTAGGGCACCTTCAGTAAATTTTACAGTTTTCCTTTCTGGCTAAGAACAATGAGAAAGCAGCAAGGGAGCGGGCCCCGTTTCATCTTCTGCGTCTCTGTGCATCACTCCTCTCGCTCATCACTCTGTTTAAAAGTTCTCGCCCAGCCAGGGGGACCGCGACGAGCAAAGTGATTTCTTCTAAGCTCTCACCTCGGCTCCGCCTCGCATGTGTGCCCACATCCCATCTTGTGCGGAGCGGTGCCTGTTGGGCTGGAATAAGATCTGTGTGTTTTACCCACTTTTCCAACTTAACTCCATGGTGAGCACAGAAGCCTCCCTCCTCGCATGTCTGATCAAAGCGCGCGCTTACGAGGGGAGGGAGTGACTCCCACTGGGGCAGAGGAGCCACAGAGATTGCTGCTAAATTAGCACCATTTTCACCGAATCACCTTCCAGATACTAGCTCGCCAGCATGCCACCCGGAGAAAATAATAAGTGAGGAAGCAGAATGAGCCCCTGCATCGCCTTGGGGGCCGGGTGGCCAGGCCTGATGCAGGGAACTGAGAGTATTATTTGATTGATGCCTTTCTGGACGGCGTTGCTTTGAACGGAGCTAATATCTTAAATCCAGGCTCGAGGAGTGTACACCATGCACTTCCCTGTGGGGATGTGAACAAGTCACTTCGATGAGATGACTCGCATCGCGCTCATTGTTTTTCTGGCGCTTTCAAAGTAGAAGGAATACACATGACAAGCTTTTCAAGGACATGCAAGTGGAGGGGGAACGCTTATGTTGTGGGCTTACCTAGAACCAACCAGCCTGACTTCGAGGCCAATTCGTAAAAGTGGAAGCTTAAGAAAACGGTTCATTCCATCCAGATGTTCTGCGCCCATATTACAAAGCATCGGATAGCTAATTAAAAAGTAGGGCCTCACAGGTGGAGGCACGTGCCCGGGTTGCGGGCTCGATCCCCCGTAGGGGGCGTGCAGGAGGCAGCCGATCCATGATTCTCTCTCATCACTGATGTTTCTATCTCTCTCTTCCTCTCCCTTCCTTCTCTGAAATCTATCTATCTATCTATCTATCTATCTATAAAAATTAGGGCCTCATTGCAAAAATTATTCAAAATGAGACCAGTTTAGGGGACCAACATTGTAGGTCACACAGGAAAGTCTAGTTTTAGTACTCAGCAGCGTTCAAATACAAGGAGGTTACATGTCTTATTCCGCATTAGCTAATTAATAACTATTTTTTAAAAAAAAAAAGATGTTTGGGG
The DNA here is from genome assembly GCA_035771395.1 of Myotis vivesi. NCBI lineage: Eukaryota > Metazoa > Chordata > Mammalia > Chiroptera > Vespertilionidae > Myotis > Myotis vivesi. The sequence goes on along the minus strand of JAWPEG010000013.1, from coordinate 3,248,136 downwards.
ATTTTTCTTAGAAAGAGAGGAAGAGAGAGAGAGAGAGAAACATTGATTAGAGAGGAGCATCAATCGGCTGCCTCCTGCATGCTCCCTACGTATGGGGAATTGAGCTACCAACCCAGGCATCTGCCGTGACTGGGATTCAAACCGGCAACCTTTTGGTTCATGAGGTAATGCCCAACAAACTGAGCTACACTGGCCACGGCAGTAACCATTCTCTTTAAGTGAACAGATGCTATTTTCTAAATCTGTACTCACTTGGATGTGTTATTAAGTATATAAATATGTCCTATTTAGCACGAGGGCAATCAAACATAGGAATGTGAGCCTCTGTGAACATTCTAATATTCAAATTACTTTAAAGCAGTAAGAATCTTATAAGCAAAAGTGGCAAAAGACAGACTTGGGCTCTAGATAAAAGCTGGTTTCTAATAAAGCCATGTTCCCTTCGGAGTATTTTATCAGAACCTCTCTGCTTCTCAGATCTCTCATCTTGAAAATGGGATAATAAGCCCTAGCCAGCTTGGCTCAGTGGATAGATGTCGGCCTGTGGACTGAAAGGTCCCGGGTTCGATTCTGGTCAAGGGCACATGCCCGGGTTGCAGGCTTGTTCCCCAGTGTGGGGCATGCAGGAGGCAGCCGATCCATGATTCTCTCTCATCGTTGATGTTTCTATCTCTCTCTCCTTTCTCCCTTCCTCTCTGAAATCAGCAAATATATATATGTATTTTAAAAAGAGTGTAAGTTCTGGTTCTCCCACTTACTACCTGTTTGACCTTGAGCAAGTTTAATTAACTCTTCCATGGCTGAATTTTCTCTTCCCTTACAGAGAATAATAATAGTACCTACCCTTCAGGGTTGTTTGAAGATTAAATGAGATGGTGATGTAAAGAGCTTAGGATAGGGCCCTGGCTAAATTTGTTAGCTGCTCTTCAAGTTATTTCTATACCACTTCCTGTAAAAAACTATGAATATTTCCTCTTAGACACCTCAGTACTCCCGAACTAACCAACAAACAGAATGGCGTCAATAATTTGAAAGGTAAAATTTGGTCCTCCAAGATTTTGTTTTGTTAGAATAAATCCTTTTACTCTACATTCAAGATGATGGCAAAATGTAGAAAAGTAACTTAAAACTCTTTTAAAAAAGTGTAATGTGAGTAAATGCAACTCAAATTTACTGACAGATATTAAAGGGCACACTAACTTAGATGATTAAATAAGCATTTAACTATGATTTAGGTTTAATCAAACAATTATGTATATTAACTTATAATTGATGATTATTAAATGTATAATTAGTGAGCTTGAATAACCCAGGAAAAGATAAAAATCTATCATTAATCTATTGTTCACTCTCCATATGTAAAATCCTAATAATCATTGTCATATAATATAATTATGATGTTATAAATATAAATCAGATTACTTGAAAGATGGATTTTAAATCCTTATTCACTTTATCTAATTACTATAAATTTGATTATAGATATATAGCTAAACTATAATATTGTATTTGAGAGTAAAGCTTTTCTGACTCAATCCTTGAGCACTGATCTCAAACTGTTTAATTTTATAATGCTTGGGCAGTTGATGGCAAAAAAAATAGAGAATAAGACAAAAATGTAATTAGTAGATTATAGCAAAGTTTGAATTTACCTGCACAAAGATAAGAACTTTGGGAAGATCAGATTTGCTGTCAGATTAAAATAGTCTTATGAAATTAAAGTATCTTTTATTTTTATTATTATTATTTTTTAATACTCATCCAAAGATATTTTTCCATTGATTTTTAGAGAGAGGGGAAGAGAGAGGGAAAGACAGAGAGAAACATCAATGTGAGAGAAACACATCGATTGGTTGCCTTCTGCAGGAGCCCAAACCAGGGCCCAGCCCGGGGAGGAGTCTGCAACTGAGGTAAGTGCCCTTGACCAGAATCGAACCCTGGACCCTTTGGTCCACAGGTCGACGCTCTATCCACTGAACCAAACCAGCTAGGGCTGAAGTTAAAGTATCTTTTATTTTTATGAGCTCTCCTGATAGATTATTCCTTTAGATCTGAGCAACCTCCTTCTTATAATTAAACTGATGATATTCCCGGTCACAAATAAGGCAGTGCAACCCAGAATGCAACCCACACCATAGCAAATACAGAAGCAATTTTCCTATCTCCTCCTCGTCAAAAAGCTCCCAAAATAAATGTACTTTCCCCTTGCGTACTGAAACCCTCATTTTTTTTTAGTGCCCAAGGAGAACTTTTAAGAAACTGTAATTAAAGAGAAAAACTTCATATTAATTTATTTTACTTCAAATATTGGTTTCTATTTCATGCAGAGGAAGAAATGGAACATGTGTGCTGGGTGAGTAATCTAACGCATAGTGGAGACCTATATCGAAATAGGAATATTTTAGCGGGGAAGTTCCCATTCTCCACCTCATAAAACTGTCAACTACTCAAAGGGAAGTGGTTGAATCTGAGCAGGGGCCCTGACTCGCCCGCTACATGGATCAACCCACTAAGACAGTGGTTCTCAACCTTCCTAATGCCGTGACCCTTTAATACAGTTCCTCATGNTTTAAATACAGTTCCTCATGTTGTGACCCAACCATAAAATTATTTTCGTGGCTACTTCATAACTGTCATGTTGCTACTGTGATGAATCATCATGGAAATAATCTGATATGCAGGATGGTCTTAGGCGACCCCTGTGAAAGGGTCGTTCTACCGCCAAAGGGGTCGCGACCCACAGGTTGAGAACCGCTGCTCTAGGTACAGGCAACAGGAGGTCACACTTCGGATGTGTGTGGCTTCACCTGTCTTTCATTCATTGTTCTATCTAGTTTATTGTTCCAACTGGGACACTTTTGAGAGTGAAGGGGGGTGCTGTTATAATTATTCTGAAGCAACCTGGATCACTCTGCCCACCCCTAACCATGTACTTCACACATATGACACATATGAGGTCTGGGGTTGCTCTTAAACTTGTAGGATCCTATATAATAAAAGCCTAATAGGCAAATTGTCCCCTGACCGGGAGTTTGACCAGGAGTTCGACCAGGGGGCGGGGCCGGCCGGCCAATCACCCACAGCCCCTCCCCCCGGCTGGCCTGGCCCTGCCCTGGCCGGCGGTGGCAGCAGGCAGCTGGGGGAAGGGAAGCCCCAGCTGGTAGCCAACAGCAGCTAGGGGCCCTACCCTGTGTGCACTCATTTTGTGCACTGGGCCTCTAGTGGTAATATAACAACAACAATAACAGTAATCATAAGAAGAGCTACTTAGGAGAAAATTGCCAAGATGTCTTGTTTGGATGGATGGGGTTAATTTCAAAATTGGGTCATCATTTTCAAAGGCATTTTTCCCATCAACTGGACCCAGACACATGTGCACAGTGCATGACTGCACACACGTGTATATGTCTGTGCATCAATGCTCAATGGGTGGAGCCATGTATTTTTCATGCGTTCCATGGGGGATCGATTTTCTGACCATCCCATGCCCTCCCCTGCCCGCTTTTCTGCCCACAGGGTCTTTTTTAGGGAGACTTTGTGCAGCTCATGTGTAAGCTGTGTGTTTCTGGAGATTAGTGAGGGAACACCATTGCTTTGCGGGGCTCCTCACTCCCCACACTCAGTTCCCTGGATTCGCTTCACACTCTGATCCAATCGATCGTGCGACTTCACGCTTCTTCATTTGAGAAGCAAGAATCCCGTCTCCTGTGGCCACTGAGAGTTTTAGCTCACGCAAGCGATTTTTAGAGAAGGAAAAAAGCAAGCAACAACGTTGTAAGACCGTTCCCCGCCCAGTGCTAACCTTGAACTTCAGCTGCTGCATCCCTCACAGGTGCCCTGGGACGGTTTTGGAACCCTTCCCCGACTTTAAAATGATCGAACCTAAATTTGGTGGAGACATTTCCTTAATGGGTTCCTTTAAGAAGGAAAGATGAGCCTGAGTGTTCCTATAGGCAAAGATACAATATATATCACCCCGTGCACTATAATATCTGACCTCTCGGTTCTTTTCTTAGAGACGATCCCCCTAAAATGGACATAAGTAATAAGAAACACATAACTAAAAACATCTAGACACAAATATATTTTAGGAGCCTATACTCTTAGGAAGAAAGAAAAGAAGAAAAAGAGAGGAAGGGAGGGAGTGAAGGAGGGAGGGAGGGAGGGAGACAGGGTGAGCACATTTAATAATCATATGATAATAATAAAAAAGCAAAAGCATTGTTAAAAGGGAAACTGAAACAAGCAGAATAAACCTTTCTCTGTCTTTTTAAAAAAAATATTTTTATTGCCTTAGCCGGTTTGGCTCATTGGATAGAGCATTGGCCTGCGGACAGAAGGGTCCCAGGTTCAATTTCTGTCAAGGGCACATGGCCGGGTTGTGGGCTTGATCCCCAGTAGGGAGCGTGCAGGAGGCAGCCCATCAATGATTCTCTCTCATCATTGATGTTTCTTTCTCTCTCTCCCTCTGAAATCAATAAATACATATATTTTTTAAATATATTTTTATTGATTTCAGAGATGAAGGGAGAGAGAGAGAGATAGAAACATGATGAGGGAATCATTGATCAGCTGCCTCCTGCACGCCCCCCACTAAAAATCAAGCCCACACCCCAGAAATGTGCTCTGACCGGGAATCGAACCGTGACCTTCTGCTTCATAGGTCGACAATGAACCACTGAGCCACACTGGCCAGGCCCTTTCTCAGTCTTTACATAGCTCCCTGTCAGGCTAGCTTAGCCCATGCTGTGGTCCCGAGGCCATTAGGATCCACAGAGAGGTCACGTGGTCTATGAGACCTTCAGCTCCTTCATTTCTAGACAGCGGTCAAGCTGGGAACGTTCATAACCCACGTGTGTGATTCTCCTTAAACGCTGAGATGCTCTCCTGCCAGTCGTGCCCCTCCAGCAATCCCTTCTCAGGCGCCCATGTAAGAAGACAATGTGTGGACAGCATTCCCCCCCAATTGTATCTGCTTAAAACAGCCCACCCTGCGCCTGCTGGCTGACCAACGTCCCCCTGCGTCCCTGCGATGATCAATAATTCAAGCCGGGTGCTCCAGAGGCCCCGGAAGGAGGCTCCTATCTTGTCGCAGCAAAGATCCACCCCGCCTCAGTTTAGAGACATCTGAAAAGGTCCTTGAAATATGTTTCTGTGTCATCTTGAAACTAAAGGAGGATCCGTGTGAGTGCGTGTCTTGCACGATCAACCTTCAGTGAGATAGGAATAGAGGCATTTAATTTGCTGTTTGGGGTGCATTATACATGTTTGGTGGCTTCGCATGAAAACCATACATGTCTAAAGCGTGTGGTTGCACAGAAACATGGGTAAAGTTGCCTGGCTGTGTTTTCCTCTCATCTCAACTAAAGGGCGTCTAGAACAAAATACAGGCCACTTTGGCTATCAGGCAAATGACGGCCCTTTTATCAATTTGGGGGGGGGCTCCCCACTCCCGGACACCTTAAAACCTGCCCTGAAGCCTAGACATACTGTTACTATTCTCTTTCAGAAAACAACTCCCTGGAGATCAAGTGGAAGGAAGAAACGGAGCTGCTCCTATGCGAGCCCCCGGCAGCATCACAAACCCCCCCCCCAACCCCCCACCCCGAGTGGGGACACCGAGCCACGATAGCAAACGAGCTGGCGTCCACGCAAGGAGGGCCTGGGTCGCCCCGCATGCCCCGGGAAATGTAATTGCAAGTAAAATGTTTAATGAAAACGGACATTTCTGAGCCTGCTTCTGGCAGCAGCCATCTTGCTGAGAAATTATATTTGTTCCACCGGCAACNCTATGCGAGCCCCCGGCAGCATCACAAACCCCCCCCAACCCCCCACCCCGAGTGGGGACACCGAGCCACGATAGCAAACGAGCTGGCGTCCACGCAAGGAGGGCCTGGGTCGCCCCGCATGCCCCGGGAAATGTAATTGCAAGTAAAATGTTTAATGAAAACGGACATTTCTGAGCCTGCTTCTGGCAGCAGCCATCTTGCTGAGAAATTATATTTGTTCCACCGGCAACCTGAGAGGGAGCGGTTCGAGAGATTGTAAGCCCCGGCCTCCATCCCGGAGCCCACGGGGTGAACATGGGGAAGAGCCGAAATGCCCATCTCTTCATCGCTGGGCATGGCCCTGACACATGGGACACGCCAGCCATGACATGGCACTGGCGCTGTGTCCATATTAATTACAGCCAAGCACCCCCCCCTCCCTCCAAATCCTTGTGCCTCTCACTCCTGTCCCTGAGTTTTCTTAACAATCGGATGCTCAGAAGCCGCGGTCTTTTATTTGTCCGGGCTGAAATGCACGGGGACGAGTCGTCTCTAAAGTTATTTCTCGGCTGAGGCCTCGGAGATCTTTTTTCTCCCTCTCATAAAAGCCCTGATCCCAGTTAATCCCCAGCCTGGAGCGGGTCCTCGCTCATGGTCGTTCTGGCTGCGCTGGCTGCACGGGCGACCAGTCTGCCCTGGGCAGGTTGGGTCAGCCCATCAGTGTCGCCGGGCTCAGAAAATCTCCTGCGAGGAGGAGAATATCTCTGGCATTTTCTAAAGGGCAAGGGCAATGAAGTTCTTTGCAGTGGCTTCTCTCGAAGAATCCTGCAAAATTGCAGCTGCCAACGCAACAGGGTTGGAGGATCCCGCCATGAAAGGCAGAAGTTCCAACTTTTATCCATTTTTCCATCCCCCCCCCCCACACACACACCCCGCAATGTTGCTTAGGCTCAACCTGCGCTTTCTGTGTGTCCACCTGCTCTGAAATCGAGTCACCGTCCCCTAACAGTGAAGGCACAAACCCAGAAAGAAATCCATACATTAAATCCCCGGATGTGTAAAACCCATGAAAGATACGAACAGCAAAGCATTGGGGGGTAGGGAAGTGGGGAGGCTGGGGTGCAGGGGGCCCCAGAAGATCTGATCGCTGTTCTATAATCCATGATTTGGCTATTCAGAGGCCTGCCATTGTCTAGGCTCAGTGACCATGACACTGACCACCTTTCCCTACCTGACCTTGTTTAGTGGGCGCCTTCCTCTAATCCAGTGGTTCTCAACCTTGGCTGCACATTAGAATCGCCTGGGAATCTTTTTAAAATCCTGATTTCTGGGCCTCATCCTCTGGAAATTCTGTTTCTTTGTTACTCATGTTGTGGCCCCACCCATCACAAAGAAACAGAATTTCCAGAGGACGAGGCCCAGAAATCAGGATTTTAAAAAGTTTCCCAGGTGATTCTAATGTGCAGCCAAGGTTGAGAACCACTGCTCTAATACAGCGGTTCTCAACCTGTGGGTCGTGACCCCTTCCGGGGGTCGAACGACCCTTTCACAGGGGTCGCCTAAGACCATCGGAAAACACGTATATAATTACATATTGTTTTTGTGATGAATCACTATGCTCTAATTATGTTCAATGTGTAACAATGAAAATACATCCTGCCTATCAGATATTGACATGACGATTCATAACAGTAGCAACATGACAGTCATGAAGTAGCCACGAAAATAATCTTATGGTTGGGGGTCACCACAACATGAGGAGCTGTATGAAAGCGTTGAGGCATTGGGAAGGTTGAGAACTGCTGCTCTAATATGTTCTTTATGGCCCACGGAATGCTGTTTGAATGCACTTGCTCGTTGGCATGATGATAAATCTTCATGGCGTCCCTAACGCGTCATCTCCTTTGGCACTGGGCAGAGGGATCGCCCTTTCCCTAACGCACACGTTTCATTGGAGGGGAGACCGGAGGAGATTTCTCCGTCGGAGTGGGGGTCCCAGACATCCGAGAGCTCTGTCCCCATGTCCCCGTCCCCATACACACACTGAATTGGGGTACACTTTCTGCCTTACACGGTCCACGATCCCTCACATCAGAGGTTGTGTTTAATGTGTGCATGATCGAAGCCACTGTGCTATTCTTCCACTGAGGACCAGACGGAAATTTTAATCGTCAGTCACCGACAGGGAAAGATGGGGTTCTTGTTGAAACAGCCACCGGGTTACTTATTTCATGTCTCTGAAATCAAATGGGTTGTTTGTTCCGAACTCTGATTCTGGTTGTCTGGGTTTTGCCACTGATCATTAAACACGAACAGGGGAAATAATTCAGGGGCGCTGAGATGAGAGTGAGCCTCCTTCTAATTTGGGGGTTCAGGCAGCAAGCCACCTGTTAGTTCAACATTCAACAAGGCGTTCCTCACGTACGGCAAATCCCGGATCTCACGCGTTAAATACCTCCCCCTATGATTTTTGTAAATCCATGGTGTTTGCTCCAGTCAAGTGTTCCATCTCAATCAAGTGTTCATTTCACATTTGTGAAAATGAGAGCTACATGAACAGATGACAAGCCCGTACAAGAGAGGCCAACAACAGGGAGAAAGGAGGGGGAAAAAAAAAAAAAACAACCCCCCAAAACACAAAAAAACCTTCTGGAAAAATACTTTTCAACTTCAGAACACCAGACACAAGCTGGGTCCACGGAGCTGGAAGAAATGAAAGATTTTTTTCTCTCTCTCTCTCTCTCTCTCCCTCCCTCTTTTTTTTTTTTAAACAGACATATGTAGGACATTTATTTCCGTTTTATTTCTGCTGTCATAATAGGATGGTTTTAGCCAGTTTCTAAACACGCTTCAGCTGGTAACGCTACATCTTTAAATCAGGCAGCCCTGGCGCCCCTGTGAATTCCCTCGCTGCTCTCGCTCACCTTACCCAGGTGCATGTTAAATCAGTATTAATGACAATATCATCCTTGTGCAGTCATCTCCCGCCTGCAATTTGGTTTTAATTACCCGCCACGTTGTCTGTCCCCCTCACTGACAGCCATTAAATAGGGAATGACACCATAGCCCCAGTCCCCGGGAATATTCACAGCGCCAGATTGCACGCCCTCATAAAGCAGGCTGCAGTGCCTCCTAGTGGCGGAGGTCAGAAAGGGCTGGAGTTGAAATTGCAGATTTTTCTATGCTTTTTTTTTTTAGGTTGATTTGCAGACTCCGGGCAGTTTGGAGCTTGTGTTGACTATTTTGAAAGGGGATTTTTTTTTTTTAAAAAAAAGGAAAAATGTCAGATAGGACCAAGAGATGAAGGAAAAATTGTGATTTGGCAAAGTGTGTTTGCTTGGAAATAAAACAATCAATCGACATGCTCTGTAAGCCTCGCCCGACTGACCGCCTGAAATGGTGGCTCGGAAACAGCGAACTTGTGCCATTCAAAGTTCTGGAAGGAAATTGCTCAGCAGCGGTGAGCTGTGGGTCCTCAATGAATCAATGACAACCTCAGATTTTTTTTTGGACATCGGAGATCAAATTTTCACGGGATCGGGGCATTGTTTTCTCTTCTGCAAAAGAAAGCATCTTGTCTTTCTTTTTGTCTTTCCCTCTGTTCTCTCTGTTATTTTTTTCCTTTTTTTAACTTTATTTTACAAACTCCTTTTATTTTACTGTGAGTTCAACACATTCTTCTAAGCTACGAGTGCATAAGTGCACAGAAACACGATCTTTCTGTACAATGATGGAATTCTTCAGTGTGTGTGTGTGTGTGTGTGTGTGTGTGTCTTAAACAAAGTGCTCCCTTCTGCGGGCGTTTAACATTGGTGTTGTTTGTCCAAATGTTCACGTTAGACACTATACAGACGCCCTGAATTGGAGATGTCCACACAATGGCGATCACATCTTGCATTAAGCATTTTTTTTTTTTCTTGGTGAAAAGGAACGTGGAGCCTGCGTATTTCAGAGGAAGCACACCGGACCTCTTGCCCTAGAAATTAAAAACATCGCTCACCAGCAACACAGCACCGCGCACTTGCGAGGAGTCAGCCGGGTTATTACTTTCAGATTTTCCAGGTTGTGCCCAACGTCTTGTCCCAGGTTGGACGGTGGTGGGTCCAGGAGGTGCTCTTTGTGGTTGTTTGCTAGCTTCCTTCAACAGGCATAAGGGCTCATTCTACCACTCATTCTTCCTATGCCAGATGAGAGCCACAGCTAACGGCTTTCATTAGAATGCGAAGCATTCGCAGCATATGCAGTAACTGGTACATACGTTTATCATGTGTGTCTGCGCATGTACGTTCGTGTGTCTACAAACCTGAGCATCACATAGAGATTCAGATCTTTCAAGTGTCTCTCACTCCTCCTCCTCCATTCTTCAAACCAGCACCGACTGCGATATGATGTGTAAAAATTCCTTTGTGGTCACTGCTCCTTTTTTTGAAGAGAAACTCTTTATTTACGTTTTTAAGTTAATATGAAACTCAGCATTTCCTTGAAAAAAAAAAAAAAGGACTGACGAGTACATTGAAGTAATATTAAAATTACATTGGTCAGGCCCTAGCCGGTTAGGCTCAGCTGATAGAGCGTCGGCCTGCCCACCAAAGGGTCCCGGGTTCGATTCCGGTCAAGGGCATGTACCTTGGTTGCAGGCTACTCCCCGCCCGGGCCCTGGTCAGGGTGAGTGCAGGAGGCAACCCATCAATGTGTTTCTCTCACATCGATGTTTCTCTCTGTCTTTCCCACTTACCCTAAAAATCAATGGAAAAATATCCTCGAGGGAGGATTTAAAGAAAAAAAAATTTTTTTTTTAATTACATTGGTTAGAACTTGATCTCAAATTTTCAAAAAGACCTTGATCTGAGAACTTTTTTTGCTGAAGGGGAAACTTTAAGTGGCCTCCGAAAGTCCCGGTGTTTAGTGTTCCTGATCGCATCACCAACAGTCTAAAAACACGACTGCCTTTAACATCTAGAAAACTCGCCTCCATTTCCAAAGGCAAAGTGCGCCTGCTTGATTCCTGCCTGTCTTCCGAGAGAAGGTTTGATCTTTCGCATGTTGCCTGAATGGATGTGACTTATTACTTTCAGGACTATTTCGCATCATTAAATAATGGCAAGAGAAACGGGTATTCCTTCCAGACCGAGACGCCAAGCTTATGAACGCCAAGAAGAAGGCTTGATGTCTGATACGGCTCACGTATATTGGTTTACAGCTTCAGCACGGAGCCCCCTTGGGCCGCCTCTTCCGTCCCGAATATGAAACGGGAAGCTGGGCCATCTGATAAGTGAGTTTCATTTCCCTGGAAATGTATTGCTTCTAGATCCCAGCGCAAAGACCCCGCGCGAGGAAGAACAATGAGGAGTCTGTACGCCGGGCATTAATGAGGGCTGCCGCTTCCTCACGCGGGTCCTGCATTGGGAAGGGAGGGATACGAGTTATTCAAATGACAAGGTGGGTTTCTCCCGTCTAAGATCGATCGTCATTCCCTCCGCCCGGTGGGTGTGATATGAAATCGGCATGTCCATTGGGCATTTCAGATCAACAGGAGGAAGCACTGGAAAGACCAGAGGGTGTCTGTGTGCCATGTTCCTGGCTCTTGGGCAGAGCAGCGGCCCAGTGCCCCGTGGAGCGGGCAGATGCCAAGCGCTCGGAGCTCTCGCGGGGCGACCCCACCTCCCCCGGGCCTCCCCTCGCACCCCTTCTGTCTCCCCCTGCAACAGGCTCTGCACATTCTCGTCTCCACTCAACGCCTGTTGCTCGAAACCTTACAGATGGGCTGACAGAAGCTGAAGAACTTTGCAGAGAGCAAACAGTACCCCTCCATTCATTAAACCCACGACGCAAAGCGGTCCCTGAAGCAACAGGCCCAGAGATGGGCGTATGAAGGATGTCTGCTGAGGGGCCTCTGTCTGCCAGGTGCACGCAGGACCTACTCTGTCCCCAGGATGGCACTGGGCCCCCCCGGGGGAGGGGCGGGGGACAGGGGGAGGATTGTCTAAAGCTGGACCAACGGGAAGAAGAGAATTGGGCTGCAGGGCCTCATCCATCTGCCCGACTTTAAAGCTGCTACATTGTGGTTTTTTTGTGGGGTTTTTTTTCACTAAACAGTGATTCTGATTTGAAGAAACTTACACTCCCAATTTGGATCTGTGCAAGAGCTTACACAGGGCGATCGCAGATGGAACTGGCAGGTGATTATATACATGCAGGAGCCAAAGCGACCTTGATCAGGGGGAGGTCATTGTGGGCACAGATACGGGAGAGGATGGGGGAACTGTGCTGGGCAGAGCCTTCCGGGGGGCAGGAGGTCAATGTGAGAAAACACACAAACACACACACACACACACAAACACACAGATGGAACATGGCGGGGTAGGTGCGTGTTATCAGGCAGGACAAAATAGAAACCATTGCCCTAGCTCGGTGGTTGGCAAACTACGGCTCGCGAGCCACATGCGACTCTTTGGCCTCTTGAGTGTGGCTCTTCCTAAGCCTTAGGAGCACCCTAATTAAGTGAATAACAATGTACCTACCTATATAGTTTAAGTTTAAAAAATGTGGCTCTCAAAAGAAATTTCAATCGTCGTACTGTTGATATTTGGCTCTGTTGACTAATGAGTTTGCCGACCACTGCCTAGCCGGTTTGGCTCATTGGATAGAGCAGCGGTCACCAACCTTTCGGACCTCATGGACCACCAGTTGGTGACCGCAGGGATAGAGCATTAGCCTGCGGACTGAAGGGTCCTGGGTTCAATTCTGGTCAATGGCACATGCCTGGGTTGTGGGTACAATCCCTAGTAGGGGACGTGCAGGAGGCAGTTGATCCATGATTCTCTCTCATCACTGATGTTTCTATTTCTCTCCCTCCCTCTCTGATATCAATAAATATATATATATATATTAAAAAAATAGAAACCATTTTCATTGCTTGTGGTTCAAATGGTTTGGAAAGCTCGAGCTAAAATCAGGCAGCTTTCTTGAATGCAGGACTTTTCAGAGCATTGAACGGGTTAAAGTACAATATGAAAAACCTAGAGAAACTCAGAATATGCTGTTTCTTTTTTTAAAGTATATTTTTATTGATTTCAGAGAGGAAGAGAGAGGGAGATAGAGATAGAAACATCAACGAAGAGAGAGAATCATGGATTGGCTGCCTCCTGCACGCCCCACACTGGGGATGGAGCCCGCAACACGAGCATGTGCCCTTGACTGGAATCGAACCCAGGACTCTTCAGTCCGCAGGCCGATGCTCTATCCACTGAGCCAAACCAGCCAGGGTGACAGTTTTCTAAACACTGCCAATTTTCACACAGATCTCTAAAAGCATCCATGAGTTTTTTTTATCAATATATGTTCTCATATATCGAACCACAATAGAACTTCTTGATGTAAGTGAATGATGAAAGCTACTGTTTATAGAGCAGTTGCAAGTGCCTAACAATGCCTTAAGCACTTCAAACATATGTATACCTTTAACTCTCATAACAGCCTCCAAACCAATACTATCATTGTCCCTGTTTTACCAATTAGAAAACTACCCCAGAGGGAAGTTACATAGATTGTCAAGACCATGCAACCTGATTCCATAGTTAGTCAGCTGGAGTTAGTTAGGATCAGATGGGTGGATGGGTTCATGAGCATTAAACTCAGTCAGTCTGATCAGACCCCTTGCTCTAAACTTCTCTGTTGTTCAGATCTGTTCTGATTGAGGATGTGGCGTACAAAGACCTCTGGGGCCCTCACAGTTCAGTAATCCTATATAATAAAAGGGTAATATGCAAATTGACCCTAACAGTGGAACAACTGGGAATGACCGGTCGTTATGACATGCACCGACCACCAGGGGGCAGTCGCTCAATGCAGGAGCTGCCCCCTCATGGTCAGTGTGCTCCCACAGGGGGAGCTCCGCTCAGCTACAAGCCAGGCTGATGGCTGCGAGCGCCAGAGGGATGTCTGACTGCCTGCTTAGGCCCGATCCCACGGGGAATGGGCCTAAGCTGGCAGGTGGACATCCCCCGAGGGCTCCCGGACTGCAAGAGGGAGCAGGCTGGGCTGAGGGACCCCCTTTAGTGCATGAATTTCCATGCACCGGGCCTCTACTATAACAATAATAATAGCTAACAGATTGAACTATGCACCAGGTACCATATGAAACCATTTATGGTGTGTATCTCCTTTAATTCATGAAACTATTCTATAAGATAGGCACACTTATTAACCCATTACACAGATAAGAAAACTGAGGCACAGACAGGAAGGGTCTTATGGTTAAGCTCACAAAAGACCCATCATAGTAGCTTATTACTTACAGCTGATAAGAGGTTAAGTCCGATTCCAGAGACAGTTGTCATACCCGTTTATTCTAATGAGCCATACTCTCTGGACATTGGTAAGGTGAAATATATTGCAGATGAAAATCACAGTTCAGATCTCCTATATCCGTGCTTGTTATTCTCTCCCCTCCATTAAAGAAGATATGGAAAATATTGATTACGCTCAGATTCCAGTGCGTTTGTGAGCTGTCTTCATTTCACACAGGCTGCGCCATCTATTACGCACCCAGCAGACACGTGCTGGCTCTTCAAAATTGCTGTTTTCATTCTCTTCTCTCAAAAAACAAAACAAAAAAAACATGCCCTAAACAAACAAAAATCATCCACGAGTTTTTTTTTTTCCCCTGAGAGACAAACCCTAACAAAGCTCAATTGCCCTATTTGTAGCATTTTTCCCTGTATTGATGAAGTCAATGGGAAGAAAGTGGGTGTGCAAGAATGGCAGGTTATCTATAATAATAAAAGTGTACTATGCAAATCGACCGAATGGCTGAACAGCAGAACAACCGTCCGGACAACCATGCTATGACACGCACAGGTGCAAGGCCAGCCAAGGTGGTTGCGATGCAATTGCCCTCTGCAGGGTGATTGATCCGGGGAGGGGGGGGGAGGCTCCACAATCAATTGCCCCAAAGAGGGAGGCCCAGGCCACCAACTGGCGGGCTGCAGCGGGTGGGCGGGGCCTGCTTCTGCAGAGCTATCAATCACAGGGCTCCCAGACTGGAGAGGGTGTTGGCCAGGCTGAGCAAATCCTCCCCCCACTCCCCCACTGAGTGCACTAATTTTGTGCACTGGGTCTCTAGTATATAATAATATGCTAGTTCTAGGTGAATACCCTCAATAATTGAGAGTTGGAAACACTACAGTCAAAATGAAAGAATCTTGCCCTAGCCCAGTGATGGCAAACCTTTTGAGCTCGGCGTGTCAGCATTTTGAAAAACCCTAACTTAACTCTGGTGCCATGTCACATATAGTAATTTTTTGATCTTTGCAACCATAGTAAAACAAAGATTTATATTTTTGATATTTATTTTATATATTTAAATGCCATTTAACGAAGAAAAATCAACCAAAAAAATGAGTTCGCGTGTCACCTCTGACACGTGTGTCATAGGTTCGCCATCACTACCCTAGCCAGTTTTGCCCAGTGGATACAGTGTCAGCCTGTGGGCTGAAGAGTCCAGGGTTTAATTCCGGTCAAGGGCATGGACCTCAGTTGTAGGCTCAACCAATCGATGTGTCTCTCTCACGTTGATGTTTTTCTCTCCCTGTTGCTCCCCTTCCACTCTCTCTAAAAAACTATCAATGGAAAAATATCTTCAGGTGAGGATGAACAAAAACCAAAAAATCAAAAACAAAGGAAAGAGCCTTACACCCAAATGATTTGGTATTTTGTCATCTTTCTTTGAAGAAATCAATTGAATATTTTTGATGAACTCTTTGTGGGGGGAAAAGGAATGGCTTATGAGTAAATACCATGTATAATCTCTTTTTTTATTTAAATACTTAAACATGTTATAATGAGTTCTCTGATGTTCTTTCCATCCTTGACAACATTTTCTCTGAATCACTGTACATATTGGCACGTGGTTCATGGATTGTGATTTTTCTTGCTTATGATAAGGATACAGCCCTAAGTTATTATTTCCCAATAAAACACTCTCATGAAGTGAAATGTTAATCAATATTCTGCTCCTCAAACTTTGTACTTTCAAGTATGTTTGGAAAGGTGTTGAATACCAGGAGAGGCCTTTCTGTACTGCAGATTTCAGAGTTATTGATCCTTGTGATTCTGTGACGGGGGCTGTAGGACCTGGTTTTTGAAACGTATCCCTGGAACATTTTTTATTTTAAGTCTCTCTCTCTCTCCTTGTGGACGCTGGTGTAGGTATTGATAAGAGAATTCTGGGAACTCTGGCTGTTACAAATGTGATGGTATTTATCCTGTAGAAAATGGGGAGTCATCAATGAATTTTGGGCAGAAAATTACCATGATTATGCTGTTGTGTTAGAAAAACTGTTCTTTTTAAAAAATATATTTTTATTGATTTCATAGAGGAAGGGACAGGGAGAGATGACAGAAACATCAATGATGAGAGAGAATCACTGATCGGCTGCCTCCTGCAGGCCCCACATTGGGGATCGAGCCCACAGCCCGGGCATGTGCTCTGACCGGGAATCAAACCGTGACCTCCTGGTTCATAGGTCGATCGATGCTCAACCACTGAGCCACGCTGGCCGGGCTCTCCTAATATTATTAAGTTTCTTCCACTGACAACCATAAGTCAACACCACAGTCAAACAGAAACTGAATGAAAACATCACTGGAAGGTTCCTCTGCTTAGTTTTGCTTCCTCAAGTCATTTGGATGGTCTTCTGAAGAGTTCATATTCCCACTGACGGTCCTTACAAGGGTGGATGCATGGATTTCAGATGTCGTTTATTTATTTCCAATGGTCAGACTGAGTTTCTTCCCTCTGAAGATCTTTCTTCCTCTAGCATTAAAGAGCTAATGTTTAGGTGATGTATCCTTTTTTTTAAAAATCCTCACCCGAGGATATTTTTCCATTCATTTTTAGAGAGTGGAAGAGAGAGGGAAAGACAGAGAGAAATATCTGGTGTGAGAGAAACACATCGATGGGTTGCTTCCTGCACGAGCCCGGACCAGGGCCTGGGCAGGGGAGGAGCCTGCAACCAAGGTACGTGCCCTTGACGGGAACTGAACCTGGGACCCTTCGGTCCACAGGCCGAAGCTCTATCCACTGAGCCAAAGCGGCTCGGGCTAGATACGTGTTCTTTTAAAACTGATGGCATTATCCTCATTTTCTTTTCAATCCTGAGATGGTCTTGGAGGTGAATGTAGACTCTAATTCTGAGCATCTCTTTGAAAAAGCACTCCTACAACAGTGTTCAGGCATGGGATCCTGTATCGACAAAATGTAAAATTGCATTCTGTGCTTTTCAGTTTTCACTCAAATATTAGTTTCAAATGAAAATGAAAAAACAGCCCGTGTTCCACCAGAGGCCTCCTCCTCCAGAAACTGCAGGTCCGCCAGAGTGTGCGAGGCGTGTTGATTTTGTGAGGTCAGCAGAGTCTGCCAGAAGGTGGGCAATATTCCCTTCACTCCCTGCTCCTCCTGTCGGTGTTCAGAGATTGAATTACTTTAACATTTCTATTCCAAACACTTGCTTAAATGACTTTATTTCTTGAATGCCACTTTTTTGTTTTTAGGTGCTTGCTAGTGTCTCTTAATTAGACAACATCATTCTTATCTCCCTTTCATGCTCTATCTGAAAGAACAAACAAACCTGTTACCTCGTCATTTTTCCTTAGTTGTATTGCTTTATCTCACCAATATGTATGCACCAAAAGTCAACCGAATCTATATATATAAAAGCCTAAGCGACTGTTACCACCGGTCAACCGAACGACCAGTCGACCGGTCAGTATGATGTGTACTGACCACGAGGAGGCAGAACTCAACACAGGAGCTGCCCCCTGGTGGACAGTGCGCTTCCATAGCCAACCTCCTGTGGAGGGCCAACCTCCTGCAGTCTCTGCCCCAATCGCCCCGATCGCTGGCCAGGCCGAGGGACCCCACCCGTGTAAGAATTTGTACACCAGGCCTCTAGTTGATAATACTAACACAGGAAGGATGCTTAGGGAGATCCTGACAGAGGGGTGTACAGGAACCAGTGGGGTTAGGAGGGCCCTCAGCATCCCGACACCTGCCTTTATTAATCTTTCTCTCCCCATGTGGTTTCCATCTGTCACCTGGGAGAGGTTCCAAGGGGGTGCAGTTCACAGGAGGGCAGGGCGAGCTGGGCTGTTTCGACGAGCCTGACCCTCCGCTCAGCGCTGGGGTCTAAGGTGTGAGTCTCGGATCCGATTACGTCTCCCAGCCTGGCCCAGTTCAGGAAATTAGAGCCCGGCCAGCTGTGTTTCCCAGTTTGCAGGGTGTTATCTGGGTCTCGGGCCCCCCGTTTGCTGTCCTTTCTTGGGGGAGGGAGGGGGAAGACACAGATGTCTCTCCTAGCCCAGCATTCCCAGAGTTCAGTCATGTTTCCACCCCATCAAGTACCCCCGACATTCTTAACCATCTGCATGTGTGATACCGAGTCACTCTTTAAAATATTTAGAGATGCTTTAGCCCTAGCCGGTTTGGCTCAGTGGATAGAGCGTCAGCCTGCAGACTGAAGGGTCCCGGGTTCGATTCTGGTCAAGGGCACATACCCAGGTTAAGGGCTCCATCCCCAGTAGGGGGCGTGCAGGAGGCAGCCGGTCAATGATTTTCTCTCATCATTGATGTTTCTATCTCTCCCTCCCCCCTTCCTCTCTGAAATCAATAAAAATATATTTAAAAAATAAACATGCTTTGGATACAATTTGGAGTGACTAATGAAACGGAAAACTATTATTGTCTGGACTGGAAAGCAGGTAGGCACAGAAAAAGGGGCATGAAATCAGAGTTCTAAATGCGAAGCATATATATTCGGGCAGGCCAAAGCTCTGAGCTCTGTGCTCGAGGTTTTCATTCATTAAAAAAGAGGAAATAAGTGATGAAATATTTCAAAGACAAAATCAAATGGAACCTTCCTTCTTGTGATGGCCAGAGAGATGCAAATGTCTTTGAAAAGGGAATCCCCTTTTGACCTAGTCATGTCATTTATTGAAGGTTTGATTGGAGTGCCATTTCTCATCGCTTTAAAAAATATATATTTTATTGATTTCAGAAAGGAAGGGCGAAGAAGAGAGAGAAACATCAATGATGAGAGAGAATCATCGATCGACTGCCTCTCACACTGGGGATCGAGCCCGAAATTGGGGCATGTGCCCTGACCAGGAATCTAACTGTGACCTCCTGGTTCATAGGTCAATGCTCAACCACTGAGCCTCACCGGCCGGGCTCTCACCACTTTCTGTAGCTGCAATATCTGCCTTCTGCATTTCTGGGAGGTACTATGTTATTCAAACCCCAGCCCAAGAAGGTAACAGTGGATTTAGCTGGTGATGCCCAGCGTCCTATGGGAAAGGGAGGCATCCAGCTCTGACCCCATCAGACACCCTCCAATCACAGATTCCTATGTCTTCTTTCCCATCACTGTTTTTTCTTTAATATATTTTTATTGATACTAAAGCCAGAGGAAGGGAGAGGGAGAGAGAGAGAAACATCCATGAGAGAGAGAAACATTGATCAGCTGCCCCCCACACACACCCGGATCTGAGATCAAACCCACAACCTGGGTACGTGCCCTGCTTGGCAATTGAACCCGCAACCCCTCAGGGCATGGGAGGATGCTCAACCAACTGAGCCACACCAGCCAGGGCTTCTGCCACTATTTTTTTTTTTAAATATATTTTATTGATTTTTTACAGAGAGGAAGGGAGAGAGATAGAGAGTTAGAAACATCGATGAGAGAGAAACATCGATCAGCTGCCTCCTGCACACCTCCTACTGGGGATGTGCCCGCAACCCAAGTACATGCCCTTGACGGGACTCGAACCTGGGACCTTTCAGTCCACAGGCCGACGCTCTATCCACTGAGCCAAACCGGTTTCGGCCACTATTTTTATTTGGCGCCTTCTCCAGGACCTTGATCCAAACCCAAAGATATTTCCTTCTTTGTGAACCAGTTCGGATGCTGGGGCTTCTCGTATGTTCTTGAAGGTGACTAATCTGGCTCAGAGAGGGTAGGAACTGGTGAGAAACAACCATACACAGTGTCTGGTGAGGAATAAAGTGCCGATTAATTTGTGAGCAAGGCCACCCCCAACTTTCTTCTTGCACCCTAAGGTTTACCTAGAATTCATGAAGCTATGTCTGCACGAGAAAGCTTGGCACCATGAAAGAGAATTGTTTAACAAAATTTCTAAAAACGCCAGTGCCAATGGGTTTGTCTCCAAGTTCAGATGCTTTGTTATGTTGCCACCAAGAAGGAAAAAAAAAAAAGCTCGAGGGGGAATATGAGTGTCATAAATATTCCATTCCCGCCGCACATCGGCATCGCTGCTCCGCGGGTTCAGGCCTGGCCAGCGGTCAGTACAGTAGTAAATTCCAGCACCTGTGGGCCTGTCGGGGTAATTTATGGTTTCCATTAGATTTCCATTAGGGATGGGCTGCCTCAGTTCAGCCGGTTCACGCACCCCGGCCATGAGCAAGGGGGACCTGTGGGATTGTCCGCATGTGGGTGTTTGGCCTCATGGATGCTCTCCGTTGCCTTTTTGTATTGATGCTTATCATTTGGGGGCTGCTCAGAACTCAGACAGATGTGGCAGACAGATACCATCTAGGGTTCTTCTTTTACCATGACCTGCACTGGTTTTATCCCTTCATTTCGTAGATGTTTAGTGAGCACTTAAGTGCAGCATCCTGTGTCCCTGGGGGTCCGCAGATGAGGATATGGGCCCTGTTTTTTTTTTTCTTCTTAATATATATTTTATTGATTTTTTACAGAGAGGAAGGGAGAGGGATAGAGAGTTAGAAACATAGAAACATTGATGAGAGAGAAACCGATCAGCTGCCTCCTGCACACCTCCCACTGGGGATGTGCCCGCAACCAAGGTATATGCCCCCGACCGGAATCGAACCTGGGACCCTTCAGTCCGCAGGCTGACACTCTATTCACTGAGCCAAACTTGTTTCGGCAAGATGGGCCCTGTTATCACAAGATTTCTACAGGAACAATTCTTTTTTTGTTGTTGTTAATCCTCACCCGAGGATATTTTTCCCATTGATACTTAGAGAACGTGGAAGGGAGAGGGAGAGACAGAGAGAGAGAGAAACATTGATGTGAGAGAGACACATCGATTGGTTGCCTCCCGCACGGGACCTGACCAGGGCTAGGGATCAAGCCTGCAACTGAGGTACATGCCCTTGACTGGAATCGAACCCGGGACCCTTCAGTCTGTGGGCTGACACTCTATCCACTGAGCCAAACCGGCCAGGGCCAGGAACAACAATTCTTAAAAAAATGAATGGAACCCAGTATCCCATCGTGGTAGTAAGTACAACTAAACAGATTGAATGAATGGCGAGCACAATCGGAGCCTGCTGGGGAGAAGTCTTGGAAGAAATACCAAGTAGACAGGAAGACAGGAGGAGGGCAGGGTATTCCTGGCAGGCACACGGTGTTAGAAGCCACTCAGGCCCGGCCGGCGTGGCTCAGTGGTTGAGCGTCCACCTATGAACCAGGAGGTCACGGTTCAATTCCCAGTTAGGGCACATGCCCTGGTTCTCGGCTTGATCCCCAGTGTGGGGCGCGCAGGAGGCAGCCAATCAGTGATTCTCGCTCATCATCGCTGTTTCTATCTCACTCCCTCTCCCTGCCTCTCTGAAATTAAAAAAAAAAAATGTATTAAAAAAGAAAAGAGAAGAAGATCCTTAGGAGGCAGGGGATTTTGAACAAGGATCAGCGAGGTAAGCTGGGAGCATGGGGAGCCATGAGCATCCCTAGCGAGCCCTTGAGGGGCCGACCCTAATGCTGCTAATTTTCTAGAGATCATAATGGGATTTTCCTCCCAGCGGTTTTGTGGACTTTCCCTTTTCCCTAATCTGTCCCAGCAAGCTGTCTGCCTGGCCGTGAGAGGGAATTAGAATCATCACGGCAGAAATGAGGAGAAAAAGAAAGTGTTCGTGCTCACGCTTTGACATTGAAAATGGGACGTGGGCCACCGTAACAGGACAGGGAGGAGATGGTATGAAGATGGCATGAAGAGAGGGAGAAGATGACATGACGATGGCATGAAGACAGACAGGGAGGAGATAGTATGAAGATGGCATGAAGACAGATGGGGAGGAGGTATTATGAAGATGGCATGAAGACAGACGGGGAGGAGATGGTATGAAGATGGCATGAAGATGACATGACAATGGCATGAAGACAGACAGGGAGAAGATGCCCAAGTGACTGGACAGACGCATGACCAGCTAAGAAACTCCAAAGATCGCTGGCCAACCCCAGAAAGTAGGATGATTCAGAGACAGATTTACCAAGAGAGTCAAAGGAGCCGTGTCACTTCCAACACTTTCATGTTGGGGTTCTGGCCCCCGGAACCCAGACAATATATTTCTGTCGTTCTAAGCCTCCCACTTTGTGGTCCTCTGATACGGAAGTCCTAGGAAACGGATGCACTATGATCCATATCGGTACTTATAGCTACCTACAGCTCACTTCTTGCTGTTTGATTTATTTGAGGACATACTAGTATATGGAATATCGATTTGTCCTCCGATGTCGTGGCACTGGAATTCACGCCAAGCCACTTCAACTGGTTCCTGAAAACACGCAGGAAGAAACACACACACAAGCACACACAGCCTGACACTGCATCTGCGGGGAGTGGTGCCCTCGGAGGGCGGTAGCTCCCCCTCGCTGCCTCCCTGGGCTCCCAGCCCTAGGGGCTAAGCATGGCTTTCAACTCCGTCTACACCAGTGGTTCTCAACCTTCCTAAAGCCTCGACCCTTTAATACAGTTCCTCATGTTGTGGTGACCCCCCAATTTCATTGTTACAAATTGAACATCATGAAAGCATAGTGATTCATCACAAAAACAATATGTAATTATATAGGTGTTTTCCGATGGTCTTAGGCGACCCCTGTGAAAGGGTCGTTCGACCGCCAAAGGGGTCGCGACCCACAGGTTGAGAACCGCTGGTCTACACGGAGCTGCTGGGCGAGGCAACAGGAGGAAATCCCACTGAGATAAGGACCCTCTTCAGGTTGCGGAAAGTCACGGTCAAATGCACTTGTGCTGAGATGCCGTGTCAGCAGGACACCTGCCCTGGCGAGGCCCACAGCCCGAGGGACTGAGGATGTGGGCAAGCATCCCAGGTGGAGCGTGCGGGAAGCAGCACTCGCACGTAGACATGGTGACGCCCAGCCTGTGGTGCTGTTGGGAGTTTTGCTCTTGAGACTCTGCTGGGACTGAGCGCATTGTCCTCAAACACTCTCACGTCTGTTTGCACAGAGAGCGGCACTGCGGTTAAAAACACAAGAAGGAAGTCACACGTTAATGCTGATTTTTTTTTTTTAAGCAAGTCCCATGTCCCAAAGTACAAATCTGTGAAATAGAATCACTGATGGTTCGAGGGAAGTAAATGCACATGATAAAAATATTTTTAAAATATTTTTATTGATTTCAGAGAGGAAGGGAGAGGGAGAGAGAGAAACATCAATGATGAGAGAGAATCATTGACCGGCTGCCTCCTGCATGCCCCACACAGGGGATTGGGCCCACAACCCGGGCATGTGCCCTGATCAGGAATCGAACTGTGACCTCCTGGTTCACAGGTCGACGCTCAACCACTGAGCCACGCTGGCCGGGTGATAAATATATTTTTTTAATATTTTATTGATTTTCTACAGAGAAGAAGGAAGAGGGATAGAGAGCCAGAAACGTTGATGAGAGAGATCGATCAGCTGCCTCCTGCACACCCGCCATTGGGGATGTGCCCGCAACCAAGGTACATGCCCTTGACCGGAATCGAACCTGGGACCCTTCAGTCTGCAGGCCGATGCTCTATCCACTGAGTCAAACTGGTTCGGCGGGTGATACATATTTTTATAGATGAAAGTCCAGCATTGGCCCAAAATAGGACAGAAAAACACCTCAATTGAGTCATAGAAGTGCAATACCCTAACAGGCCATCTCACTTGGGGGTTTGTTGTGTGATAGCGGAAGATGCAAACCTTACACCCTGTTAATCACTGTCTTGCCCTGACGATAGGGAATAAGCAACGCTGTTCATTACTGAGCTACACATTAAGACAGCGGTTCTCAATCTGTGGGTCGCGGCCCCTTTGGGGGTCGAACGACCCTTTCACAGGGGTCGCCTAAGACCATCGGAAAACATATATATCATTACATATTGTTTTTGTGATTAATCACTATGCTTTCATTATGTTCCATTTGTAACAATGAAATTGGGGGGTCACCACAACATGAGGAACTGTATTAAAGGGTCTTGGCTTCAGGAAGGTTGAGAACCACTGCACTAAGACATGGTATGCGTGTCTGTGTCTCTCCGCATGTGTGTAGACATATCTGACTTCTCTTCTTCATCCTTTCCACCAGACCCCCATATAGGGAAAGCCATCCAAGCTAGGGGACGTATGGCTTACCGTTGACAGGGACAGACTCAGGGAAGCCATCTGACCTTGAACGACAGCGGATTTGCTCGAAGCACAGCAAGCATGCAAGGCTATGATCCATCATCTGTCTATTGCACTGTGTGGTTGCCGCCCAAAGGAGAGGAGAGGATGAGAAAATCGCTCCCTTTTCCTCCTTTTCCTATCCTCCCTGTGCTGTTGTCTCATTCAGAATGAACGCGCAAGTTCCTCACACTCTGATCAGCCCTTTCACCAACTTTGGTTTTTGTCTCTAGCAGGAAAGTGCTTTAACACCTCTAAGGCTGGCATAAGCCACAGGTGTGAAAACAAGACAGCATTTTGGACGCTCTCCCTTGAGCTGAAAATTCAATTAGAATGAAGCTATTCTGGCTGATGGGGTTTTTGTCATAATAACAACCGGCAGAAAGCCTGACCTTGAATCTCCAGGACGCCTTTGCTTTCCTGAGCTCCCAATGCCACCTCGAAGCGGAGCTCACACGCCCGCCACGGGCCTCAGAGTCTGTCGCCAGCAACACCTGTTCAGGAAGTGCTGGGCCCGCCACTGACTCATTTTTAAAAAAAAAAAAAAATATTTTTGTATTGATTGATTTCAGAGAGGAAGGGAGAGGGAGACAGAGATAGAAACATCAATGCTGAGAGAGAATCATGGATCGGCTGCCTCCTGCACGCCCCACACTGGGGATGGAGCCCGCAACCCGGGCATGTGCCTTTGACTGGAATCGAACCTGGGACCCTCTGGTCTGCAGGCCGACGCTCTATCCACTGAGCCAAACCAGCTCGGGCTGACTCATTTTTTTAAATTTAATTTTATTTTATTGGAGTGACATTGATTAATAAAAATTATATAGGTTTTGAGTGTGCAATTCTAGGATCATCAGCTGTCTACTGTGTTGTGTGGTTACCACTGAAAGTCGCCTCTCCTCCTGCCACCATGTACTTGACCCCCTCTACCTTTCATTTTTTTAAAAATATATTTTTATTGATTTCAGAGAAGAAGGAAGAGAGAGAGAGAAATGGAAACATCCATGATATGAGAGAATCATAGATTGGCTGCCTCCTGCACGTCCCCCACTGGGGATCGAGCCCACACCTGGGCATGTGCCCCTGACTGGAATCGAACCTGGGACCCCTCAGTTCGCAGGCCAACACTCTATCCACTAAGCCAAACCGGCTAGGGACCCTCTACCTTTTATACAAGATAAATGATGAGTCTGCCTGAGGCCCATCTGTGATCATGCTCAGTAGCAACCTTCATCTTAAAGCACTGAATTCATGCGGTATTCTAACTGTCATATACTGCACCTGCTTTCATGCCATCCACTATTTTTTTAAAATATATTTTATTGATTTTTTCACAGAGAGGAAGGGAGAGGGATAGAGAGTTAGAAACATTGATGAGAGAGAAACATCGATCAGCTGCCTCCTGCACACCCCCTACTGGGGATGTGCCCACAACCAAGGTACATGCCCTTGACTGGAATCGAACCCGGGACTCTTGAGTCCGCAGGCCGACGCTCTATCCACTGAGCCAGACCGGTCAGGGCTCATCCACTATTTTATAAACCCTACACTGAGCCTCCTTTGCCCACCAATGTGCTATAACTATCAAAGACAACCCTGTTTTTGTTGTGCACAAGTTAGGCCTAAATGTTGCGGTTAGGAAATAATATTTAGAGACCAAAATGCTTCATTTGCTAAGGGTAACCTTGTTCCCGGAGATGCTAAATGCAGGTAAACTTCTTTAACCACTCAACGAAGTCTTCTTTCCCCCAATTCTGACCAGGACAGCCTATGGATTACTTTAATTCATCCCAAATTAATGCCTATGAAATAAAAAAGAGTCATGGATACAGAAAACAACGGACAGACAGTTGTCAGAGGGAAGGGGGTGAGGGCTGGGTGAGAAAGGTGAAGGGATAAAGCAAAACAAAACAAAACAAAAAGCAAGACTTATGGACACAGACTACCAATATGGTGATTGTCAGAGGAAAGGGGGTGGGGAAAGGTAGGAGAAGGAAAAGGAGAGAGGGGAATAAATGGTGATGGAAGGAGACTTGAACTTGGGGTGGTGAACACACACTACAATATACAGATGATGTATTGTGGCATCAGGCACCTGAAACCCGTGTAATTTTATTAGCCAATGTCGCCCCAATAAATTCAATAAAAAAATCATAATGAACCGACTTTTCTCCAGAAAACGGAACTTATCTTTCAAGTCTTTCCAAGAAGGAGATTCTCACCCTCTCCTTCGCTGAGGACAGAAATGCTTTGACGCGGAGGGGAGGTCCTGGCGTAAGGAGCACATTGTGTTCGTGGACTTGGTCGGTCAGCGGAACAGTCCTGCTCATTTATCGGGCAGAAAGGAACTCACCCCGAACTCGGGCCACGGTGGGCTCCGAGCGCCAGCAACCTGGCCTCTGCGAGGGGGTTTCAGATGGTTTGTTCTTTGCTTCCATTTAATTTCTACTTTGGAGGTCAAGTCCTGAGTCAATTCAATTACTTCTGCAAAGTCACAGAAAGTGCAGGGATTTTTTTCTCAAGATTCAAGATACTGTGGACTACGGAGGAGCTAAATAGAAAGTAAGTTGTATTAACAAGTTGAGGGCGGAGTGAAGGGGATGAGAGAGAGATACAACTAGATAATCGTGCATTCAGGCCACCATTAAAATGTCAAGCTGTACAGTCAGTTTACATTCTCATTTCATTCTATTTTATTACTTCCACTAAATATACTCCAATGAAATATGTACCACATGGAAGAAAACATGTATAGACATTTAAATGTATGACACGTTCTAAATAAAATTAAATAAGGTCTAGATACAAAAATGGACTTAAAATGGACTTTATTACCTGGCTGGTGTTGCTCAGTGGTTGAGCATCGACCCATGAACCAAGAAGTCCCAGGTTTGCCCTAACCGGTTTGGCTCAGTGGATAGAGCATCGGCCTGCGGACTGAAGGGTCCCAGGTTCGATTCCAGTCAAGGGCGTGTACCTTGGTTGCAGGCACATCCCCAGTAGGGGGTGTGCAGGAGGCAGCTAATCGATGTTTCTCTCTCATCGATGTTTCTAACACTCTATCCCTCTCCCTTCCTCTCTGTAAAAATCAATAAAATATATATATTTTTTTTAAAAAAGATTAAACCCAATTAAAAAAAAAAGAAGTCTTTATTCCCAGTAAGGAAACATGCCTGAGTTGCAGGCTCTATCCCAGTAGGGGGCATGCAGGAGGCAGCCAATTGATGTTTCTCTCTCATCGATGTCTCTATCTCCCTACCTTTTTCTATTTCCCTTCCTCTCTCTCTAAAATCAATAAAAACACATATTTTTAAATATGTGCTTTATTTATCATTCTCAGACCCTGACATCCTACTATTCTCTGAAATGTACAGCTACTTACACAGACATGTTGTGTGTGTGTGTGTGTGTGTGTCTTTTTTTGTTAATCCTCACCTGAGGGATATTTTTACATGGACTTTTAGAGAGAGTGGAAGGGAGAGGGAGAGACAAATAGAAAGAAATATCAATGTGAGAGAGACACATTCATTGGTTGCCTCCTGTATGCACCCCAACCAGGGCCAGGGAACTTGCAAACAAGGTATGTGCCCTTGACTGGAATCAAACCCAGAACCCTTCAGTCCCAAGGCCAATGCTGTATCCATTGAGCCAAACTGGCTAGGGCTACACAAGAAATGTACCAAATTGTATAGTAAGGGTCAAAGTGAATAGATGTTCTCTATGATCAACTTCATAGGAAGACAGGGGTAGCCTCTTCATGGTAGAAAGAGGCAGAGGGAAGAAGTAAACTAGAAGACTAGTCAGATTAAAGAGCCATTGAACCCTGACCGGTTTGGCTCAGTGGATAGAGCGTCGACCTGTGGACTCAAGGGTCCCAGGTTCGATTCCGGTCAAGGGCATGTACCTTGGTTGCGGGCACATCCCCAATGGCGGGTGTGCAGGAAGCAGCTGATTGATGTTTCTAACTCTCTATCCCTCTCCCTTCCTCTCTGTAAAAAAATCAATAAAATATATATATTTTTAAAAAGAGCCATTGAAGATTTCCAAAGGTCAGGATGAGAAAAGACCAACACAGTTCTCTCCTATTGACTTGACAGTCATGAAGCTATAAAGTCCCTTGAGAAGATAAATGCAGTTAACTGTATGGCCATACCATTAAAAACAACTATGAAATTTTAGAATCATAAATACTTTCACCACCTCAATTAGACGGCGACAAAGAAATGTTACTCTGCACCATCCTATTTATGACACCACCACCTTATCTTAACTAAGTAAATTGAGTTGGATTCCTCTCCCCCTCCTCCCCCTTCTCCTCCTCCTCCCCCTCCCCTTCCTCCTCCTCCTCCCCCTCCTCCCCTTC
>JAWPEG010000013.1:3115731-3219256 GCA_035771395.1 Myotis vivesi | reverse complement strand
CCCCTCTCCTCCTCCTCCTCCTCCTCCTCCTCCTCCTCCTCCTCCTCCTCCTCCTCCTCCTTCTCCTCCTCCTCCTCCTCCTCCTCCTCCTCCTCCTCCTCCTTCTATTTGTAGCACATTTTGCTGCTGTGGTGGTTAATCAAGGGTTTTGGTGAAGGGTGATTTGGTTGCCCTCCAGCACTTGAGTGTCTGGTATTTACCGCACAATCAAGGCATCAGTGTTGTCACATGAAGGCGATTCTCATATAATCAAAGTCCTCATGTTGGACTCGCCTTCAGATGAAGCAAACTAATGCAATGTATTGACCCTCCTCACACACGTCTCCGTGCGGAGACGTGAAACACATGGGCATTGATCGTGAGGTCTGTGTCTCTCAGACACACGGGTGGCTGATTAAAGTGGCACGCTGACAACAGAGCCCCCTTTGAACAGGAAATTAATACCAGCTTTGGTGGCAAAGAGAATCTTCCTCCACAAGGCAACTCGGATCGTCTTTGATCCTTCTTAGGGGAAAAAAAAAAGGGTCTCACCTTTTACCCTAAAACAGCCTGGGGTTTTCTTGCTATGACAGAACAATCAGAGGCGTCATCTCTGTAATTAATTTTTTTTAAATAGGACGCCTACGATATTTCATGCTTATTTTGGTTATGAATAACTCAACAATAAGGGGACAAGAAAGGGAGAGGAAGACATGTTTGAACCTTTCATTAACTCAGTTGAATGAGCATTTAGCTTACACAATGACAGGTTAAAATATTGCTAATATTAGATAAGTATTTAGCATCATTTATCTCCTGGACATAACATAAGAAAAGAAACAGCATCATTCTGAAATCGTATTTGATAATACACCCAAACATTTCATTCCATCGCCAGTAGGTTTCTCTTTGTAGAAGATATGTGTCCCTGTTACAGGATTCAATACACAAAAGAGCCTACGAGATAAAGGACCAAGGCCTGGCCGGCGTGGCTCAGTGGTTGAGCTTCGGCCGACCCATGAACCAAGAGGTCACTAGTTCGATTCCCGGTCAGGGCACATGCCCGGTTTGTGGGCTCGATCCCCAGTGTGGGGTGTGCAAGAGGCAGCCGATCCATGATTCTCTCTCATCATTGATGTTTCTCTCTCTCTCTCCCTCTTCCTTCCTCTCTGAAATCCATAAAAATATATATATAAAAGATAAAGGATCAATGTGTATTCACACTTGATTTGCCAGCCCCCTTAAGGAAAATATTGCTCTAAATGTCAGATGTTTCCATTGCTTTCATTGCTTTATTAATTTCCCTCCCAACCTTGCTTCATAATTCACTCAATAGATTCTACAATGTTGACATTCTTTATCTTAACAGATGAGTAACTAGTGCTTTTATGCAAGAGGCGCTTCAGAAAGCTTCCTCCAGCAGAAGGGTTATGGGAGGAATGAGATGGGAAAGAAGGCAGGGAAGAGGTGGGTATGTGTCTAGGACTGTCTCTCTCTCTCTTTTTTTTTAAGCAGTTTACTTTCAATATTATTCACCTCTATGTTCATTGCAGCATTATTTACAACAGCCAAGATATAAAAGCAACTCAAGCGTTGAATGATGGTGGCCAGGGGTTGGAAGAAGGGAAAATGGAGAGTTTGTTTAATGGAGACAGAGTTTCAGTTCTGCGAGATGAACAATGCTGTGTGGGTGGATCGTGACAATGATTCCAGAATGTGAAAGTACTTAATGCCACTGAATGACACACTTAAAAAGAGTTAGAATGGACCTGCCCAGAGTGGCCAACATGGCTCAGTGGTTGTACATCAACCTATGAACCAGGAGGTCATAGTTCTATTCCTGGCTCATGCCCAGGCTGCGGGCTCGATCCCCAGCGTGTGGGGCGTGCAGGATTCTCTCACTGATGTTTCTGTCTGTCCCTCTCCCTTCCTCTCTGAAATCAACAAAAATATATTGAAAAAAATAGTTAGAATGGTAAATTTATTGTCATGTATATGGACCACAATGTAAAAAGAAACGAATTTTAAAACACAATTTAAATTGTCACAAATCCTAGAGCAGGAAAAGGCTGATATAGCTGGCTACTCAACCAATTCGTTCATTCCACACTCACGTACTTAAGTTCCCAGAAACTCTCAAGTCAGGGAATTGAAAGAATAATTGAAAGGATCTTACAGTTTGATGCAGAATCCTACAGAGAAGCAGTTAGTATATGGAGAAAGCTAAGACCTGGATTTCTTTCATATTGCCCTCAACTCCTGTGCACAGGGGAGCCACTGGACACTTTGAGGCTGGGAATGACACTATTTAAATAATATTTTAAAAAATGATCCCCATGAAGACAGTATAAAGTTTCCTCAAAAAGCTAAAAATGGAACTCCCATTTGACCCAGTAATCTCACTTCTTAGGACTATATCCCAAGAAACCAGAAACACCAATCAGAAAGGATATATGCACCCCTATGTTCATAGCAGCACAATTCTCCATGGCTAAGATTTGGAAACAGCCTAAGTGCCCATCAGCAGATGAATGGATTAGAAACCTGTGGTACATCTACACAATGGAATACTATGCTGCAGTAAAAAAGAAGGAACTTTTACCATTTGCAACAGCATGGATGGACCTGGAGAGCATTATGCTAAGCGAAATAAGCCAGTCGGAGAAAGATAATTCTCACATGATCTCACTCATATGTGGGATATAATGATCAACATAATTTGATGAACAAAAATAGATCCAGAGACAAATGGCAGGGGAGGTGTGTGGGGGGGGAGGGGGGGGTTAGAGAGCAACCAAAGGACTTGTATGNCTGGTCGGAGTTCTGGTTAGGAACTCATGAGGATCTGACGTTTATTGTCTTATTACATCCGTATTTATACCAGCCGATTTTAATCCTGTCAATTTCTATTACAAGGGGTAAGGTGTTTCTCATCTCCATTCCAGGGAGTAAAGACCATGTAGCTTAACTACCCGCCTGGCACTTCATTAAGGGGTTGTATCCCCTCCCTAACCTCAGGGAAAGATCCCCACCTGGGGAAACAACCTTTCTCGGAGAGGTGACCTTGGTTAAAACACATGGCGCTAAAGGGAGCGAACATATTAAAAACAGTATGCTACACACGCCAGGTCCACGGACACACATGCTGTGCAGATGCCTCTTTCCTGCAGCGACTGCGTCAAGCAGCAAGGAGGGACCGGCCTCCGGCAATATTCACATTAGTGTTGAACGTCAAACCCTGGGACTGACATGACGAGGTAACTGAACTTTGCCATATGCCTTCTTGCTATTTATAACAGTCCCGAAACGGTGGCTGTTTCATCCATGAGCCTTCACTGATTACAATGGCCAAGTTTCAAGGAAGGGGGTCTGCTCACATCCCCCAATAGCTCTTGTAAGCAATGCTGGGATCAACGGATCTTTTGTAGTTCTCTTTAATGGAGTCCGAGTGATGAATTTACATCTATATATCACAAACATTGTCTTCTGCCCGACATTACTAATGTCAGAAAATTGCCTCTATATAATTCATCAAAGTATTTCTATAGACTCCCTGCTTTATCATCTTTTTTCTTGCAAACTGTATAATTCCCCTTCATTCCACGTCAGGGAAGACCCTTCATCTTTCTTGGCTACGTTCTGGGGGGTTGGGGGTGTCTTTTTGCATCCAAGGGCCTTCGCAGGTACCACTGCAGGCAGTGAGACGGGAACCTACAGTGACGGGGATAGTCCTATGGCCGTGACTTGAAGAAATGGTGAGACAGAAAACACTGTCCAATAGATCACAACCTAAAAACTTGTCTTACATGTCAATGTGACCAAAATTAAGATATCACTCCTGTTTATGCATTACTTTATCTTTCCTTCGTAATTCTCACCCTATCACATTGCCTCAGCTTCCTGGCCCATCCCCAATACCTTCATTCTTTGTTCTCTGTAATAACAGAGACAAAAAAAGGAGTGAAAGGCTGGCAATTTCCATCCCAGTGTTCTAATGGGAATGACAGGCAAGTTTATATGATTCATACCCCAAAGCCTTAGACGTCTCAATGCTTATTCCATTCCTCTCTTGGCGTCTGCTGCTGGGATGCATGGTGGGAAAGTACAGCTGAAGGAGATGGGGTCTCCCCTCAAGGGCCAACATACCATTGACAAGTGAATTAGGAACAATGACTTAATACCCAGAAACACGCTGACAGGAAAAAATCAATGAGTTTTTAGATGAAATAAACACACAGAGGTTGCAGCTCTGAGTTGAAATCCCCTGCAAAGACTTCAAAGTGTGGGTTAGATGCGCCGTGGGGAGTTTCATTCCTTGGTCTGGCGAATGCGCCAGGCGTGAGAAGGAAAAGATCGCCGGTTTATTGCTGTCCTCAAACCATGATGGCTAGGCTCAACAGGAATACAGATTTTTCTGACAAGGGCACAGAAGGTTTGCCTGTAGCTTTGAAGAGTCGTGAAGTAAATTGTCCAAACGACAATTAAGAAACATACAGGACTGTATTAGAGATGGACTTGTCTTCATCTTGGTCTCCTGAAGTTACTCATCAAAACGCCTGATAGTTAGTAGCTGCTCAGTAAATGGATTTGGGACGGTGAGGGGCCTTGTGCAAGTCACTGGATTTCTCTGAGTTTGAAACTCCTCGACTATAAATTGGGTGTTCAGTGAGAGTTAAGAACTCAGGCTGTGGACTCACATGGTGGAAGGAACAGATTTTAACTGCCCCATCCATCTATAAAATACAAGCATAGTAGGGTGGAGTGTCCTAGAGGTCTCTTCCCCAGATGGGGCTGGGTTCCACTTGGTCTTTGGAGATTTCTGCCTGAGATCTAGAGAGCAGAAGTGAAAATAAGCCAACACTTGTAGGAATTCAATGCAGGGCCCAGGGGAATCCCATGGTGCCAGCATCACCTTAGCTTAGTATTCCAGGTCACATTCCTTGAGCTGGTGTTACAATGACAAAGAGTATGGCCACGGTTTCTGGAGCCTGGTACTGTGATGAGCCCCTGGTAGAGCCTTGAAACAGAACCCACCCTCTTTGCCCAGGTTGGGTTCTACAGAAACCCATTTCCGGTTCTATCCTTACATCCTCTCAATGTTCGGTTTTGTACAGGAAGAGAGGACTGAGTTTTGAGAACGAATGCTGGAAAAAAAAAAAAAGGTCTGGGGTAAAGATAGCATTTAACGAAATACAGGCGCCTGCCATTAGAAACCGTTAGACTCTTTCCCCCATTTTTATTTGTTTTCTATTATTTTGCATTAATTTCCACGTTCGAACACTGATGTCTCATCAGCACAAGCTGCTGTGGAACCTGAGAGGGGATCCTTTATTTTCACAGCTCTCTCTTTTCTAAAAAAATTCTTTTTTTATTGATTTCAGAGAGGAAGGGAGAGGGAAAGACAGGAACATCAATGATGACAGAGAATCTGTGATTAGTTGCCTCCTGCACGCCCCACACTGGGGGTTGAGCCTGCAACCTGGGCATGTGCCCTGACCGGGGATCGAACCATGACCTCCTGGTTCATAGGTGGACGCTCAACCACTGAGCCACGCTGGCCAGGCCCAACTCTCTTTAACTAACCCAACAATGGATCTCTACATTCCTATGAGAAGCCCACATGGGCTGGGCTGGGGTCCTCCATCATTAGTGTGGGCCTTACTTCTCCTTCAGGACTCAGCTCATGTGTTAGGAAGGATGGAAAAGTCACCTGCGACCACATGGAGACTGTCTCACTTCTTAACTTGGGAGCCACAAGAGGAAGGTAGGGGTTCTCTGAGGCCCCCAAATCATATGTAAAATGATACTTATCATTGCATATACGATCCGACTGGCGCAGAAGGTCCATATCGCTGATCGGATTTCCAATAGGGCTCCCAGGTCAAAAGTCTTACAACTGTGGCTTGGCCTGAATCTGTGTTTAACTACCAAGAGCCAGTGGATACAATGAATGACTACTTAGGGTGTCACCATTTTTCTCCTAAAGCTGTGTCCTCCCCAATGTATTATTGCTCATTGCTTCATTCTAAATGATTTAAAACACTGCAACCGCCAATAGCACTAAAATGAATAGGATCCTTATTTGTCACCGAAAAGTATGAAAATAATTTAAACGGAAAGGATTGTTATGAAATGTAGCGAGGCA
This sequence comes from Myotis vivesi, assembly GCA_035771395.1. Lineage (NCBI taxonomy): Eukaryota > Metazoa > Chordata > Mammalia > Chiroptera > Vespertilionidae > Myotis > Myotis vivesi. The sequence continues at coordinate 3,213,132 of JAWPEG010000013.1, read as the reverse complement.
AGTTCACGCTAGATCTGCAGAGAAGCACAGATGAAATACAGACAGACAGAAGTCTTCTTGGGCTTAAATGTTGCCCTTAAAGGATTTTATTCACCTCTGGGGCTTTCTATACATATATATACATATATATATACTAGAAGGCCCATGCACAAAAATGTCTGCACTGGCAGGGAAGGGGGATCCCTCAGCCCAACCTGTGCCCTCTCACGGATCAAGATGCCGCTGGCCCTGCCCGCCCCACCCACCCCGCCAAAGACACTGAAGGCCCGGATCCCGCGCTGGGGCAGACAGCAGCTCAGATCATGCTGCTGCTCGCCCCACTCACCCAGGCCACCCCGCCCAAGACACGGCAGGCCAGGATCTCGCCTTGGGCGGTGCAGCAGGATCTGCCTGCAGTATGCAAATTAGTCGCCACCGTTGTTGGTGGTTAATTTGCATATCTCACTGTTTAGCCAATGGGAGGTATAGCGGAGGTATGGTTAATTTCAATCTTTGTCTATTAGTAGATAGGATATATATTTATTTATTTATTTATTTATTCAGAGAAAGGGAGAGGGGGGGAGATGTAGAAACATCAATGATGAGAGTGAATCATTGATCAGCTGCTTCCTGCACACTCCCTACTGGGGATCAAGCTCGCAACCCGGGTCTGTGCTCTTGACTGGGAATCAAATCCTGACCTCCTGGTTCATAGGTCAACACTCAACCACTGAGCCACCTCCGTGGCTTCACCCACAGCTCAGACAGTCTTATCTCCAGGTTCGTGGGGATTCTGTGTTGATGTTCCCTGACAGGCGAGCCCCCCAGCCTGTGCTGAGAGAGCTGGCTTATCCACAGGGGACCACAGCGAGAGAACAGAGAACAAATCGCTGTCGGAGACAGAGGCCCAAAACCCGCACACAGTGTTGGCATGAACCACCTTCTGGGGCATCCAGCACAGCCCTCGGGGATCACCATGAGGAGATGACAGATGCATCGCATAGTTCCCAGTAGTCAAGTCCTCCTTCACCACCAAGAGCCCTTCTGTGCCTTGGTGTAAGGCAGTGGTTCTCAACCTTCTGGCCCTTAAATACAGTTCCTCATGTTGTGACCCAACCATCAAATTATTTTTGTTGCTACTTCATAACTGTAATGTTGCTACTGTGATGAATCGTCATGTAAATATTTGATATGCAGGATGGTCTTAGGCGACCCCTGTGAAAGGGTCATTCGACCGCCAATGGGGTCACGACCCACAGGTTGAGAACCACTGGTGTAAGGGAACACTATGCCCTCGCTTTGCCTGCAGGGAAATACGATTTTTTTTTTCTTTAAAAAAACAACAGAAACCAACTAGTCAGAATAAATGTGCTCTGGGCTCATGCACAAAATACTTGAAAGTAAAAAAAAAAAAATTAGAAAGGATAAGAGCTTTTCAATCAATTGGATACAAAATTTAAGTTAATTAACAGAAGACTCTCTTTCTCCCTAGAAGGCCACCCTGATCTTGATTATTAATGCAAGCTGGCGTTCCATCGCTGTGCATAATGAAGGCGGCAACGCGGGGACCAGTTTCAGCTGGAGCCTAATTTGTTATGAGATCTTGTCTAGTATTGGTAAGGGCGGCCCCTGCCACCGCCTCCTCCCAGCGTCTCCTCCCACTCCTGGGCTGGCTCTGACCTCGGAGAGAGCGTCTCCCTTCCCGCCTCCACCTGAGAATTAATCTGCAAGATTGTTTTGAGCTTGAGAGTAGGTTCTCAACCTCCCGAAACAAATTATTCATGGGATTTTCACTTTGCGTCCATTTTTTTTCCCCCTTCGTGTTCTATTAATAGCAACTCTCGACAAAACATCACACACATGCTATCTTTTCTTCCTCAGCAGAGAGAAAAGAGAATAAAGGGGATCGCATTTTATTGTTGTTGTTGTTAATCTTCACCCGAAGATATTTTTCTATTGATTTTTAGAGGGAATGGAAGGGAGAGGGAGAGACAGAGAGAAACATCAATGTGAGAGAGACACATCGATGGGTTGCCTCCTGCACACATCCTGACCAGGGCCGGAGAACCTGCAACCAAGGTACATGCCCTTGACCAGAATCAAACCTGGGTCCTTTCAGTTTGAGAGCTGATGCTCTATCCACTGAGCCAAACTGGTTAGGGCAAGGGAGTCACATTTTAATCCAAATAGTAGAGTGGGAGAAGATAAAAACATTCCTATAAATAAGAGTACCAGGTATCAGCGTGAAAGGGTTGTCAGGTTGAGAAGCAAACTGTCTGAGATGGGAGACATTTGAGAAATGAGGTTCCACTGCATCCTGTTTAATAAAAAGCTAATATGCAAATCAACCATACGGCAGAATGACCGGTCACTATGACGCACACTGACCACCAGGGGGCAGATGCTCAACACAGGAGCTGCCCCCTGGTGGTCAGTGTGCTCCCACAGGGGGAGCGCTGCTCAGCCGGAAGCCGTGCTCATGACTGGCAGCTAAGGACCCCTTGGGGGATGTCTGTGGGGAGTGGGCCTAAGCTGGCAGGCGGACATCCCCCGAGAGGTCCAGGACTACAAGAGGCACAGGCCGGACTGAAGGACCCCCTCCCCCCAGTGCACGAATGTCATGCACGGACCTCTAGTTAACTATATTAGTACATGTTTTTCTCTTCTTAAGGAAACAGAAAAAACACTGTCAGGCATTTCATGCATTTCCCTTGGGTTTCAGTATTCAGCCCCCTGTTGGTGCACAGATATGCTCAGTCAATGAATTCCTACTATCAACATCCTCATTACTTGCTTTGTGATTCATCATAATATTTATGGAACTTATGAGTTAGTTGCTGATGAAGCCACTAACTGAGTTCATGGCAAAAAGCCATACAATTTTCATCTAAAAGTGCAAACTAGACTTTATAATAGCTTTCAAGACACTGGATGTTTTCTTTTTTTGTTTGTTAATCCTCACCCGGGGATATTGTTCTATTGATTTTTAGGGAATGTGAAAGAGAGAGAGGGAAAGACAGAGAGAAACATTGATATGAGAGAAACACATCAGTTGGTTGCCTGCTGCATGAGCCCTGACCAGGGCCCCGGCCGGGGAGGAGCCTGCAACCAAAGTACATGCCCTTGACCGGAATCGAACCCGGAACCCTTTGGTCCAAAGGTCAACACTCTATCCACTGAGCCACACCGGCTGGGGCTAAAAAACATTTATTAAATTTATTGGGGTGACATTGGTTAATAAAATTATATAGTTTGCAAGCGGACAATTCTATGATGCGTCATCTGTACATTGCACGGTGTGTTTATCACCCCAAGTCATATCTCCTTCCATCACCATTGATCCCTCCCTTACCCTCTTCTTCCTCCCCCACCTCCCTTGCCCTCTGGCCATCACCATACTGCGGTCTGTGTGTATCATTTGGATATTTTATGCATTGAAAATAGTTGAGCTGTCTCCTTGCTAGACGTACCTAAATTATCAGCATATCAATGACGGCACGATGAGAGTCCTCTGTGTGTTTCGTTGTTAATTTGGTTCCCTATATCATGACGGTGTTTGACATGCTTTTGCAGTAACTTTCATGTTCTTTCAGCCCAGGAATAAATCAGAAGAATGTGAAGGTCACGGAAACACACTCCCTTTACTTTGCCTATGTGCATTCATCAAGTCATCTTCCCTCCCATCTGCCAGCCGAGAGCGGCCTCAGCAGTTAATGGTGCCATGGGTCTTATTCTCGTCCAACAGGCTGGTTCGGATCCAACCGAGGTCCAGAGGACAGTTTTTGATACTTAAGACCGTAAGCCTTTACTAAGAATTTATTGCCTATGCATTAGTGCCTTTCTCTTAAAAAGAATTTTTAAAAAAACAGCACAGAAAAGAAACACATATGTGCATGCTAAGATAAAAGCTAGATCACGGTTACCCATCCTATGGGAACCCATCTCCCGAGCCACAAATCAAGACGCTGGCAAAGACTTCTGTGCCACTGCTGAGTGTCAGAGGATGTGTGTGACGTGCAGGTGACATCACAAGAGGCTGCAACTGCAGGGCAGGGCGGTGACTAGCGGAGCTGAGACATAACCAGAGTCAGCACAGCCCCGGAGAAACCCACAGCACACGACCCCAGCGGCGACGCATTTCAATCCACGCATGGAGACATCTACCACGGCGCCATGAGGACTTGAGTTTCCTAATATTTGGGAGGCATCTTGTCCCCGGTGCAGTCCTGGGGACACGCAGGCAGGGCTGGCCTTCCGCAGTGGGCACCAGTGTGGTCAAAGCAATGGTTGAGTCCCAGCCGGTTTATTTCAGTGGATAGAGCATAGGCCTGCGGACTGAAGGGTCCCAGGTTCGATTCTGGTCGAGGGCATGTGCCTAGGTTGTGGGCTCGATCCTCAGCTGGGGCGTGCAGGAGACAGCTGATCCATGATTCTCTCTCGTCATTGATGTTTCTATCTCTCTCTCCCTCTCACTTCCTCTCTGAAATCAATGGAAAATATAAATATATATATATATATATTTTTTAAAGCAATGCCTGAGCTCCATCCATTCTGACAGTCAGTGCCCATAGCTGTCAGTTGCTAAATATATTTACAATTCATTCTCTCTCTCTCTCCCTCTCTCCCTCTCTCTCTCTCCTCCTCCTCACAAAGGAGGGTGTTTTATTGTAGAGCACAGATTTTTCCTAAAGGGAGATATATTTTTGCACACTGGCACAATATGTTTTTCTATATGTGAAATATATATATATATATGGCATGTATATGCATATGTGTATGTTATACACATCTACATATACTATCTAGAGTGTATGCATGCACATACATAACATGCATACATGCAAATGTACATATTATATATTACCTCCCTCTAAAATATGGGAGAAACACGGAGAGTTGGTGTGCAAAAATACTACCGGGTCTTGCCTCCCGTCTGTGGTATATTCCATTCCCGCTGGTGAGGATCTGTGCTCTAAAATAAGACACTCACCTCTGTTGTTAGGCATATGGGTGCCAATAACAGAAACACAGGTAGAAGCTCATCGCACCTGAGGATACAGCTCTGCACACTTTATTTATTTTTTATTTTTTATTTTTTTTCTTTTTATTGCTTAAATTATTACAAAGAGTATTACATATGTCTCCTTTTTTTTTTCCCCGCCCTTGACAATCCCCTGGCCTCCCCTACCCCCCAGTGTCTTATGTCCATTGGTTATGCTTATATGCATGCATACAAGTCCTTTGGTTGATCTCTTACCGCCCCCTCCAACCCCCCCACCCTCTCCGGCCTTCCTGCTGTAGTTTAACAGTCTGTTTGAGGCAACTCTGCCTCTGTATCTATTATTGTTCAAGAGTTTATAATGATTAGAAAACTTTGGTACATCTACACGATGGAATACTATGCTGCTGTAAAAAAAGAAGGAACTCTTACCATTTGCAACAGCATGGATGGAACTGGAGAGCATTATGCTAAGTGAAATAAGCCAGTCAATGAAGGAAAAATGCCACATGATCTCACTCATTCATGGATAATAGAGACCATTATAAACTCTGCACACTTTAAACCCCCTGTGCCAGCTCGCAGAATGGGGACTTGGCTGGGGGCGGGGGGAGGGGGCGGGGGAGTCCTGAGTCATTTATCCAGATGCTGGATTTCATACTGAGACACAGAAGGGTGAGTTAAGGGCACCAAATGGAAAGCTTCCAGTGCCCATAGAGATGTCAGGAAAGAATCCATCAGACATGGGAGGAAGGGGGGAGGGTCAGGCAGAGGTGAGAGTGAGTCTCAGCTCCCCAGCCTGTGACCCCACAGACCTCGCTCGGTGCCCACAATACTGCCTCGTGCTCTGACCTGGTGTGTTTCTAGGAAGCAGACTTGGGGCTTTTAACTAGGACTAGACCCGTGGTCGGCAAACTGTGACTCGAGAGCCACATGCGGCTCTTTGGCCCCTTGAGTGTGGCTCTTCCACAAAATACCACGTGCGGGCGCGCACGTACAGTGCGATTGAAACTTCGTGGCCCATGCGCAGAAGTCAGTATTTTGTGGAAGATCCACTCTCAAGGGGCCAAAGAGCCGCATGCGGCTTGCGAGCCGCAGTTTGCCAAGCCGCCGTTTGCCGACCACGGGACTAGACAATATCAAATGCTTCCCATTGCAACCCCCAACTCACCCCTGTGACTCTAGTCCAGCCGTGGGCAAACTACGGCCAGCGGGCCGGATCCGGCCCGTTTGAAATGAATAAAACTAAAAAAAAAAAGACCGTACGTACCCTTTTATGGAATGATGTTTACTTTGAATGTATATCAGTTCACACAAACACTCCATCCATGCTTTTGTTCCGGCCTCCGGTCCAGTTTAAGAACCCATTGTGGCCCTCGAGTCAAAAAGTTTGCCCATCCCTGCTCTAGTCCATTTCCGTGGATGGAAACATCTCATTCTTTGAGCAAATCCCAAGTCTTTCCCATTTTTATGTGGATGGATGTGATCTTATTTTGTTTTTTTAAAATATTTTTTATTGTATTAGAGAGAGAGGGAGAGAGAGAGAGAAACATCAGTGATGAGAGAGAATCATTAACTGGCTGCCTCTGAATACCCCACACTGGGAACCAAGCCCACAACCCGGGCATGGGCCCTGACCTGGAATCGAACCGTGACCTCCTGGTTCATAGGTCTATGCTCAACCACTGAACAACACTGGCTGGGCTATTCTCAAGTTTATGGTTTTATAAGCACTGCTTCTCTGAACATCTTTCTCATGTCTTCCGGTGCATAAGCGTAGGAGTTTCTCCAGGAATATGTTGACAAATGAAATCGCCGGGTGATAAAATACAGATATCTTTAATTTTATTGGATATCAATCAATTATTTCTCAAATAACTTAAATCAAGTATCACCAGCAATGGGGAAGATTTCCTTTGCTTTCCCATCCTTAACCAACACTGGCTATTGTCAAACTTCTTAACATTTGGGGGCAAAACATATCTCGTTGATTATTGCACTATAGTGCCCCGATTATTCACGTGACTGAAAATATTTCCTTCCATTCATTGTTCATGGACGTGTCCTCCTCTGTGAGTTCATTGGTCAAATCTGGCCAATTCCACATGAAGCTTCTGTTTCCTTTCTCAGAAGATTCTTTTTTCTCCAAGATCATGCCAACACACAATCACTGAAAGGATGTTTCTTCCTCCAAGAGGACAGAATCTATCCCGTGAGCATGAACTTGGCCACTGGATGCTTTTCATTCTTTGAAAACATGAAAAGGAGGAAGACCAAGGTCAGGTTCATCACTGGCCCATAATAGGACTTTAGAATCTTGTTGCCTGCTGGGCTTTGAGAAGGACTTCTCTCCTGGCAGTAATGTCCTGGAGGGCTTGATCGGGATGGTCTTCTGGTCCAGAGAGCAACCCAAGCCAGCGATGGGGAGAGCCTTGGCTGTGTCCAGGGATGCATTGGGCAGGGCCTGAGTTCCTTACTTTGACTTATGTCACTGATGAATGGCTGAGGCTGCTGCCAGACCCCACCGGCTCTCCCAGCAGACGTGTGCCTGCAATCTCCAATGCGTCTCTATAAATAACATTTATTAGGGGATTAAGCGATCACTTGTGAGTCTTGAGAGGAGAAGATAGGATCCCTGAGTCTGAGCATTGAGAGACCCGAGGGTTGCCCTGTCCATGGAGGTTCTCCTTCCCACATCAGTCAGTGTCTCTGTACCTCTAGAGATTTCTGACTTTTTTAAAATGTAAAATACACGGTCCGTAAGCAATGCAATGTAGGAGATTATATCAAGCATGATAAAGCGACCATGTTTTTTCCCCTCGACAGATAGAAAACAGATGTGTTTCTGAAACAGCTCAGAAAGGGAAGGTGTAAGGAAGGAAAAATCGTATTTTTGCAGTCAAGAAAATGAAAGAGCTGTATTTCCAGACCAGGGTCAGATGGGCTCAGCTCTACACCTGAGGAAGGCCATTTATCAACAGGAAAAAGCAGAAAAAGTCAGTGATCCGCTTACGTGCAGGTTAGCTGTGCCTGGTGCCCATGGCCACGTGGAGATGAACATACATTATCCTATATAATAAAAGGCTAATATGCAAATCGACCGAATGGCAGAATGACCGGTTGCTGTGACACACACTGACCGCCAGGGGGCAGACGCTCAACCCAGGAGCTGCCCCTTGGTGGTCAGTGCGCTCCCACAGGGGGAGCACCGCTCAGCCAGAAGCTGGGCTCACTGGCTGGCGAGCGCAGTGGTGGTGGCAGGAGCCTCTCCCGCCTCCATAGCAGCGCTAAGGATGTCCGACTGACGGCTTAGGCCCGTTCTGCTCCCCGCCGTCAGTCAGACATCCCCAAGAGCTCCTGGACTGCAAGAGGGTGCAGGCCAGGCTGAGGGACCCCGCAAGTGCACAAATTTCGTGCACTGAGCCTCTAGTTATTTATGATAAAAAGAATGAGGGGGAAACCTCTTCAACAGATTGAAGGTTCACCATATTGAGTGCAGTTGAATCGAGTAAGTTCTCTTCTGTGGATTTTACGGACCACATTCGAGGGGGAAACGGAATTCACATATTTGAGTCTTTGTCTCCTGGTGTGTCCCATGGGGAGGCTGCCATACTGTTTGGCCTCAAGTACGAGGCCTAGGACTAAAGTAAGAAAAAGCATCGTTGTTCACCATCATTTAACAATAAAACACCAGTAAGACCCAGGATGTGTGCCTGCCTTTCCCAGGGTCATACAGCCAACAAGAGAGGTCAGATTTCACCCAGAGCCCAAGTCCAGTGTTACTTCTGTTAATAGACTTTCCCTCTCCTCTTGGTGCAGCGAAATTTGATGATGAAATGAACCAAGGGTTATGAATCTATTTTGAAAATCTAAGCATGCAGTCAGCTATATGACTTATGGTACTAATCTCAGAGAGAGAGAGAGATAAAGAGAGAGAGGGGAGAGAGAGAGAAAAGAGAGAGAGAGAGAGAGAGAGAGAGAGAGAAGGAGAGAGGAAGGGGGGAGAAAAAGGGAGGGGACCAGAGGAGTCATATTCAAGTTCAGCCTCTGTCAATCACTTAAAAATAAATTGCACAGAAAATCCTTATTCTGGGCACTCAGGGTACACAGCAGGATTTCCCAACTTGGCACTATTTTGAGTTGGATGAATCTTTGTTGAGATGGTCCAGTGCATTGCAGACAGTTGAACAGCATCCCTGGCATCACCGTTTCTGAGTTCTGTTTGTTTGTGTGTGTGTGTGTGTGTGTGTGTGTGGTAAGGTTCCACATACAAGTGAGATCATAGCATAGCTGTGTTCCTCTGTCTGCTATCCCTGTCTTTCTCTGATAACATCACCACCTCCTTTTAACCGACAGGAGACCCAGGTCCAGGGAGTAGGAAAGACTTGCCCCCAACCGGCACGTCTGCTGAGCGTGGTGTCTGGAGGCGCAGCAGTGACAGGCCACCTTAGCAGAGTACGCTCCCTTCCGGAGTCACCTGAGGTTTTGCCAAACACTGAAGACGCCGCTGGGCCACAGCTCAAGTCGCTGTTGCTGTGAGGGACAGGCTTCTGCCGGGTTTGCCTGAGCTGGCAGTCTCTGCGTGAGGCCTGGGAATCTCTGAGGCTCTGTCAGGAGGTCCCCTGTCAGAGGGAGGGTGGCAGGCAGGGGCCTTGGGTGGTCGGCTGCCAGAGTGCCTCCAGGTGGGCACGGCATCCTAAACACAGCCCTGGGAGGACTGGCATTGCCAGGAGGGGCTGCCAAAATACCCCTCCCCTCCCACAAATATAGACGGCAGAGCTTTCATTAAGTAGCCTACAGTCTCTCCTTGGGCCAATTAAATAAGCCCACCGCGCCCTAGCCGGTTTGGCTCAGTGGATAGAGCACCGGCCCGTGGACTGAAGGGTCCCAGGTTCGATTCCTGGTCAGGGCACATGCCCGGGTTGCGGGCTCGATCCCCAATAGGGGGCATGCAGGAGGCAGCCGATCAATGATTCTCTCTCATCATTGATGTTTCTCTCTCTCTCCTTACCTCTCTGAAATCAATAAAAACATATTTTTAAAATTTATTCATTTCCTGGATTTAGGAAGGAAAATCTAAGCGGCATTAGCTTGTCCAGGGAACAGCATTACCGGCTGTAATTTATTTCCGAATGTTGAAAGTGTTGGGGGCGGAGAGGCACCCCAGGCAGACAATTTGCAGAATTCTGACCCTGGCTGATGACCTTTTGCATGTGGACTTGAGCGGACTCCGCGGGGACCGTATATTTCCCGTGTCCCCCCGGGTTGGGCCTAATTGATATCATTAGTGCCCCAGCGGCTCCCGCGTGGCCTTGGAGATGGCGGCCTGACCAAGAAAGCTGCGTTTGATTTATTTCGCTTTTCTTCTTCCTTCTTTCCCTCTTCTCTCTCTTGCTTTCTCAAGTTCTGCTCAAAGGCCACACTTGTGAAGCTCACAAACCTCCGATCCTACGGCAGGGTTGGCACGTCCGGGCTTGCAAATCCGTTCCCCACGTCGGGGCATCTAACGAGATGCCCTTGGCACGTCTAATGGGGAGCGGGAGTGTCTTTTTTTTTTTTAAAGGGGGTAAGTCTATGTGTGAGACATGCTCAAATGTTTCAGTCACTTCTCAGATGTTTCTTGTTCTCGTTAGAAGAAAAGTGTCGGCTCGCTTCCGCCGAGGTCGCTGGGCGACCTTCTCCAACTTTTCTCTTTGTTCAAGTTCAAGCTCTGGGTCCTCGTAGCTGGGAGACAAGTTTGCATTCTCAGCCGCAAACTCATAGCGGAACCTTGACAGCGACGTGGCTTGTAGAACGTCCTGCGGTTGGGCCTTTTCATAGAAGCTAAAACAATCCAATAAATATGGGGAAATGCATCGTGCTAGGAAAGCTGACGTGTTTTAGATTATGTTCAAATCCCTTCTCTAACATGCTTCTCTCTGCCTGGAATATTCTTCTTAGTAGACTGATATTTATTCTCCAGGGGGAAATAAGGTTACATTCCCCAATCTACAATAATAAAATGGGTAATATGCTAATTAGACTGGATGTCCTTCCAGATGTCATTCCCGACATCCTTCCAGCGCCCGAGGGAAGCCAGCCCGGGTCCCGGGCGCCAGAGGGAAGGTGGTGCTGGCAGCCGGGGGAAGGAAGGACTATTCTTGCATGAATTTTCATGTATTGGGCCTCTAGTTAGCAAATAATGTTCTTTTTCCTTTTGTTTTTATTGATTTCAGAGAGGAAGGGAGAGAGAGAGAGAGAGAGAGAGAGAGAGAGAGATAGAAACATAAATGATGAGAGGGAATCATTGATCGGCTGCCTCCTGCACGCCCCACACTGGGGATCGAGCCCGAGACCCGGGCAAGTGCCCTGATCGGGAATCGAACTGGTGACCTCTTTGTTCATGGGGCGATGCTCAACCACTGAGCCACCCTGGCCGGGCAGTAACAATGCTCTCTACTGATGCACTCAGAGTCCTTAAAATGCTAGTAAGTGTTGCCAATGTCCAGGAGGCAGAGGGGCTAGGCCGAGTTTGCCAAACTTAAATAATCATGGGAGGTAAGTGATTTGCCCAAAAAAAGTACAGTGACTCCGCTATCTGAGCCGCCGGGTCTCTGTCCTTTGGTCAAAATATAGAACTGATTGGGAGTAAGGAAGTCAGAGAAAGCAGCTGACACTGCAAAAGAATTGCTATTTTATAAGGAAACCCAATCTCTCCCGGCGTCCCTATCCAGCCCATAATTGAAAGCGAGAGCTGTCTGAAGCAGAGAGGGTTTAAGCACAGATCTTCAACTTGGTAGCAGCCTCCTCAGATCCTGGCTGGGGTGGGGAGGGATCCTTTTAACTGCTCTCCAAATCAGTAGCCATGGCCGGCTTCCATCCCACCAAGGGCTGGTCCCACAGAAAACATTCTAATCAAGCAGATTAAAACAGAAACAGCCCAGCCCGCACAGGGATCCCTCCACAGCTGCCTTGGGGCCACGTGTTTCTCTCCTGATGACACATTTTGAAGAACATCCGTACCTCCTGCATTTTAGAAATTGGCACAGTCGGACCACCGCTGAATGTCAGGGCGCGGCGATACCTGGGAAAAGATCAACTACAGGGAGAGATGACAGGGGAGAGAGATGCTATGGGCAAAGCCGATACACCTGACATTTCCGGGTCGGCCTTGCCTGCAGACCGGGCAGGCCCTGGCCCACACTGTACCTTCATGCAAATTAGAAAAAGAGACAAAGGGGGCAGAGGCGACCCCATAGCTAAGGCACCGCTGCAGCCAGGAAAGCCCAACCCTCCTCAGGGCTGAGGCCTGGTGAGCAGAACTCAGGGGCGTCCAGTTCCCAGCTGCCCCCGTCGCTGGAGGCCTCAGGCAGTAAACGCCCTGCACAGAGACACAGAAAGCTGTGGCTGTAAACAATCCAAGCCCCCACCCCACCCCCCGCCCTACCCCATAACCCTTCCCTCTCCAGTCTCCTTCAAAATATGGAGTGTCATGGTGGGTAGAGAGCACCCCACCATTAAGGATCATCACCACCTAATACATTGTTACCAGCAGACAGTGTTGTTCTATAGATGTGCCCCCCTCTCCCCCCCTGGGGTGCAGATCGGATAGCTATCAATTTCCCCGGCGGCTCCCAGTTTCTTTGTTCGGATGCTACATCGCCTCCGCACCCCATTGATCCCCTTCTCCGGCACCCTCTTTCTGATGCATCGGTCTTCCCTCTGGCCCGCCTGCCTCCCATGTGGCACCTGCTCCCCGACCTTCGCAACCCCGCACATATGTGAGGCCCCGAGAGTTCCCCAGCCGGGATCCAGGCACAGACATCCCAGCGGCCGCATTGAATTACACCCGTTTCATTTCCACCCGCGGCCGCTCCTGCCCTCCCCCTCCCTCTCGCAGGGAGAAGAGCCTAGAATTCAGTGGTTCTCAACCTTCTGGCCCAGGGGTCCTCAAACTACGGCACATGGGCCACATGCAAATACAAATATTGTATTTGTTCTCGTTTTGTTTTTTTACTTCAAAATAAGATATGTGCAGTGTGCATAGGAATTTGTTCATAGTTCTTTTTTAAACTATAGTCCGGCCCTCCAACTGTCTGAGGGACAGTGAACTGGCCCCCTGTTTAAAAAGTTTGAGGACCCCTGTTCTGGCCCTTTAAATACAGTTCCTCATGTTGTGACCCAACCGTAAAATTATTTTCGTGGCTACTTCATCACTGTCATGTTGCTACTGTGATGAATCGTCATGGAAATATCTGATATGCAGGATGGCCTTAGGCGACCCCTGTGAAAGGATCGTTTGACCGCCAAAGGGGTCGAGAACCACAGGTTGAGAACCACTGGCCTAGATGTTCTTGGGAAACCAGACAAATGGGTTCGGTTTGCAGAGACTGTTTCTCGTGCTGTTTCTTTGGGGGATCCGAGGGCTCCCCAAAAAGTAGCCTCTCCTTTAGGTCAAACAGGGGCATGCTAGCTTTTCTGCTTTCAAAAAGTAGCATTGCCCGGCTGGTGTGGCTCAGTGGTTGAGTGTCGACCTATGAACCAGGAGGTCACAGTTTGATTCCCGGGTCAGGGCACATGCCCTGGTTGCGGGCTCCATCCCCAGTATGGGGTGTGCAGGAGGCAGCCGATCCATGATTCTCTCTCATCATTAATGTTTCTCTCTCTCCCCCGCCCCCTTTCTCTCTGAAATCAATAACTTTTTTAAAAGGTATTGTTGAGAGCTAATCAAAATGCAACACAGGCCTGTATGTTCCAGGGGAAAGGAGACATTGTGAAGTGAGGTCGCCCAGAGACTAAATCTTGGTTGGGTTATTAAGAACTGCAGGAGCCTGGGTCCCGTAGTTCAGGCTGTCTCTGTTTTCGATTCTGCAAGACGGGACTGACAGCGCCTCCTACTGGCCAGACCATGGGAAGAAATGGACACAGTGTCTTTTGGGAGGATGTTAGATTCCTCCCTCCACTCTGCCCTGAGTCTCTCTCAGTCTGTTAGTATTACTTCCTCTTCACTGTTCCCTCTTTCCCAATGGTGCTTCCTTCCTTGGTTCACTCCTTTTCTTTCTCTTCCTTGTCTCCCAGTTTCTCCCCAAAAAGTGGTCTCTTTTTTTCACCTTGTTTCTTGTTTTTTTTGCTTTTTTTCTTAATCCTCCCCCACGGATATTTTTCCACTGATTTTGAGAGAGAGTGGAAGGGAGAGGGAGAGACAGAGAGAGACACATTGATGTGAGAGAAACACATTGATCGCTTGCATCCTGCACGAGCCCTGACCAGGGCCGGGGAACCTGCAACCAAGGTACGTGCCCTTGACTGGAATCGAACCCGGGACCCTTCAGTCCACAGGCTGATGCTCTATCCACTGGGCCAAACTGGCTATGGCTTCACCTTGTTCTGTAAATAGGATTTTCCTTAGCAGGATGAGGTCCTAACCTTTCCACTCCTGTGAATAGAAGCATTTGGCTCAAGACAAATCCACCACGAGCTCTGACAACAGGTCACCTGAGACCAGTGTGGGTCGAACCATCCCCACAAAGAGATCGTCTTCCCTAAAGAAGTTGCCAATTGAAAAGAATGTTTCTATTCACCGGGACATCTTTCCAACTTCACAAGGGGAATTAAAAAGACTTGTACCTGAACTCAGGGGGCATCAAACTTTACATATTTTGCTTCCCGGTAGCCCTACAACAGTGAACTCTTCCTGGAGAAAGGCATTCGAAACATTACAAGAGAAACACCCTGGGCCCTGGCCAGGTAGCTCACTTGGTTAAAGCATTGTCCCCATACACCAAGGTTGTGGATTTGATCCCTGGTCAGGGCTTGTACAAGAATCCATTGATACATGCATAAAAAAGTGGAACAACAAATCTCTCTCTCTCTGTCTCTGTCTCTTCTCTCTCTCTCTCTCATCTATATATATAAAAGCCTAAGCAACCAAATGACCACATGACCAGCTGCTATGACACTCACTGACCACCAGGGGGCAGACGCTCAATGCAGTGCCCTCCCACAGCCAACCTCCTGTGGCCAGCCAATTTCTCGCAGTCCCTCCCCCCTGGCTGGCCAGCACCTATGGCCCCTATCGAGACTGGGTGAGACGGTTCCGTTTGACCCCGATTGCCAACCAGGCCAAGGGACCCCACTCGTACACAAATTTGTGCACCGGGCCTCTAGTCCAGTGGTTCTCAACCTTCCTCATGCCGTGACCCTTTAATACAGTTCCTCATGTTGTGGTGACCCCCAACCATAAAATTATTTTCGTTGCTACTTCATAACTGTCATTTTGCTACTGTTAGGAATCGTCATGTAAATATCTGATATGCAGGATGTATTTTCATTGTTCATGACCCACAGGTTGAGAACCGCTGCTCTAGTCAATAAATAAAAATATAAAAAACAAAACAAAAGTGAAACTGACTAAGGACTTGACTCAGTCATGAATTCATATCAGAAACATAACTTTTTTGGGGTGATTTTTCCCCTGAGGTTATCATCCTTGGGTCAAGAAGAAGGCATTTATGTGTAATAGGTTTAAAGGTGAAAAGAAAATATAATTCCACCTCTCTACCCCAGTCTCCATTAAAAACCCTTTTGGGACCAACTTCCAACCTTGGAAGTGAACAAATTCAGGATTTTTTCACAGCATTTTTGTTTTTTATTTTTAAATATATTTTTATTGATTTCAGAGAGGACGGGAGAGGGAGAGAGAGATAGAAACATCAATGATGAGAGAGAATCATGGATCGGCTGCCTCCTGCACATCCCCCACTTGGGATCGAGCCTACTACCCGGGCACGTGCCCTTGACTAGAATCGAATCCGGGACCCTTCAGTCCACAGACCGACACTCTATCCACCAAGGGCTTTCACAGCATTTTCAGGAAGTACTCTTTTGCTTGTAATTAAGAAAAATTTATATATAATATAAATTTCCACTTCTACCTCTCCTAGTTTTGTTCTCTTTCTGCCCTAGACCCCTGTGCTCCCTCAGCCCCGCAAGAGTCTCTGAATTGTGATAAGCACCTCTAACAAAGCCCCAGCAAAACACAGTTGCCTTTCCAAGACCCAACCCTTTCCTAGGAATTGACATGTCAATCCAGTTAAACTGTTAAGTTCCAACCAGTTTACTCAAAAGTCATTCATTCAAATGCACTTACAAAGAAAACACCAAAACTCCCCACTGTAAGATGCTCACCCATAGGCACCTCACTCAGACACCTCCCAGCGCCCGTGCCGACTGGGCAGTGGTCATGGCTGTTGTATTTGATGTTACTGATATACGATAATTAGTGCCTATTAAAATAGGGGGAAATACATCACTTGTCTTGTAAGTAATTACTGGAATGAGTATGTCCAACTTTTTTAAAATATATTTTTATTGATTTCAGAGAGGAAGGGAGAGAGAGATAGAAACATCAATGATGAGAGAGAATCATGGATTGGCTGCCTCCTGCATGCCCCCTACTGAGGACCAAGCCCACAACCCGGGCATATGCACTTGACTGGAATCGAACCTGGGACCCATCTGTCAGCAGGCCGATGCTCTATCCACTGAGCCAAACAGGCTAGGGCAATATGTCCAACTTGTTAAGACTCAGAGCTGAAGGGAACTGCCTGGTCGAAGTTAAGATGAGGGGTTGTCAGGATGACGCTGAGCAGCACCGCGGTATCAACTAGCGGGTTTTAGTCTTTCTGTGGCAGGAAGACCATCCACATCGCACCTCCCAGAGGGCCGTGATCTAGAAAGTCTCAGGCTTTAATCCTTTACGCCCCAGGTTTTAAGGGGAGCACTTCCTATTCTGATTTAATTTAGTTATGTTATTTTTTTAATAATATATATTTTTATTGATTTCAGAGAGGACAGGAGAGAGAGAGAGAGAGAGGGAAACATCAATGATGAGAGAGAATCATTGATTGGCTGCCTCCTGCATGCTCCCTACTGGGGATCGAGCCCACTACCCAGGAATGTGCCCTGACCAGGAATCGAACCTGTGACCTCCTGGTTCACCAGTCAATGCTCAGCCACGGAGCCAGACCAGCCGGGCTGTTTTATTTTTGAACGTAGGGTCAACCGTGCTCACTGGTCAGCATTCAGCAGCCTTGTTTCCCTTTCTGTGTGGACACTCATTTCAGCCCATCCCTGTGGACTCTGCAAACCCTCCTACAATGCTGCTACGACGGAGGTGCCCTACTCTCCATTTCCACTTGACAGAACAGCATTCAGAAAGGCTGACATGAGAATGATCGAACAGAGAGGCCAGGCCTCTACCCAAACCCTCCCTTTGGGTTCACAGCATGGTTTGATAAAAATTAAAAATAAAAATGTATTAAAACAATATACTCTTGGCAGCCAGTGAATCCAACCCTTGGAGTCCCAACTGCACCATTTCAAATGACAGCGGTGGGGATTCTTTCTACACAAGAGGCAAATTCAGTCGGGCCGGGCCCGGTTCTGGGGCACTGGCATTCGGCCACACCCCAACATCTGCGTCCGAAGGGGCCGGCTCTCCCCCCAGGAGCCCTCTCATTCATCCTTTCAGCCCAAGTCCCTCTTCTCCTGATCTCAGAGTAAGGAGCTCAGGGCCCATGCTCCATCTTGCGGGGCTGATTAGCTGGCTAATGGGCCGTCTCTCCGTGGCTGTAGATTTCTCATATTTCATTACATGCGCAGGATTCGGAATTGCCGGTTGCTCTCTGGAGAACACTTGTTTCTGAGTTCTTCCTTGAACATAAAAGTGTTCACGTCTCTTCTCTGTTTGCCAGAGGTGGCGTCATTCTTGAGTCCCCTAGTCACGGACAAAGGTCAAGCCCATCCAAATCAGGACTGCAGCCCGGCCGGTGTGCCTCAGTGGTTGAGCATCAGCCTATGGGCCAGGAGGTCATGGTTCAATTCCCGGTCAGGACACAGGCCCGGGTTGTGGACTCCATCCTCAGTGTGGGGCGTGCAGGAGGCGGCCGATCAATGATTCTCTCATCATTGACGTTTCTCTCTCTCCCTTCCTCTCTGAAATCAATAATTTTTTTTAAAATCAGGACTGTGCTTTACCTCCAGTTCCCCCCACATCCTCCGTGGGGCCCAGGTCAGTGTCAAGGCCACTGGGCATCATGTGTCCGAAGCTGCAGGTTTCTCTGGTCTCAGCGACTCTGTCTTCCGCTTTGCCAGAGGGAGGAACATTGTTCTGACGTGTGAATGGGATCTTCCTTCACGGTCCCAGTCACTCCATGTTGTAAGGAATGTGTATTGAATCAAGGGTCAGGGAAGACATAGCAGTTTCCTCTTTCTCAGGTACACCCTGATGTCCACTGAGTTCATTATTATGACTGGGAATTGGGGCGTTTGGGGAATTTGTCAGAAAATCGGTAAAAATGAAAAATGTCACCCTGGCTGGCACTGGTCAGTGGTTAGAGTGTCAGCCCGTGAACCCAAGGGTCGCAGGTTTGATTCCAGTCAAGGGCACGAACCTGGTTTACAGGCTCCCTGTCCCGGTTGGGGTGCACACGGGAGGCAACCAACTGTTTGGCTCTCTCACATCCATGTTTCTCTCTCTCTTCTCTCCTCCTCCTCACTCCCTTCCATTCACTCTAAACTCAAAGGAAAAATCCCCCAGTGAGGATTAACAAAAACAAAACAAAACAAAAATGTCAAGACCAAAAAAAAAAAAAAAATGTCAAGATCAACAAAAAACATCGGTACATGCCTTTTTGATTTTCTTTTGATTCAGTATTTTTTTTAACTCAATGAATTTTAAAGATATAAGAACTGTTGATAAGTACCACACAACGCATGCCCTACTTTCAACGCCCCATGAAAAGAAATATAACGGAATAACACCTATGCATTTACCTAATAGCAAATCCTCCCATGGAGACAGGTCCACTAAACACAGTTCAGAGAACCCAAGAAAAGTTAGTGTAATCTGTGCCCTGTAAAGCTGACCTCCACTGAGCAATGCAGGGGAGTTGGGGTTTCTGTTTTTCTTAACCCCTGTAATCATCCTTTGTGGGATTTTTAAATAATCTATGAAAGGGAAACTCGAGGAAAAACATAAAATCAGGTCCCTTGAAGTAGACAGTAACACATTGTGCAATCATGACAGTATAACTAGTTTATTTTAATACTAACAAGGTTTTACCTCTGGTCCCCAAATCAAGGTAGACCCCACCCCCGGTCTCCATTCCAGGGCTGAGGGTCTCTGAGGCCCAGTCAGATGGGGATGCACATAACACTGTAGATGCTAATGTGGTATTTTTGTCATCACATGCCCACACTCTAAATATATTATAACACACACACACACACACACACACACACACACACACACACACACACGTATATCCTATATAAATAAAAGCCTAATATGCAAATCGACCAAACAGCGGAATGACCCAGTGGAACGACCAGTCACTATGACACGCACTGACCACCAGGGGGAAGATGTTCAACACAGGAGCTGCCCCCAGCCCGCAGGCCCCAGGCCAGCCAAGGCAGGTGCCAGCAGGGGCCCTCGATCACCCTGCTGGTCGCCCCACAGATTGGCCCTGATCGCCGGCCAGGCCTAGGGACCCTACCCATGCATGAATTTCATGCACTGGGCCTCTAGTACATATATAAAATATATAGCATATAGTTTACACACATAAATATAAATAAATATAAATATAAACTGAACAAGTTCATCTCAAAGGGCTGGATATAATTTTGGGTAAAGTTTTATTAACTTCTTTAGAAAGTCCTTAAGGAGGAAGAGGAGGAGGAGGAGGAGAAAGAAGAGGAGGAGGAGAAAGAAAAGGAGAAGGAACAGGAGGAGGAGGAGGAGGAAGAGAAGGAAGAAGAGGAGGAGGAGGAGAAAAAGAGGAGGAAGAGAAAGAGGAGGAAAAGGAGCAGAAGGAGGAGAAGGAGGAGGAGGAGGATTAAATGAGTCCGTCCATATAAAATATATTTATATTTACATAATATATAGATATACATTTATATATATATATATATATATATATATATATATATATAGAGAGAGAGAGAGAGAGAGAGAGAGAGAGAGAGAGAGAGGATTCTAGTGAGTAAACTATTTCAATGACTCCTCTATTTAAAGATGCTTTTACTTTATCAGGTCTCTAGAATTCTAAAAAGAAGCCACTTTATTAAAAGTAAGTATTTTAAAAGCTGGGAAGTACAAGAATTGTTAAAAACAAAGGGTTCTGAGAACACTTATTCTGCTTCACTGGGACACGGGAGATGTGAGCCACAGGATGACGAAGCCCAGGACAGAATCCCCTCAGAGCCTCCCTGGCCACGCCTTGACCTTGAACGTCTACCTCCTACTCTGCAAGAGAACCCATTTCTGCTGTTCTGAGCCGCCAAGTTGGTTGGACTTTGTTACAGTAGCCCTAGGAAGCTAATACACTAAATAATCTCAATTAAGATATCATATTTCTTCTTATATTCTATTAAAAAAATCCCTAAAAACAAAAATGGCCAGGGCCCCTCAATTCATTTTTATTTATCTCAAATAAAATCCAGTGAGCCGCATGTTGTCAAATAGAAACGTGTCTTTGCGTCAACATAATCATTCCTTTTGTTAGATCCAGCTAAAGAGTAATCTGTGGGTTTGGACAAGCCACGCTTTGATTTTCTGAGCCTGGGTGTCTCTGGGGAATTTGGAAACGGTCAGGAAATCAATGAAAGCGTAGGTCCACACGTTTGGAATGGAAATGCATAGAGCAATAAGATTTCAAACAACATATCTAATACCAGGACTCAAACACTCTATCTGGAAGCAGTTAAGCAGGTCAGCTGAGAAGATGTCTACACGGTGGAGCCGCTAAGAGTAGGGGTCTTGGGAGACTTTAGAATCCTTCTATCTGAATTGGAATCTGTACGCCCTGATTTTAACCATGAGAACCTGGACAAGTCCACTCGCCTCTCCAAGGTTCAATTCCCATCTGGATCAATATGGAAATGATTCCTGTCTTGTCGGGCGACGGGGAGGATTAAATGAGTCCGTCCATGTAAAGTACTTAAGAACAGTGTCCAGCGTGGATTGAGCTCTGAACACATGTTTACTATTATTAACGCGACTACGTAACTTACCTTGTCCATCTGGAGAATTAGGGATGTAAATGGGGCTCTATTATAATTAGCCTGGATAACGGTGTAATTTAAAAGTTACCAGAGGGGAAGGGGGCGGGGGAGGTAGAAGAGGGTACAGGGGGTAAATGGTGATGGAAGGAGACTTGGCTGTGGGGAGTGAACATACAATATGACATACACATGATGTATTATAGAATTGTACACCTGGAACCTATACAATTTTGTTAAACAATGTCACTAATAAATTCAATAAAATTTTTTTAAAAAGTGTCTAGGGCAACCTGAAGTGTATGATAACTGAAGTTTTAATAGTTTTCTGAACTGAACAAGTTCATCTCAAAGGGCTGGATATAATTCTGGGTAAAGTTTTATTAACTTCTTTAGAAAGTCCTTAAGGAGGAAGAGGAGGAGGAGGAGGAGAAAGAAGAGGAGGAGGAGAAAGAAAAGGAGAAGGAACAGGAGGAGGAGGAGGAGGAAGAGAAGGAAGAAGAGGAGGAGGAGGAGAAAAAGAGGAGGAAGAGAAAGAGGAGGAGAAGGAGCAGAAGAAGGGGGAGAAGGAGGAGGAGGAGGAGGAGCAGAAGGAGGAGGACGAGAAGGAGCAGGAGGAGGAGGAGGAGAAGGAGCAGGAGGAGGAGGAGGAGGAAAAAGAGGAGAAGTAGCAGGAGGAGGAGCAGGAGAAGTAGCAGGAGGAGGAGGAAGAGGAGGGTAAAAGATGGGAAGACATAGGCATAGCCAGGGCCTCCTGTTTGCTTTGTGCTACAGGCCCCAGTGCCAGGACAAGGAGCAGGCCTCAGAGTGAACGCCCAGTCCCCACAGAGGATGCCTTCAGTGAGTGGTGGTGATGCCCTGTTGGCCTCAGTGGTCCAGGGTGAGATTCACGAGCCTGCTCTGTGTCTGATGGGGTGGGAACGGCACCTCTACAACTGCATGGAGGCCACCCTACTAAAATCTGTTAGGGATGCTCCTTGCTGAGGGCGGGGGGGGGGGGGGTAGGAGATGATACAAAGGAAGTGTAGAAGCACCAGTTCACCAGCTGAAGCCGTGGAGATCAGACCAAGAAGGCGAAGTCTCATGAAACCAAAGGGCCTTTTCCTTCTCAGTTTGTCTCCTTAACAATGAACAAGCCTGGATGCCCTCTCTTTCCACAGAGACATGTGCTTAATAAGCACCATCATGTATGTGCAAGTATGTACGTTTGTGTGAACGGCTACTTTATGGGTAAAAGACAAAAATCAAAATGAGATCACATTTGCTATTGAGTCTATTTTTGTTTTAAAGTGTAACTGTCGCCCTGACCAGTTTGGCTCAGTGGATAGAGCATTGGCCTGCAGACTGAAGGGTCCCAGGTCGATTCCAGACAAGGGCATGAACCTTGGTTGCGGGCACATCCCAAGTTGGGGGTGTGCAGGAGGCAGCTGATCCATGTTTCTCTCTCATCGATGTGTCTAACTCTCTATTCCTCTCCCTTCCTCTCTGTAAAAAAATCAATAAAATATATTTTTAAAAAATGTAACTGTCAGGTTTGGAAAAAAAAACAACACAAAACAAAGGAGTGACAGAGAGGGGGGTCAATCTTTGGTCTCCAGATGTGTTTAACATTTAGGTACCAGAGTCAGGGTTTTATGTGACACAAAATGAAAATACATTCTCTTCTGACAGTATATCTCTCATCACCGGTAGAAAACAATAAAACTGTGCACTGGGAAGGAGGAGACATTTGAAAAGTTGGGTGAGGCTGTGTCAGAGACGAAGAGTTAGCATCTGAGAGCTGTGTTTCTGGTTAAGCAGGGGTCAGGAAACTTAAGAAGGGGGAGAACACCCTTTTGTCCGCCTCTTGGGGCCTCAAAAATGGGAGTGTGTGCTTCTAAAAGCAAAGGCAACTGCGCACATTGATACTTGCCGCATTGATAGCGGGCAGGGGAGGCGGGGCTTGCAAGGGTAATTACTGATCAATTACCTTGTATGATCGATAGGGACTCTTCAATACTGTATTGAGGAATGTCAATACTATTTCAGCACCATCACAGCCTCTGGAGGGTGGCCGGGGCTTGCAGAACGAAACCTTTAGTGATCACATTATCATCCATAATGAGCATTTCCAATAGATGTTCCTCGTTTATTGAATGGCGCTAACACCTCATAAGCATGCATAAATAAATGTTAAAAACGAAACAACAAAACCACCATCTCTAATTGAACCAAAAGAATACTAATCAAAAAGGGCCCCTGCAAATACATGGTTATCTATATATATAAAAGGCTAATATGCAAAGAGTCCCCTCGGGAGTTCGACTGGGAGTCCGGGAGTTCGATCGCTAGCTATGATGTGCGCTGATCACCAGGGAGTGGCGCAGAACAAAGGAAGGCCCCAGTTGGCAGCCAGAAGGCCCCTATCGGTCCTGATCACCGGCCAGGCCTAGGGACCCTACCTGTGCGCGAATTTCGTGCACCAGGCCTGTAGTTCATTATACTTCAGTCACCCCCATTCAGAAAGTTTTATATGGTGCAACAAGTGGTAGAACTTATTATTATGTTCTTGACTCTAATTTTTAGCAAGATATATTTCTTCTCATTGAATCACATAATTCTTAGGGTGTGTGTGTGTTGTTGTTGTTTTTAAATCCTCACCCTAGGATATTTTTCCATTGATTTTTAGAAAGGGAAAGACAGAAGTATTGATGTGAGAGAAACACATTGAGTGGTTGCCTTCTGCATGCAACTGGACCAGGGCCGGGGAGGAGTCCTTGACTGGAATCGAACCCAGGACCCTTCAGTCCGCAGGCCTGTGCCCTATCCACTGAGCCAAACCGGCTAGGGCTGCATCACTTAATTCTATTAATTATGGCTGTTTTCACTGCTGCTGTTTGTCGGATCTCTTAAGTCTTTGTTTTGCTGTTGCTGCTCTGTGATATGAGAGGCTCTGGTGGTCAGAGCTGTTTTCCTAATGCCTAGAAAGGAATGACTGATGGTTTTGTGAGAATGGCAGCCAGCCTGTGGAAATAGTATGTGGAGTTCTGCATGTCCCAACTTTTCGCCATCCATGTCAGCAATAGGATGGCCAGACCACGCCTTCTACATTGGACCAGCCTGGGCAGAATCAGAATTCAGAAATACTAGTAAAAGGCTTGGCCCTAGCTGGTTTGGCTCAGTGGATAGAGCATCGGCCTGTGGACGGAAGGGTCCTGGGTTTGATTCCGGTCAAGGGAATGTACCTCAGTTGCAGGCCTGATCCCTGGCCCTGGTCAGGGTGGGTGTGGGAGGCAACCGATTGATGTTTCTCTCTCTCTGTCTCTCCCTCTCCCTTCCATTTCTCTAAAAATCAATGGAAAAATATCCTTGGGTGAGGATTAACAACAAAATTATGATGTAAAAACCTTGGCTTTTTAGTCCCTTCTATTTATGTAGTTCTTCCAATCATTACAGTTAAAGAGTTTTCTTTCTTTCTTTCTTTCTTTCTTTCTTTCTTTCTTTCTTTCTTTCTTTCTTTCTTTCTTTCTTTATTGTGGAAGAGCCATATTGAGGTCACAGTAACTAATTTCAAATTTCATATATGGCTATGTGTGACACCACGAAATCGATTATCTCCTGTAAGAGCTCCCATTGGTTTTCCTCTTGCCAAACTCAAGTCTGGTTACGTTTTGTTTGGGTTTTTTTTATATTGATACTAGAGGCCCAGTGCATGAAATTCATGGATGGGTAGGGTCCCTAGGCCCGGCCGGTGATCAGGGCCAATCTGTGGGGCAACTGGCAGGTTGACTGGGACTGGCCTGGGGCCTGCGGGCTGGGGGCAGCTTCTGCATTGAGCGTCTGCCTCCTGGTGGTCAGTGCATGTCATAGCCACTGGTCATTCCACCATTTAGTTGACTTGCATATCAGGCTTTTATTATATAGGATATTTTTTAAATACATTTTTATTGATTTCAGAGAGGGAGAGAAAGATAGAAACATCAATGATGAGAGAGAATCACTGATTGGTTGCCTCCTGCATGCCCCCTACTGGGGATTGAGCCTGAAACCTGGGCATATGCCCTTGACTGGAATCAAACCCGGGACCCTTCAAGCTACAGACTGACACTCTATCCATTGAGCTACACCAGTTGGCAAGCCCAGTAAGTTTGGATCTGAAGTAGAAATACTCCTCCCAGTCTCACTGGAAAGGGGTGTTTGTAATCAACAGGCCACGGCCTTACTTCTGGGCCTGTGGACTGTATGTGTGGAGTCTCCCCAAGGGTTCACTTTGTTCAAAGAAAAGAGGTCACTTTTCATCTTCTCTGCAGAGGCCAGGCCGCCTCTCACTCTGAACCAACTGTGTTTATTGTTCCTTCTTGATATTACCCAGTACCAGGAATTTTCAGCAAAAGAAAAAAAATACAACGGTAATTAACACCGACTTAAAAAAAAAATCTGTCAAAATGTACATGAATCATTCCTGAAGGATTAACTAGGGACAGCCCTGGGCCAAAAGAAATTGAATTAAAAAGGAAGGAGGGGCCCTGGCCAGTTTGGCTCAGTGGATAGAGTGTTGGCCCACAGACTGAAGGGTCCCGGGTTTGATTCCCATCAAGGGCATGTCCTTTAGTTGAGGCTCCTCCCTGGCCCGGGCCCTGGTCAGGGCTCATGCAGGAGGCAACCAATCGATGTGTTTCTCTCACGTTGACGTTTCTCTCTGTCTTTCCCTCTCTCTTCCACTCTCTCTAAAATCAATGGAAAAATATCCTAATATCCTTGGGTGAGGATTAACAACCACAAAAAAATAAAAATAAAAAGGAAGAAGGGGTTCCGGAATGGTCCGTAGTTAGGTTAAGACAAAGATATACAGGAAAAAAGGGAGGAAAAAACTGTTATGTTCATGAGCTGCAGAGAGTGAAATTAAGCAAGAAGAGAGTGTTACTCTAGCACTTTCTCAGGTATGTTCAACAGCCCCAGTAGCCAGTCCTAAATGATTAGGAAGAGTATTGCTGGCTTACAAAGCTATTGGTAAATAATCCAACTGTCCAAGCCACCTCGGATATGAATATATGATGTGCATGTATAATCTGGTAAAAAAAAAAAAATCCAAAATTATGCCCAGCTGGTGTGGCTCAGTGGTTGAGCATGGACCTATGAACCAGGAGGTCACGGTTCGATTCCCGGTCAGGGCACATGCCCGGGTTGTGGGCTTGATCCCCAGTGTGGGGCATGCAGGAGGCAGCCGATCTATGATTCTCTCTCATCATTGATGTTTCTATCTCTCTTCCTCTCCCTTCTTCTCTGAAATCAATAAAAACATATTTTTAAATCCAAAAATCATAGACTAATGGATATTTTCCTTGTTTCTCGCTGCTTTCCAAATGCGTTGTTTTGGCTACTACTCGTGTGTACATGTGATAATCATATGCCCGCACAGAAATGACATCAATTTCTAGGATAAGCACTCACACAGTCACATCTGTCATGAGAGGAGACAGCTTTGGGGAGGGGGACCCAGGGCCGTCACACTGGAGTGGCTAGGACCTTTGACCAGCCTCCCATGGCTGTGCTATCTCGCTCTCTCATCTCTCTCTCTCCTACACAGGCTGCCTCTGGGGAGTGAGACCACACAGGGTGGTACTGGCTTTGGGAAACAGAAATCAAGGACCTATTATTCTCTTGGTCAGAGCAGGGGGTGCTGTGCTGGCCATCAGCACAGTGGGAGGTGGAGAGAGGAAGCTGAAATACAAGGATGCCGTAATGTCCCAAGAAATGGGGGGTATCATTTCGCTCGCAGAAAAGGACGTACCATAAGCAGGCTGCCGGGGAGGGGCGGAGCCCCGCGTTTCCTAAATATGAACTTGGAGTTGGGTTGGAAAATGAGGACCCTGGAGCTCTTTCTCAGAGTAACGGGGTCAGGAAGGCATGAGAATAGGGGTTCTCCCCAGCCCCCTGCTGCCTGCCATTGGTGGGTCCCCTAAGTGCCCCTGGTGGGGGGACCACAGCCAGAGTCCTTCAAGGTGCTGATAGCCTGGGAGGCTTCTGCAGGCTCATGTGCTTTGTTTTAGTTCTGATTTTGGAAGTGCAACTGATTTTTAGGGAAGAGAGGAAGGGAGGGAGNATTCTGCACAGGTTGGAGGATTTCTTACGTTGTTGACAAATGCCACACACGCACACATGTGCGTGCACTTGGTTCACAGTTGCTACCTGTGGGGCTCTTTCAGGTTTGCCCATTTTCCTTCCTCTTTTTTCACAGGGAGGAAGGAGGCAGCGAGTGTAATCACCGGTGAGTGTGTGACATGAGACTGAGGATATCCCGTGGAAAGCGGGTGAGCGGACGGGTGGGCAGAGGGAGGGAGGGAGGGAGGGAGGGAGGGAGGGAGGGAGGGAGGGAGGGAGGGAGCCAGGCAGGAAAAGCAGGCCAAGGAGAAAGACTAAAGACAGAGAGAGAGTAGACAGGCTGTGTGTGTGTGCATGCGAGGTGCACATCTGGAGGAGCCCAGCTCTGGGAACCGGGCCACGCCCCTTTGGCCATTACAGAAAGCCACCTGCCAAGATGAGAAATGAGCGCAGGCGGGGCCGGGTATTAGGATTAATTGTCTCGAACTAGAGCACTGCAGCAGGTATGCAAGGCATATGGAGGCGGAGATAATGAGGCCAATGAGTGGTCCTCACTGTTCTGTTGGTGGCTCCCCGTCCTCCCCCCACCCCACCTGCCCCGCCATAAGGAAAAAGCAGAGATTTAAGTAACGATACCAATATTTCCACCACAACTAACTCATTTCAGAAACATGGAGTAAGACCAGAGGATGGCTTTTCCCTGTGTTAAAGATCTGCATTGCAGGAACAAGGCATCCCCCAGCAATTTGAAATCTGTGATTTAACTTCTGGGCCACCTTCCCTTTTTCCTTCCCCCTTGACCCCAAAGAAATTGGTTTTACTTTTTGATATTTATATTGACTGAGACCTATTCCTTTATATAAATGTAGGTCCCTTTACATTACTCTAACCCAGCGGTCGCCAACCTTTCGGACCTCACGGACCACCAGTGGCCCAGGGACCACCGTTTGGCGACCGCTGCTCTAACCAATAACTCCAGGAAATTAACTATGAACCAAGAGATAGTTCAGAGTCATCCATATGAAGGCTGAGAGATGAGTCTGAATGTGTATGTCTGTGAAATGTTACTCAGTTGCAAATCGTGAGTTTAAAAATGATGTAACGGCCCCCTGTAACTGAACCAAAAAAAACAAAGAGGTCAGGTGACCTATGCACTTGGTTGTGGTATCTGTTGTTACACAGGGTCATTACAAAAAATTCAGAGTTCATTATTTTATGAATTAGAGGTCTGGTGCACAAAATCCATGCACGGGTAGAGTCCCTAGGCCTGGCCGGAGATCAGGACTGATAGGGGCCTTCCGACTGCCAGCTGAGGCCTTCCTTTCCCAGCTGCCGGCTGCTGGCTGGGGCCTCCATTCATTCCATGCCACCCCATGGTGGTCAGCGCACGTCATAGCGAACAATCAAACTCCCAGTCTCCTGGTCGAACTCCCAAGGGGACAATTTGCATATTAGGCTTTTATATACATAGATTATGGGCAATGCATTTCAACCTTTGCATATGGCTAATTCTTTCCTGGGATGCCAATGGAAATTACATGTTTGTGGATGAAACTCTGAATACCGGTGTCAGTTTCCTATGGCTGCTGTAAGAAATTGTCACACTTAGTGGCTCACAGCTAAACAAGTTCATTGCTTTACAGGTCTGAAGATTCGACCCTAAAATAAGGTGGCAGGGCTGTGTCTTTCTGGATGGAAGAATTGAGTCCTTGCCTTTTTAATTTTTTAAATTGATTTGAGAGAGAGAGAGAGAGGTGGGGGGGGTGATTTTGTTGTTCTACTTATTCATGCATTCATTGGTTGATTCTTGTAAGTGCCCTGCCCTGACTGGGCTGGGGATCAAATCTGCAACCTTGGTGCATCAGGACAATGCTCTAACCAACTGAGCTACCCGGCCAGGGCTCAGACCCTGCCTTTTGCACCTTCTACGGGCTGCCCTCATTCCTGGGCTCAGGGCCCCGCACCCTTTGACCCTCTGACCTTGACCTCCTGCTTCCATCCCCAAGCACCCTTTGAATACAGTGGGCCCTCCCAGATAATACAGGATCATCAAGAAGATTTAATGTAATCGTATCTGCTAAACTCCTTTTCCCATGGAACACATGGTGGGTTAGCACGTGGACATCTTTGGGGGGTGGAGCTATTCTGCGTAGCACGGTGCTCGATATTCAAGTAAATGAGTTAACTTTTCTGAGTTTGCCACGTTCTGTTAGAAAGAAAGAGAGCGAGAGAGACTCTGTTTTCCTTTTAAGTGCACATAAAACATATCTTAGTTCACTTTGGTGGAGTTTGTTAAAAATAGAAATGGGACTTCGTTGAAGACATTCCTTTCAGGATATCAGAAGCCGTTAGCTCCTTCAGCGCCTCCGACGTGCCCCGAGGGCTCAAGACGGGGGCCTGCCGTGGTTTAGTCCCCCGGTGTCTCTGTGGTTGCCTAGAGCTTTTTTTTTTTAAGCTTCTTGTAGGGCTTATTAAAATTTAAATCAAAACGATGGAAAAATACTGTTTTATCTTATTCCAGGGGCCGTCTGAGCAACTGACTGCTTGTTGCTGTGTTTCCACTGTTCACTGCAGAATCTGTGGTTTCATGAATCCATTCACGGTTGAATCGCTGTTGCCCTGGCTCGGTTCCCTGATGGTCGCCCCACATTCCATTTCCATGATTGAAGAGAAAGAGGGCAAGGCCTGCGAATTGCGGGTGGGTAGCTGGGGAAGAGAATGTCAGGCTTTGCCAACAGGTAACTCTGGGGAGTGGCCACCCTCACAGGGAGGTAGGCGTGGCCAATTGGGTTCATCACAACAGATTAGTACCTGGGATTGGACACAAGAGGAAGGAGCTACCAAATAGGGTAGATTTAGAGTGGAGCTAAATGCTGATGGGGAAGGCAAGGCTGGGGCTCAGCGGGGTTGAAGGGAGCAATATTGTGAGTGGAAGGGAAGGTGATATCGCCGTGAGCAGCAGGTAGCAGGAGGGATCTATTGAAGTTGCAGGTTGAATCTCTGCACAAAACCCAGACCACTGTAAAAGGCAGGAGTTGACACAACTCTCTTAGACAGCGTCTGTCAATTGCTGCCATGACCTTCGAAGAAACTGCGCCTTCATCTCACTGGAAAGGGTGCCTTCGAAATAGAATAACCTGGAAAGAACTGATGCAGCTTGAAGGGTAGTCTTGCAAGTAGACGGTCAGAATGCACGTGGTGCTCTGAGTACACATTGGGTTCTCCCAAAGCCTTGGTTTCCCGAGGCAGGGATGAGGTGGGAGGTGGGAAAACGCGATTTGTCCGAGTCCTCAGACTCTTGTTCTGGATCCTAAAGAAAGTCGCTGTTTCTTTAAACAGGCCGCATGGGCTTGGGCCAGCCGTGGGCAAACTACGGCCCATTTGAAATGAATAAAACTAAAAAAAAAAAAAAAAAAGACCGTANAAAAAAAAAAAAAGACCGTACCCTTTTATGTAATGATGTTTACTTTGAATTTATATTAGTTCACAAACACTCCAGTTTGTTCCGGCCTCCGGTCCAGTTTAAGAACCCATTGTGGCCCTCGAGTCAAAAAGTTCGCCCACCCCTGGCTTGGGCTGTGCCCGACAGCGAGCAGAGGCCCCGTCTCATTTAGAAGAGTGTAGATGCCCCTGTCAAAGCCGGGAGAATCTCCAACTGGCGTCGACGCGGGGGCCTGACCCCATCCATCAGTGTGGCCTGTGGTCACAATTTTCTAGGAAATGAGGAACAGCATCACCCAGAATAAATCCGAAGCCAAAAGGGCCTTCAAGTCATCTCTATTTTATTTCAAAGTGTGGCTCACCTCTTGTATCTTTAAGTTTGGGTGTGGCAATGTTTAGTTCAAGAGTAACCCAGTTGACTATGGCTGGAAACTTCCATAAGGAATCATGATTTTTTTAAATATATATATATATAAAATTGATTTCAGAGAGGAAGGGAGAGGGAGAGAGAGATAGAAACATCAATGATGAGAGAGAATCATGGATCGGCTGCCTCCTGCATGCCCCCTACTGGGGATCGAGCTCACAACCCGGGCATGTGCCCTTGTCTGGAATCGAACCCAGAACCCTTCAGTCTGCAGGCCGAAGCTCTTTCCACTGAGCCAAACCAGCTGGGGCCATGATTTTTTTTTAAATTCATTTTTATGTATTTTGAATGAAAATGCTCGGAGTAAGCCATTCTTGTGATGATCAAAAAACCTCACATGTGCAAGGCGCTTACCGCAACAGTGGGAGCCACGGAGACAGGACCCTGGCCTCAAGGGTCTCTTGGTATTGCTGACGAGACAGTCAAGTTCCTGAAAACCTATCTAGGGTTTGACAAGAGGAGATATTCCGAGGACCGAGGGAGAAGCAGCTCTCCAGGCATAGGTCATGGAGGATAGAGAAGATATGGCCTCTTTTTACATGGTCAAGTAGCATAATATGGTTTCAGCCAGGAATGCCAGTGAGAGGGCGACAGCATATGAGACTAAGAATGTAGGTTGGGACCAGATGGTGTATATCAGTGGTCGGCAAACCACGGCTCGAGAGCCACATGCGGCTCTTTGGCCCCTTGAGTGTGGCTCTTCCACAAAATACCACGTGTGGGCGCGCACGTACAGTGCGAAGTTGACTTAAAACTTTAAGTAAAGTTTATTAAGTTAATTTTAGGGAACGCTGTGGAGTGAAAGAAGATGTAGTGTCGAGGATGGAGAAAGGTATGTGGAGATGGTTTGGACATACAGAGAGGATGAACGAAAGGAGACAGAGGAAACAAGTATACAAGACGCGTGTGGATGGGAGAGTTGAAAGGGGTCGACCTCAGCGAACGTACCTCCATCAGATTGAGGACATTTTTAGCAAAGGCCAGCTTAGGAGTGCTCTAATTAAGTTAATAACAATGTACCTACCTATATAGTTACAGTTTAAAAAATTTGGCTCCCAAAAGAAATTTCCATCGTTGTACTGTTGATATTTGGCTCTGTTGACTAATGAGTTTGCCAACCACTGGTGCCGATGGATTCGGTGATGGAGGAGAGAGGCCTTAGTGACAAACAGACTTCGGGGTAACTGGAGAATGAGGAGGTGATGATGTCCCATGGCTACTACCTCATTAGACTTGAGAAGACTCTATCTCTTGAAAAGGAAAACACTTTTAAGTTATGTGATCCACATGGTATTAAAAACAATTCTTAGGACACAGCTCCATAGATATCAAATTACCCAGCTCACCATCATTCAGACCACTATCTCTACAGTGTCCCGACCACAGAGCTAGCCGGCCCCTGTCTGAACAGATGTACTTCATAGCACCCCGTAATTCAGCAGCTGGATTATGATTAAGTTCTTCCTTATGTTGAGCCAGATCTGCCATAGAATTTCCGCACCCCAGTCTCCGTCCTCCTCTCTGGGATCACTTGAGTAGTTCTACATTTTCTCAGACATTACGGATCTGCAATTTATTTTATAAATCCGCCTATTGTTTTGATGTATTCTTTCCTCCATTGCCGTTGCTCACAGGACATAATTTAGATTTCCTCCACTCGTCTGGGCCATTTGCTCATCTGTCAAAGTCCCTTTTCTTAAAGAGAGGGCCCTAGAAGTGAAAAATATATATATATACCTGGTGTGATCCCATGAGATGGAGTAGAATGTATCCAATTCTCTTTCTCCCCACCCCGCAGAGACCTCTATTTCTATAAGAACTCAACAACTATAAATTACTGAGCAGACACCCAAGGACAGGCACAGAATCAGGCGTTTGCTAATATGAATATCTCACCTGCTTAGCAAGTGATGGAGCAAAATCTTAAGTCTAAGCCAACCTCACTTCAGGATCTACCTCTTGTCATGATGCCTTGACGTCTCTCATTCATTTACTTGCCAAGCTCCATCATCCGAAAGTCTCTGAGAAATGAATGAGGCCACATCTAAGCGAACACTATTCGACTGCAAATACAAAGGCATCATCAACACCTCTCAGTCTAGCTCAGTGGTCCCCAACCTTTCTTTGGCCATGCCCCACCTAAGCATCTCTAACATCCTGATGCCCCCCCCCCCGTGACATATAATTCTTACTATTCAAAAAGTGAGCTCCTAGTCACATGGAGGAAGCCTAAAAGGTCATGAACTTGGTCTAAACAAGCTTCCAAAGAACATGGCATCCATGAAAGAGAAAAATAAAAGAACGAAAGGATCGTTGAAGGACTAAGGAAGAAATCACAAAGAAATGGTTAAAAAATAAAAATGGGCCCTGACCGGTTTGGCTCAGTTGATAGAGCATCGGCCTGTGGACTGAAGGGTCCCAGGTTCGGTTCCGGTCAAGGGCATGTACCTTGGTTGCGGGCACATCCCCAGTGGGAGGTGTGCAGGAGGCAGCTGATTGATGTTTCTCTCTCATCGATATTTCTGACTCTCTATCCCTCTCCATTCCTCTCTGTAAAAAATCAATAAAATATATATTTTTTAAAATAATAATAATGGCATGAAGTGATATGAAAAAAATAGCATATTACGCTTTTATTATTATAGGTAATTTGTTTAAGGCACTTTGAAGAATAACCTTTGACCTGTGACCTATTCTGTGACCTAGCATTTTTCTCAGCTACTTGGCCCATAAAGACCAACACAATCCAGCACATTTGTTTTTTTGGCCCAACTTCTACTTAGAGTTTCAGAAAACACTATTGTGCATATCCTCAATATTGCACAATATTGGCTGGATGCATCAGACCAAAAAAAAAGAGGGCTGGACAGAGATGGGGGAAGATTAGGGGTTCTGACCAGCTGTGCTGACCAGACGAGGAAGGGTCAAAACAGAGTAACCCATGCTGAGGTCCATGAGGAAGTTTAGTGGGAATGAGGTAATGGGAAAAAATGACATCCAGTTCTTGAACTGGAACTGGCTACTGAAATTTAAAGTTTGGAGATGCATCTGCAGTAGGATATGATAAAATTGACAATGTGGCCCCAGTAGCGTGGCACAAGTCTCATTCAGCCACTTTCTGAGAGACGTGGCCTGGGAACTCCCTCTAACCCTAATGACTGACATTGCTCAGAAGAGAGTGGGAAAGGACTTAAATCTGTGGTTGGCAAACTGTGGCTCGCGAGCCACATGCGGCTCTTTGGCCCCTTCAGTGTGGCTCTTCCACAAAATACCACGTGCGGGCGCGCACGTACAGGGCGATTGAAACTTCGTGGTCCATGCGCAGAAGTCGGTATTTTGTGGAAGAGCCACACTCTTCCACAAGTGTGATAAAATGGTGGGCAGGTATCTGGAGTTAGGAAACCCAATAAATTAAATAAATCATGAAGCCAAAGGTAAATGTATTCATGCAGACATATTTTACTAATTTGATGGGTTAGTCAGACACATCAACCAATTATAAAGACTACAGGTAGATGGGTGGCTAGAGAGCTAACTCTGAGGAAAGAACGAAACGACTTGTATTCTCCAGCAGACCGGAAGTGTGTTTCTAGCACTTTGTGTCTACACAGGTGGACACACATATTTAGTGATTGCGTCTGCATGTTGTCAGCCAGCATCTGGACAGTACTGGCCTCTGAGTGGACTTGTACCCAAAAAGCAGTGAGATCCCCTCTTTTGTAACCCTCATGTCTATTTGTTATTATCTAAACTCTAGGCCAGTGATGGCGAACCTATGACACGCGTGTCAGGGGTGGTACGCGAACTCATTTTTTGGGTTGATTTTTCTTTGTTAAATGGCATTTAAATATATAAAATAAATATCAAAAATATAAATCTTTATTTTACTATGGTTGCAAAGATCAAAAATTTCTATATGTGACATGGCACCAGAGTTAAGTTAGGGTTTTTCAAAATGCTGACACGCCGAGCTCAAAGATTCACCATCACTGCTCTAGGCCCTTAATACTTTTGCACAATGACAAATGCCTGACTGCTTCCCCTCAGTATTATCGTCCTGAGACAGTGTATATGGAACAGCCTGTTAGCTTTAGGAATCCTTCCCAGCTGCTTCTTTAGCTTCTGGGGTTCAAGAAGCATTCACAATGAGTCTGTGATGAGAGCTATGTTAGCCTCAGGAGATATGCCCCCAGATTACGTTCCACATTTTTCTCACTTTAAAGAACACTGGGCAGGCCGTGGCTGGGTAGCTTAGTTGGTTAGAGTGTTGTCCCGAAATGCCAGGGTTGTGGGTTCAATTCCTGGTCAGGGCTCATACAAGAAGCAACCCATGAATGCATAAGTAAGAGGAACAGCAAACATTTTTTAAAAAATATATTTTATTGATTTTTTTTACAGCGGGAAAGGAGAGGGATAGAGAGTTAGAAACATTGATGAGAGAGAAACATCAATCAGCTGCCTCCTGCATTTCCCCTTCTGGGGATGTGCCCGCAACCAAGGTACATGCCCTTGACCGGAATCGAACCTGGGACCCTTCAGTCCGAAGGCTGATGCTCTATCCACTGAGCCAAACCGGTTAGGGCAACAGCAAACATTTTTACTAGACAAATGTGACCCAACAAAGGCGAACATTTCGTAAGGAGACTGGAAAAGGACATAGCCAGCAAATACATTAATAGATTTGACTCTCTATCTTCTACTTCTATCATTTAAGTCAGTCAGTGGTCGGCAAACCGCGGCTCGCGAGCCACATGCGGCTCTTTGGCCCCTTGAGTGTGGCTCTTCCACAAAATAGACTTCTGCGCATGGACCACGAAGTTTCAATCTCCCTGTACGTGCGCGCCCGCACGTGGTATTTTGTGGAAGAGCCACACTGAAGGGGCCAAAGAGCCGCATGTGGCTCGCGAGCCACAGTTTGCCGACCACAGATTTAAGTCCTTTCCCACTCTCTTCTGAGCAATGTCAGTCATTAGGGTTAGAGGGAGTTCCCAGGCCACGTCTCTCAGAAAGTGGCTGAATGAGACTTGTGCCACGCTTGCCACCTGACCTTAGGGGTGCCCCGAAATCTAACACTGCCGTTCCTGCCAGCCACATGGATGGGGGCTTTGTGGAAAGGGGATCAGGAAGACTCTCCTGGCTTGGGTGCCCTTTGTCTGGGAGGAAGGTGAGCTACAGCATCTGGACACGATGGGCCACGTGAATCACATTACCACCGGGATGATTAATATCTTCTTAACGCATCCACTTCCAGATTATCCATCATTTCATTAGAGCACAAAAAAGTTCCCTGTGAAAAGGGGAGGGCCCTCTGAACCGTGAATAACTCAGCCACCTCCTGACATGTTTACTAATTGAGTAGCAGAGCGGGCTTAATACTTTAATGTATTTATACTGGGCAAATTATGACTTTTTCCCCCAATGCTCAGGGTGAGTTTGGGATTGCAGCGAAATAACAGAGTGCTTTTGTTTGGCAATTAAAGGTCATTTTATGATTAATACTAAACTTAACCCTTGTTCTTGACAGAAAACATTAATTTTTTTGTCATAAGCCATTGACCGGATTTCTTGCGAGGGGTTTTTGTTATGCAATATTGGTTCATTTGCCCCGTGGATGTGACATTTAAAAGATTCCTCATTAACCGAGGGCCTTTGAAAGCATCTAGTTTTAGCATGGGTCCTGGGTCCATGAATTTATTTAGTGTTTTACTAGAAGAGAGATTACGTATCAGGAGAAATATGGGATGATGTCAGATTTTTTTCACCCCCACCACAGAATAAAACATCTCCTTAGCACCGTAGTGTTGCCTCCAAAACTGAGTCTGAAAAAATATAATATTCAAACTGTACTGAAAGTCATTTCAATTCATCTGGCTTAAATAGAGACTCAAGAAAAAGAACTGGTACAAGTCAAATAATGGATCACTATTCTAACTGAACTCAAAGTATTTATGTCTGCCTCTAGTTCAATAACTTGCATAATAGGCTTCTTCGTTTCAATTAGGTAAAAATTGTAGGAAAATGCCAACTTGATATTTATCTTTCGGGACTACCTCCATCCGGCCCCATTCCCAATATTTTGGGTTGAGTTACGATTTTACTTTCCAATCAGCACTTTGGGGTTATAAAATCCTATCAAAGCATATTGGGAAATGGCCATAGCAAGAAGTCTCTGAGGAGAGTCAGAAACTGGTCAGTGTGGGCAGCCCTGTGTTCTTAAAAATTGAGGCTAAAGAGTCAGGAAGTAGTTACTGTGCCTGAAATTAAAGCATCAACACACCTAAAGGTAAGAGTCTAGGCCAGCGGTTCTCAACCTGCGGGTCGCGACCCCTTTGGCGGTCAAAGGACCCTTTCACAGGGGTCGCCTAAGCCCATCCTGCATATCAGATAGTCACATGACGATTCATCACAGTAGCGGCATGACAGTGATGAGGTAGCCATGAAAATAATTCGATGGTGGGGTCACCACATGAGGAACTGTATTTAAAGGGCCAGGAGGTTGAGAACCACTGGTCTCGGCCGATGTGTGACTCTGAGGGTGCCACTTCCAGTTTCTTTGCACACCTATAAGCTAAAAGCTTCGGCTTAGTGGTCACTTGGTTAACCACTGAACAATTTTGGTGATCCTACATAATAAAAGGCTAATATGCAAATTGTCCCCTCAAGCAGCGGCATGCAGCCCCTCCCCCTGGCTGGCCCTGCCACTATCAGCCGGATGGAGGCAGCCTGCCCTACTTGTGCATGAATTCGTGCACTGGGCCTCTAGTTTTTACATAATTTCCTTCTGTTAATTACATGTCATAATAGATTCTTCTTACATTTCCAAAAGTGGTAACTCATTTCGTTACCATGCTAAATAAATATTGTGAGGTGCACGTGGATATATCCATATCATACAACCTCAAATCCCAGAAACTAAATCGCCTGCCTACCCCTTTCATTAAAATAGCTCTGAAACATTTTGGGTATTTTTTGTCGAACAGAACCAACTGATTAGAAACACGTTTATTTCAGGGAAGGTCCAAAAAAAAGAAAAAGCTAGAGGACACCACCATTTCTCTCTCATGTCGATGAATAACATGTTCTGTTGTTACAATGACCTAAGATGCTTAAAACCAAATTCAGGTGGTGTCCACTCTCCCGCACCACACCCACCATAAATGGAAACAGATATGATGACGTAGGACCCATATCCTAAGCAATGGTCTACGGGATGCTATTCTGAGGGTCGTTTAGAAACACGAATGTGAAACACACTC
Source organism: Myotis vivesi (assembly GCA_035771395.1). Taxonomy (NCBI): domain Eukaryota; kingdom Metazoa; phylum Chordata; class Mammalia; order Chiroptera; family Vespertilionidae; genus Myotis; species Myotis vivesi. The sequence goes on along the minus strand of JAWPEG010000013.1, from coordinate 3,174,902 downwards.
AAATACTCGCTAGGAATGCAAGCTGAATGAAGCGAAATTCCTTTCTTCACCATAAGAGTTTTCAGATTCCTGTGAATTTTCAAGAAGCCAACTGGGTGTGTGATACTTCCCCAAGCACTGGGGGAATAAAACCTATTCAATGACTTATTCAGATTAATACTAAGTGGAAAATGATTGCATGTATAGAATATGCATAAATGTGTGTATACATATTACTATATGTCTCTTTCTATAGTGACCGATAATAACCCATCATATTTAAAAATTGAGGCCAGAGAGGCAGGAAATATATGTTGTTAATGTGATAGATATGAAATCCAACAGGAATTACTGTGATAGATATGAAATGTGGCAATGTACAAATAATTCAGGGTTAACAGAATGATTCCGTATTTTTTTTAAATATATTTTTATTGATTTCAGGAGGAAGGGAGAGGGAGAGAGAGAGAGAGAGAAACATCAATGATGAGAGAGAATCGATTACTGGCTGCCTCCTGCACGTCCCCTACTGGGGATTGAGCCCGCAACCAGGCATGTGCCCTGGCCCGGAATCGAACTTGGGATCCTTCAGTCCGCAGGCCGACGCTCTATCCACTGAGCCAAACCAGCTAGGGCTATAGCTATACCTTTTAACTGTTAACTGAACACAGACCTGCTGAGTCTAGGATAAGAAAATCATGTGGGATTCTGGCTGCTGGCTTTACCTACAGTGAACGTCACCCAGTTACCTGGGTAGAGTGGTAGCCTTAGACTCATGTCAACACAAACCTCTTCTCATGTTTCTGCAAAGCATGAGAAGACCATGGGAAGGTTCTGTGATACCATCTTTAGAAGCTGACACGTGGATTAGGCGGCCTTACCATCATGCCCTAGAAGGTGCCAATGAACACGTTCAGTCTCTGCATCCGGGCCTGTGGCCGGGAGCAGTCACCCTGATGTTTAGTGGCTGGTCCTACTGGCTAGTCCAGTGGTTCTCAACCTTCTGGCCCTTTAAATACAGTTCCTCATGTTGTGACTCAACCATGAAATGATTTTCGTGGCTACTTCATCACTGTCATGTTGCTACTGTGACGAATCGTCATGCAAATATCTGATATGCAGGATGGTCTTAGGCGACCCCTGTGAAAGGGTCATTCGACCGCCAAAGGGGTCTCGACCCACAGGTTGAGAACCGCTGGGCTAGTCCTATCCAGCTGCTTCTATCTATAACCACGGTGCCATGTCTCTGCAGAGGCACAGTGTCCCAATATGAGTCTGGACACCCTTTCCACCCCCCACCTCCCCGCACACAACTTGGAACACGTCCCTTAGCATCTCTGACCTCAGTCTTCCCATACGAAGAATTACCTCTCCACCCATCACCGCATCCTGATCTCTGAGAATGAAATCCAGTTCTGAAGGAACAGTATTAGTCACACAAGCATCAGGCTATCGATACCACCGATCTTCCAGATCACTCCCTGCCTCTGGAGTGGCCTGTGGAGAGCGTCCCTCCAAGATCCAACCTCCGCGTGTCTTCTCCCCTCAAGGTCATGACTCTGGGCGCAGGTGCACGCGCCCGGGAGCCCTGAGCGTTACTTGTAACTTCAGCTGCAGATGAAGCCGAGCTGGGGGGGCCCGGCCCTCCCCGCACGTCAGGCCTCAGCACTCCGGCTCCCCTGGCTTTCTGTCCTCCTCTCTGCCCTCTCCGCTCCGCTGCCATCGTCCCGGATTCTCCCTCTATGCAACTGCTGTCCACAACAGCTGCACCCGCTACGACTTCAGCACTGGACCGAGGAGGGGATTAATCATATTTTTGAGGAGGACACTCTGCTATTTATCTCCCTGACACTTCCCGCAACGGGCCGCCCGGGCCGGCCCACAGCCCATTGACTGGGGAGATTACATGTCCCCTTGCTCCATTGCCTTTCCTGCCCTCCCCATTGACCGGCCGCTCAACGGTGGACTTGTGTTTGCTCAATCGGACAGAATGGAGACCTTTTTTTTATTGTTCTTCCGGGAGAGGGCATGTTAATTTCTTATGGAGCCGCATCCGCGGACTAATTGCGGGTTGAACAACACTGGGACGAAAGATGCTAAAAAAAATAGGTCCTGCATCCCGGGGACCACGGGGAGGGTGGGGACATGTAGCTTTGTCAGCAACTGCAGTCACTGAGGGTGTCATCGGGTGACCGAGCTCCCAGGTTTTGTTTAAACTGTGGACAGAGGTGCATCTATCTGTATGCAGCCTCTGCCTCCCCAGTAGATTCTCCACGAAGAAGTAGCCCATCCTTGCCCTAACCGGTTTGGCTCAGTGGATAGAGCGTCGGCCTGCGGACTGAAGGGTCCCAGGTTCGATTCCGGTCAAGGGCATGTACCTGGGTTGCGGGCACATCCCCAGTAGGGGGCGTGCAGGAGGCAGCTGATCGATGTTTCTCTCTCATCGACGTTTCTAACTCTCTATTCCTCTCTGTAAAAAAAATCAATAAAATATATATTTTTTTTAAAAAGAAGTCGCCCATCCTTCGCTCATTTCCACGTAACACCGTTCTCCCTTCATGTGTCATCTCTCTCTTCAGTCCTTCCTGTCTGTTTGCCTTCTGCATCTCATAGCTCCCTTGGCCCCTTATCTCCTCACCTCACTTCTTAAACCTCTGATTTTATTTTAAAATGCACAGGAAAGGGGCGGGGAGCAGGGCTGCCTAATGACGGCGGCAACCCCACAATGTAAATTGCATTTATAATTAAATTAATGACCAGTTAGCTCATCGGTCAGCTCCCTAATAAACCAGCTGTGGAGGACGCCCAAAAGGCTGGGCCATGGCGCACCAAAGTGACTTGGCTCTTTGTTTCCAAACGCATTGTTCTCTTGCAAGTGTTTCTAGCGCCAACATTAATAATTGGCTCAAAATCTGCCCGATGATGCTGAGTGGGCAAGTTCAAGGGAAGAAAGGACGCAGTCAATCAAGACTTCTCTGAATGGTCCCTGCGTTTATTCTGCAAGTAATTATGATGTCCCTACTGTGTGCCAAGTGCTGTGCGGGCAGCCTAATTTCTTCTGGTTACACACACACACACACACACACACACACACACACACACACAATTTCGCCGGCTTATTTACTTAGTGATAGTAAAATGGCACTACGAGGCCAATCTTTTTTTAAAATATTTTTATTGATTTCAGAGAGGAACAAAGTAGGAGAGAGAGAAATATCAATGATGAGAGAGAATCTTTGATCAGTTGCTTCCTGCACAGGCCCCCACACTGGGGGTTTGAGCCTGCAACCCTGGTATGTGCCCTGACCAGGAATCGAACCTTGACTTCCTGGTTCCTAGGTCGATGCTCAACCACTGTGCCACGCCGGCCAGGTTTAATATAAATCTAGAAAAGCAGCTTACAAATTGACTCCTCATGATATTGAGTAGCTTGAATAGTCTACTTAGGAAGGTGGACACTTCCATCACCTGGCTAGGGCTTATTAGTAGCTGGGAAAATAGTTGAGTAATAGCAGAAAGAACACTGGGTTGGCAGTGGCTGAGAAAGATTTTATTCTAATATTTATCTATATCTATATCTATATCTATACCTATACCTATACCTATATCTATCTGTCTTTCTCTGTCTTGGTTTTGAATTGCATTACCCTAATGATTAGAGAATCATTTCACGTAGTTGTTGGCCATTTCTACGTCTTGTTTTGAGAAATGTCTCTTCAGGTTCCTTGTCCATTTTTTAAATTAATTAATTAACTAGTTAATTAATTAATTTTGTTGTTAATCCTCACCCAAGGATATTTTTCCATTGATTTTTAGGGAGAGTGGAAGAGAGAGGGAAAGACAGAGAGAAACATCGATGTGAGAGAAACACATCGACTGGTTGCCTCCTGCACACACGGGAGGAGCCTGCAACCAAGGTACATGCCCTTGGAATCGAACCTGGGACTCTTTGGTCCTCAGGCCGACATTCCATCCACTGAGCCAAACTGGCTAGGGCCATTTTTTAATCTGGTTATTTGTTTTCTTGCTATTGAGTTGTCTGAATTCCTTATACACTTTGGATATTAGCCCCTTAGCATATATATGGTTTGCAAATATACCCTCCCGTTCCATAGCTGTCTCTTCACTTTGTTAATTGTTTCTCTTGCTGTTGGTTTTTTGTTCAGTGTAAGCCCATTTGTTCATTTTTGCTTTTGTTCTCTGAGCTTCTGAGATCATGTCCAAAATTCATTACTAACAGTTACGTCAAAATTTTTTCCTCTGTGTTTTCTTCTAATAATTTCATGGTTTCAGATCTACTTATTTAAGTCTTTAATCCATTTTGAGTTAATTTAATACATAAAATGAAGTAGGATCATATTTCACTAAAGTAGCGACCAGAAAAACAAAAGATAAATGAAACTAAAAGCTGGCTTTTTGAAAAAATAAAATAAAACTGATAAACCTTTAGTGAGACTAAGAAAAAAAAGAGAGAAAAGTTAAATAAAATTATAAACACAAGAAAAGACGTTATGACTGATACCATGGAAATACAAAGATCATAAAAGACTACAGATAATAATTATAGGCCAACAAATTGGAGAACCTAAAAAAGAAAAGGATAAATGCCAAGAAACACACAACTTACCACGACAGAATCAGGATAAAAAATAGAAAATCTGAGCCAACCTATCATTTGTAAAAGGACTGAATCAGTAGTTAACAACCTTCCAACAAATAAAAGATCAGGCCCGCTGGCTTCAACGGTGAATTCTACCAAACATTTACTTATTTTTAAAAATATATACTTTATTGATTTTGTGCCCGCAACTAAGGTACATGCCCTTGACTGGTATCAAACCTGGGACCCTTGAGTCCGCAGGAGGACACTCTATCCACTGAGCCAAACTGGTTAGGGCTCCACCAAACATTTAAAGGAGAGTTAATACCTATTGTTCTCAAACTCTTCCAAAGCTTTGAAGAGGAGGGAACACTTCCAAACTGATTGCATGAGGCCAGCATGTCCCTGACACTAAAGCCAAATCAGGAGCCACAAGAAAAAAAATGACAGCCCGATATCCCGGATGGACACATGGGAACACCCTCAGTGCTCTATGTTTGCCCGCTGATGACTTCATCGGTAATGTTTCGCAAATGTACTCCGACTTTTGACACATCCACTGGAAAAACGATAGAATTGAGCAGGAAGTGCTTAGTCCAGCGGTTCTCAACCTGTGGGTCGCAACCCCTTTGGGGGTCGAACGACCCTTTCACAGGGGTCGCCTAAGACCATCGGAAAACACATATATAATTACATATTGTTTTTTGATTAATCACTATGCTGTCATTATGTTCAATTTGTAACAATGAAATTGGGGGTCACCACAACATGAGGAACTGTATTAAAGGGTCGAGGCTTTAGGAAGGTTGAGAACCACTGACTTAGTCCCTGATGACCAAGAATGTGTCACCTGGTATAGAACGTGGAAGTAGATGGGAAGGTGCTCTCTCACCACGTCTAATGTAGAGGAGACTCATACTTCGATAAACATATTGTAAACAAGTTATTTCAATGCAATTTAAAAATATATATATTTTATTGATTTCAGAGAGAGAGAGAGAGAGAGAGAGAGAGAGAGAGAGAGAGAAACAGGAATGATGACAGAGAATCATCAATCAGCTGCCTCCTGCACACCCCACACTGGGGATCAAGCCCGCAACCCTGGCATGTGCCCTGACCGGGAATCGAACCGTGACCTCCTGGTTCATAGGTTGACGCTCAACCACTGAGCTATGCCGGCCAGGCTCAACATGATTTTAACAATGGCCCCTGACAGAGGACAGAGCCGGGTCACATCCTGACTCAGCCGATAGCCACATGTTCTGCTATTTCTCCTGCGTTCACTCTCCTTACCCTCGAATGTTTTGAGGATTCAATCAGAGTATTTAGGTAAGTACTTAGTAAAATAGGTAAGGGGTGTGAGCGCTCACCAGCAATCATGAATAGGTTATAAATTATTAGGACAATGGCAGACTCAACGGGTACCCAGGGTTTACTAGAGGATGGGACTCCACTGACTCACTCGCCCTGATGTGACGCTCCTCAGCGACCCAAATGGTCTATGTGTTCTTTGCACCACGCTTTGCAAAAATTCTGAGATAGTGTACCTTTAACAATCTGTTGATATTTAAAAAGAGGAAAGCTCTGATTTGTATATGGGAAACATTAATGCAAGGCTCTGCTTTTCCAGATTCTAATTTTAAACTTCAAGTATTTTTGCTTAAGGAGATACTTGATCTCTTTGACAATCCTGATTGAATTAATAATGGCAGAGGAATGTCTCGACCAAGCATGTCAGACTCAAAGGCTAACACGGGCCCAATAAACAAGGTTTAAGTATATGTGGCCCCAAAACAACAGAAGCTTCCATGTTCATAGAAATGTAGGTTTATTTCAATAGAGACGTGCTGAACACAAAGGGCTGAGATAAACGAGTCATCGTTAACAGAAAATAATACAACATTTAATAAAAATTAATATTTTTCCTTGAACATTAACTTATCAGACACTGAATAACTGCACAAATGAATAAGCGTCACGCAAATAAACCTATTTTTCTTGTTCCCCGAAAGCAAAATATTTCCCGTTGCGCACACCAAGTCAGTCCAAGACGAATGACGTGGTCATCGGCTGCTAAAATATTTGCTGCTGGTATTAGTGGAGAGAAATGGTGCACCTGCACATAAGGCGCATAAAGGACATGAATGCAACAGGATTATAGTAATCAGTCATTAATGAACGTTGTAGTTCGTTATTAATAACTAGAGGCCCAACACGTGAAATCACACGGCCCAGCCACCCGCGCTGGTCTTTGGTCGTTATGTTCTTAGGGCCACAAGCCTTTTATAATAATAGATTATGTATAACAGGATATTGTAAAAATTAAGTTACAAAATTTTTATTAAAACGATGTTTCTTACATACCATTATATTGGCTGGGCCAATATATTGGCAAAAATATTCATTGCTGGCCACATGCAACCCGTGGGCTGAGAGTTTGACATGTTTGATCTAGACCAGGGGTGGGCAATCTTTTTGTGAGTGCGTGCCAAAACCAGCAAAATCTCTGACTCAAAATTCTTCTGTGTGCCAACCCTAATTTTTTGAGAACATGTTACGCCTACTTGATATCTCTTAAGGTGTACATATGTGAAGAACCTTGAAGAAAAAAATAAAATTCATTCGAGTGACAAAAACTCAGTAGATGATGATGAAAAATACATTTATTTTTTAATGTATACATGTACACTGATAGTCCGACGGAAAACTTTATGACTCCGTTTGATATTATCAGTGGGACTTTTTCGGCTGCATCACTGATGACAGAGATTTTACATCAGGTTTATATTTCGTGACCTTCAGAGATATGCACGAGCTACTACTTTCATCCGTCAGGCTGCTCCTATGACGAGACTTAACAAAATTCATCACTGAGAACAAAGATTCACAAGCGTATGTGGATGAAAACAAAACACTGGTCAGATCTACGAAGGCAGGGAGAGTTAAGGCAGAGGCATAGAAACTGCTCTTCCCCTCTCTCGTCCATCCATGTCTATGGTCTCTAAGATAACTTGTTATGTAAAATTATTTATTTATCTAGGATGCACCTACACTGAATTTATCTGAAAAATAAAAAACTCTATATTAAGAAAAAATTTGTAAATGGAAGATTGTAAGAGAGGGTTTCGTGTGCCAGCAAAAGTTACTGGCGTGCCATGTTTGGCACGCATGCCAGGGGTTGTCCACCCCTGGTCTAGACTGAATCAACCCAGTGTGAGCACACACACATCAGACACAAAGCAAAACTTTGCTGGAAGAGAGCAGGGAGGCTCCGGGTTCTGGGTGGGCTGCAGTGTGTGGGGCAGGAGCTGTATCTCACTTTAGCACCTTCATCCCTACCGTGCAATGCAACCCAACCTGCTCATCCTTCAAAATGTCAGACTGTTCAATTAAAACCACACAGAACTTCACTAACAAATACACATCTTAAACTCTGCAGGGCATGAATGGAAGCAGTTCTATTGGCCATTTTTTGGAAAATGTTATACTAAGGAAGAATAACAGTTCTCTTGCCTGGCTGGCGTGGCTCAGTGGTTGAGCATTGACCTATGAACCAGGAGGTCAATGGTTCGACTCCCGGCCAGGGCACATGCCCAAGCTGGGGGCTCGGTTTCTGGTGTGGGGCGCGCAGGAGGCAGCCGATTGATGATTCTCTCTCATCACTGATGTTTCTATCTCTCTCTCCCTTCCTCTCTGAAATCAATAGAAATATATATTTTTTTAAAAAAACAACAAATGCATAGCTTATTATTACATCCAGATACCCCTATCTTGTCTAATTGCTCTGATTAGATAGTGGGGCATATTTACATAGTGCGTGTATACTGTCACACGTTGTCGATGGACCAGTGACTGTATGCACACACATAGAGCGTGTGTGTACATTCCCATGTCATACAGTATGGCACTGCGTTCTCAGATCCCACCATCACTCAACGCCTTGCCAAAGAGCATTACAGGCGGAGCGCCAGCTCTTTTCACGTCCCCCCTTGAAGCCACTTGGAACCCATCAGAAAGCGGCGGCGAACTCCATTTGCCAAGTTATGCGCATAAAAAACACACACACGCCACCCCATCCTTTGATCTTTCCGAGTCATAAATACGTAATAAACTACTCGACGGCCCTGCTGATCTGTCCAACATCAATCTTACCTCCCCGCTTTACGGCTTCATCAAAGTAAGATATGACCGAGGGACAAAAGAGTTAAAGAAGCTGTTTATCTTAATGTTTCCTCGGAGAGCACGCTGGTTCTTGTGAGGACAAATTATATATGTAATATTTCATGAGTGATGGGGAAGCATTAAAAATCACCTCTGCTTCGAGTTAACACGGCGCTCTGGCTCCCTGCCAGTTGCCTCATCCCCTCCTGGCCTCCTATAAGATATAGTGTCATTCTTCCATGATAATACTGCAGTGCTGCTCAACATTCTATTCTCGAGTCATAGATTAGGTCCTTCACATAATCCTTTTTATTTTTTATGTCCAGGAAATTGCACCCTCCGCAGCTATTTGGCTTGAGCTAGAGTGCTAACCAAAATTAGGGCTTATTCAAATGTTAACCCACAGTCAAAATTAGGTTTATGGAGAATAAAATAAAAAGAGTAGGGATCACGGGCCGGGATGATGTTGGCAAAGGACAAGACATGTTGGTGAACCATTAAAGGGACAGAACCCTGGCTACCGTGCCCACTTGTGGTTTATTGAGTGTTTTTGCCAGCAAGCTGCAAACATAGGTTACACCAGGTGATGAAATCTTTAAATCGACTCCTGTGAAATATTGTAGGAAAGCAGGAAAATTATGCCAGCCATAAACTGAGTGAGTGATGGGCTGGGTAGTAAAATCTACATACATTTTTTTTTTTTTGCCAAAAAGGACAAATAAGGTTGAACTAAGTGTTTCCGTCATTAGAAGGATGTAAATGTTACCTTATAACGGAACAAAATGCTTACTGGAGTTTATTCTGATATATTTAGTGCAGTGAAAGGGAACGATTTGTGTCAATGGACACATTTTCATAAGTGTGAGCTGTGGACTGTGTACTCTCTTCATGGTAGAATGAAACAGACTGGGTGTTGGTGTATGGATAGCAATAGAGGAGAGAATTTTCTCGAGTGTGCATCATTATTCTACTAGAGGCCTGGTGCGTGAAATTTGTGCATGGGGAGGGGGGTCCCTCAGCCCGGCCTGCACCCTCTCACAATTCGGGACCCCTCTGGGGATGTCCGACTGCTGGTTTAGGCCCGATCCCNCGGGCCTAAACCAGCAGTCGGACATCCCTCTCACAATCCAGGACCGCTGGCTCCTAACCGCTGGCCTGCCTGCCTGATCACTCCTAACCACTCTGCCTGCCTGCCTGATCACCCATAACTGCTCACCTGCCTGCCTGATCACCCCTAACTGTTTCTGCCTTGACTCCCGCCACTGCAGCTTCATCTGGAAGGATGTCCAGGATGAGGTCCAGAAGGTCGTTCAGCTGTCCAGTCTAATTAGCATATTACGCTTTTATTATTATAGATTAGGGAAAGGAAAAAAACAAACAAAAACTCTCAACAGCTCAATGGGCTTCGATAAGGTGGAAATACACCACAAAATTTTAATCTCACTCTCAGTTGTATAAATAATTCATAATACAAATTTGGTTAAAAAAAAAAAAGAATGAGAGAATTTTTCATTCTGATATATTACCCGAGGCAGATTAAAAAAAATGAGAACACCTTAAAGAAATTTCTGAAATGGGAGTATTTTTTCCATTGGCAAAAAAAGCCCCAAAAACAAAACAAACAAACAAAAAACCAGTAGGTCACACTTGGTTTACTGGTGAATTTGTGCAAAGAAAAGATCATGAACTGTCATGAATTCTATCTCAAACAAATTGATGGTTTTCAGTGGTCTTACTGTAACTTTCTATTTTAAAAAAATGCCTAAAACACTGGTCCCTGCTTTGCACCAAAAAATTTCTGCGATAGACTCTTTACTTAAAAAACAGAGCTCACCAGATTGGATTTAAAAAAATAAAAAATGAATAAATTCTGTAACCCCTACAAGATACACACTTTAGAATCAAAGATAAAAATATGTTGGAACATTTTAAAAGAGATCTAAAGAAAAAGATGCATACATAATAATTATAATATTATTTTAAATTCTAATACATACTGATTAGAAATGCACGTACATATTCAGAATCAGAATCCCAAACATATGAAATTTTAAAAAAGGAATCGAAAGGAAATATCAAGCACTCAATAATAATTGCAGAAGATATCAATTGCTCATTTCCAATTACTGGTGGGACAAATAGATAGAAATTCAGAAAGTTTCCAGCAGACCAGGACAAGACTGTCACCGATTTAACCTAACTGATATATACAAGCATTTTGCTCAATTACTGCTGAATAGACATTCTGTTCAAGCACAGAGAGAATATTCTCTATGATTGACTATATGATGGGCCACGACATAAGTCTCAATGGATTTTTCAAATATATATTGTTACCATACAAATATATTCTCTGACCACAATGGAATTAAATTAGGGATCATCCACAAATTGAAAACTTGGAAAGCCCTTCCCCTAACCCCAGAATGTCTGGAAATTAACGCACTTCTAAATAACCCATGAACAGACATGGTGAAACTTGAGAATTTAAAGGTTTAAAGAAGAAAGCAAAGAACTTGTACCATCATTCTACACAGAATTCTGTTAAAACGTTTTAAACATTATTTTTTAATCCACAAATACTTCTCCCTACTCCTTCCCCTGTTACTAACCATTACTATCACAATTATTCCAGATACAAGCCTGATGATTATTCTTACATTGGATTCCCTGAAATGGGGCTTGGGGGCAAGAGACATAAATTTTTTAAAGATCTTTGTATATATTGTCAAACTGCTTTTCAAAGAGTTTCTGTTACTTTTAAAGCGGAAGTGAACAGAAATGTCCAATTTATCACCTTATTCTGACTCTTGTGTTTTTATTTTTTAATCCTCACCTAAGGATATTTTTCCATTGATTTTTAGGGAGAGTAGAAGAGAGAGGGAGAGACAGAGAGAAACATCGATGTGAGAGAAACACATTGACTAGTTGCCTCCTGCACATGCCCCGACCAGGGTCCGGGCCAGGGAGGAGCCTGCAACCCAGGTACGTGCCCTTGACTGGAATCAAACCCAGGACCCTTTGGTCTACAGGCCCATGTTCTATCTACTGAGCCAATCTGGCTAAGGCCTGACTCTTATATTTTAAACCATCACTATGATTCCTTCAATGGGAGAGAAAGGACAGCTTCATGTTCTAATCTGCATGCTTACAAAGAGTATTTGCTGTGTCCCTACCATGTGTCGGGCATGGTGCTAGACTCAGATTAGAAATGCTGACAAAGATGCTCATATTATAAAGACAAACATCAACCTGTGAAATTAGCAACAGAGACCAGGAATAAGAGACTCCTCCCAGGAAACAGAAAACACGGGTTTTACATGATGCAATAAAATAGTAAGATCGTAAGCATAAGGGGTTTTGGACGTATTTAGCAGAAACCTGAAATGCCAAACAAAAACCATCAATGGCAAGGCTTGTTCATATTACTTTTTTTAAATTTTGATTTTTCACTCATTTGCCAAATGACCTTTTATCCCTGAATTCGTTACTAGAATGCATATTCACAGTATGCACATGTCTAAATGCCCCACGAAATAAGTGGATATTATACTGTAGTTATTATGCCGTTACTCATACTGAGAGCCTTACACTGTAACTAGAATAATTATGAATAACAACAACAATAAAAATGTGCCTTTATGATTCACCTGTTGTATTAGCTTCCCATGGCTGTTGTAATGAGTTACCTCAAACATAACAACTTAAAGCAGCACACATTTCTTTCTTTTTTTTAAATTGATTTCAGAGAGAGAAAGAGGGAGAGGGAGAGAGAGAGAGAAACATTGATGTGAGAGAGAAACAGCGATCAGTTGTCTCTCATATGTCCCCGACCAGAGATTGAACCCACAACCTGGGCATGGGCCCTGATCGGGAATCAAACTGGTAACCTTTCGGTGTACAACGGCGTTCAACCAACGAAGCTACGCTGAACAGGGTGCGACATACATTTCTTATCTCACAATTCTGGGGGTCAGAAAAATGGAAACGGGTTTCACTGGGTCAAACTCAAGGTCTGGGCTTTGCTGCATGCCTTGTGAAGGCTCCAGGGGAGAATTTATCACCTTGTTTGTTTTCTTTTTATTAATTTAAATTCTTTATTGTTTAAAGTATTACATGAGTCTCCTTTTCCCCCATTGACCTCTCCCCGGCCACCCCCACCCTCCAGCACATGCCCTCACCCCCCTACTGTCTGTGTCCATGGGTTATGCTCATATGTGTGCATACAAGTCCTTTGGTTGATCTCTTACTCCCTCACCCACGCCCTGCCTTCCCTCAGAGGTTGGACAGTCTGTTCGAATCTTCTATGCCTCTGGTTCTATTTTTGTTCATGAGTTTATGTTCATTATATTCCACTAATCTGAGATCATGTGATCTTTTTCTTTCTCCGACTGGCTTATTTCACTTAGCATAATGCTCTCCAGGTCCATCCATGCTGTTGCAAATGGTAAGAATTCCTTCTTTTTTACCACAGCATAGTATTCCATCGTGTAGATGGACCACAGTTTCCTAATCCATTCATCTGCTGATGGGCACTTAGGCTGTTTCCAGATCTTAGCTATGGTGAATTGTGCTGCTGTGAACCTAGGATGCATATATCCTTTCTGATTGGTGTTTCTGGTTTCTTGGGACATATTCCTAGAAGTGGGATCACTGGGTCAAATGGGAGTTCCATTTTTAATTTTTTGAGGAAATGCCATACTGTTCTCCACAGTGGCTGCAGCAGTCTGCATTCCCACCAGCAGTGCAGAAGGGTTCCTTTTTCTCTGCATCCTCCCAGCACTTGTCGTTTGTTGATATCTCCTTGTTTTTTCAACAGCTTCCTGAGGCTGCTAATTTGCCCTGGCTCATAGCCATTCCCTCCATCCCCAAAGCCAGCAGCTTCCACCTCTCTCTCTCTTTCTCTCTCTCTCTCTCTCTCTCTCTCTCTCTCTCTCTCTCTCTCTCTCTCTCTCTCTCTCTCTCTCCTTCCCCTGGCATTTCCTCTGACATCTAAGGACCTTCGTGATGTCATTGGGGCCACCAGGCAACCCAGGATAGTCTCCTCATTTACACGCCCTTAACTTCATCACCTCTGCAAAATCCCTTAAGCCAGTGGTCAGCAAATCACGGCTCGGGAGCCATATGCGGCTCTTTGGCCCCTTCAGTGTGGCCACAAAGTTTCAATTGCTCTGTACATGCGCGCCCGCACGTGGTATTTTGTGGAAGAGCCACACTCAAGGGGCCGCAGTTTGACAAACACTGCCTTAAGCCATGTTTGGTGACATATCATAGGTTGCCTGAATTAGGACCAACACATCTTCTGGGGAGGGGGGATGGGGGACACCTCTGTTTAGATCACATATATTCTACAACAAACGTATGGTTTTGTGACAAGATGTAAATAAGATGTGATCACTGCCACTGTGTTTACTTTGCAAACATTCACTGAATTCTGCTATGGTGTGTGATGGAGTCGAAATACACTGTCTGTCGTGATGGTCTGTGGGAAAACGGTACTTTCTCCTTTCCTGAATCACTCGTTACTGCCATTTTCTCATTCCGGACTAAGATTACTGGTTACACAAAAACACACTTGTTAGCTGATGAGAAGAGGAAAGCCAGGCTATTTATTAATAATTTTGCATTACACATAATGTATTTTATGCCACAGGGCAAAAGGGACTTCACATATGAGAAAACTCAGTACCCACGTTCAATACACACCCAGAAGATTAGATGGCTAGGGTTTGCTCTCTATAAGAAAACATGCATTGCCGAAGCCGGTTTGGCTCAGTGGATAGAGCGTCGGCCTGCGGACTGAAAGGTCCCAGGTTCAATTCCAGTCAAGGGCACGTACCTTGGTTGCGGGCACATCCCCAGTGGGAGATGTGCAGGAGGCAGCTGGTCGATGTTTCTCTCTCATCGATGTTTCTAACTCTCTATCCTTCTCCCTTCCTCTCTGTAAAAAAAAATCAATAAAATATTTATAAAAAAAAAAGAAAACATGCATTTTAATGCTCTCATTCGCCCCTCTTGCTATGTGACTTTAATAAAATGTCAGCATGGAAGTAGCTAAGGGCTTTGGGATCAGGCCAATCAGAGTTCAAGTTCTGGCTTTCTGCCTACTGGATATTTGCACGTAGGTTACTTACTTAATGTTTCTGAGCCTTTGTAAATGGGCACTGTGATACTTACCACACTGGGATATTGTGAAGATTCGATAAAAGAAGGGATGAAAATGATACAGCATGTAACTTATCCCCCAAAAATATATTATTTATTGATGTCAGAGAGGAAGGGAGAGGGTGAGAGAGAGAAACATCAATGATGAAAGAGAATCACTGATTGGCTGCCTTCTGCACACCCAACATTGGGGATCAAGCCTGAAACCCAGGCATCTACCCTGACCAGGAATCAAACCGTGACCTCCTGGTTCCTAGGTCGATGCTCAACCACTGAGCCACACTGGTCGGCTGCATTCCATTTCTTATGTAGATATTTTCAAAAGACTTGACAATGATTCTCTATTGTTGATGTTTATCTCTCTCTCCCCCTCTCCATTCCTCTCTGAAATTAATAAAAATACATTAAAAAAAGATAAAAGATTTGACAATATTTTATTCTAATGATTGAAAAGAAAAATCAAGACAACTGATTTCCCTTCTACTAAAATCTGAATGTTCGTATATGTCCATCTGCATTCTATTTGTTCTCAGGTACTTTTGTGATAGAAAGATTTGTTTCAGATTATATTCCGAATAAGTTATTAGATGTGTAGGCTTTCATTCATAGGTGTTCAGCAATCAAGAGCTTGATTTGGAAATAGAGATCGCTGATAAAAGATGAGCATTCTACATGTAATTTTGTATTCTGTGTACCTATGCAATGGAACGTCCTACTTTGAAATGCCACTACAACTTTCCAAACAAGTAAAGCTACTTGCTAGCGTCTAGGAACCTTCCTGAAAAAGAACTAATCCTACACAGAACAATTTCCTTGCACATCTTCAGCAAATTCAGCTCTTGCAGAAAACATCCTCCCAGGAGAACATATGGGACCATGAATATGAAATTACTATATTAATTGAATTATTAAATACTCACTATAAGTTTAATGTTAGCATTTCATTTATTTTATAACATCAAAGTTTATAACATTTTATTTATGTGTATAACCCTGGCTCATCACACTGCATCTTTTGTGTACAAGTTTGATGTATGCGACTAACCATATAACTATCATTCAGGTGGATAAAAAAGCCATGAATTGCCTAAACTTCAGAGATTCATATGGTATATAAGTCATATGGTATACAGTCATATGGTGCACAGGAATGGGCAGCAAGATATTTTAATAGAAATTAAACTATTCCGATAATTGCAATATCTAAAATCATTGTAAAGATGGGAAGCAGGTATGTGATAAAACGGAATAACCAATTAAAACTGGAGGCATGCAAAACAATACACTGAATTATATTTCAACTTTTCCAGCATTCCACTTTGAGTTTTTGGCAGATGTCTGAATAAATACTTTTCCTCATTTGAATGTGTGTTTTTATCATTTAAATGAACCATAATTAGGAATCAATTGTCTATATTCCCATTGCATTCAATTTCATTTCATCTGTTGTGTTTTTTTTAATGTTGAAAGAATAAAAAGAAGTAGACAGAAATCAATGACAAAGAAAAGAAATCACCCTCTTATTATCAACCATTCTTAAAATTAACAGAGATAACCCCAGGGCCTAGCAAGACTACCAAGCCTTAGAGCTTCTGCAGATAGAAAAAGATAATTATAAATATGTTTTTCTACTGATTTTTTTTTTTTAGAAAGAGGAAGGGAGAGGGACAGAGAGATAGAAACATCAATCAGCTGCCTCCTGCACGCTTCCTATTGGGGATGGAGCCCACAACACAGGCATGTGCCCTGACTGGGAATCGAACCAGTAACCTCTTGGTTCATGGGTCGACACTCAACCACTGAGCCACACTGGCTGGGGAGAAAAAGATAACTGTAGATTTCTATCCAATCCCTTATTCAATGCTTCCTCCTATTAGCGATCAGAATCTTCTTATATATAAGTGAAAATTATTTTCACTGCAAATCATTCCTTGAGTCTGTCATCAAGAGATTTGCAAGGATAATATTGTGCAGAATCAGAGAAGAAGTTGAACAATCCAACTTGAGTCCACTGAAGAGCCAGAGTAAACCCAGAAACCGGCTGCTATGGGCGTTCCTTCTGTCTGACAGGGACATGGGCTGATGCTCAGCTCCCTGACACCTACTGCGACCTGATTGGCTCAGATCGAGGTAGGTGTCTGAGGTGTCCAACCCTGGACCAGCTCACCAGGAGCCAATCCTGGCTTGGGAAAGCCCACTTTGCTGGGGGAACTTGGGACATCAGAGAAATTACTTTGGAAAACCAACCCAATAGGTGTCTTCTGATTGGTGCCATTTGGAGTAGAGATCACAGGACTCTTTGCATATCTCCTAAATTCTTGCTGTCACCAAGACTATACTTTCCACATTTTGAGTTACTAACATGATTACTGTCTATAGCAGCGGTTCTCAACCTGTGGGTCTCGACCCCTTTGGCGGTCAAACGACCCTTTCACAGGGGTCGCCTAAGACCATCCTGCATATCAGATATTTACATGACGATTCATCACAGTAGCAACATTACAGTTATGAAGTAGCAACAAAAATAATTTGATGGTTGGGTCACAACATGAGGAACTGTATTTAAAGGGCCAGAAGGTTGAGAACCACTGGTCTATAGGTTTTAATAAATTAGTGGCTAGTTATGATAATTGTAGGCTATGGATGATAAATAATTTAGGTCCCAGATGACAAAAGAGAAATATGCCTAAAACAAACACAGAAAGAGAAAGAAAATAAGAGAGAAGGAGTGAAGGAAGGAGGGAGAGAGGAAGAGAGAGAGAAAAGAGAGAAGAGAAAGAGTTTTTCTTTAAAAGAAAATTGGGGGATGTTTTTAAAATACTGACCTGGAAGATTATTGTGTTAGTTCCAATTAAGCTTATTTCTAAGGCTAGGCTTGAACTGCAAAAATTACCAGTGCATAATAGTAGTTGCCTTTTGTTGCTTGCTAAGGGGCCTCCTTAAATAACAAGGACTTCCATATACATTTGGTGTAAGAGAATTAAGGTCATCAGTCCAGTGACTTGTTTAATTCAAGGTCATTACTAAATTCTCTGCTAAAGACTGCGCCCTAGACTCGGTGCGTGGCCCTATATTAGAACTCTCTAATCTTTAGCAGAACCAACCAAGGCTGAACATTCTCCATCCAGGAAAATAGGATTGAAACTTCACAAAACTTCCGGATGTTGAGACCTGTAGGTTCCTTCTTTCATGGGGAGCTCAACAAGTCTTCATTGTCCCCCAGAGACCAGGCAGTCCCCGAGGACACCCCTGGGAGGCTGAGCCCAGGGACACAGTGCTGGACAGAGGGTTCGAAAGCCCAAGAGGGGAACATTCATCACCCTGATTCCACCCGACACATGACCGAAAGCATTTTGCTCTAATTTGCTCTGTGCCTGCCCAGACGATCTAAGAGGGAATAAGGGGGCAATAGGTGTCTATTAAACAGACGCACACAGCCTTTGGCAAATGAAGACATTTTGCACACTAGTGGGTTTTGGAGGGATGGGTAAGGGATGAGGGGAAGGGAAATGAAGGAAGGATGAAGGATTAGCACCCAGCAGCCCAGAAGGCCTCTCTCTCCCTGTCTCAGGTCATGAGGTCACCGTGGCCTCCACCACCGGAGCCTGGCCACTCACAGCCACAGTATAGAAGTGAGCCAGTGCTCACTGCTAGGCATGCAGTCATTCCAAACCGATGTACAACCCCCTTGGCAATTGCTCCCAAAGCTCTGAGGAAACAGATTTGAGTTTCTTTGCCCAGACTGTATTTGAATATGTTACCTCTATATAAATGCCACTGCTCTAGGTTGGTTTCGGCCTCTGCTGCGGTGCAATTAAAAACACACACGAAAGCCTGGAGCTTGTTGTTAACAATGTCCAACTTTGCTGAGAGCATCAAGCAAGACCCGCTCTGAGCTCTGTGATTGGCTCCTGTTTGGAGCGGAAGAGTCGGGGAGAAGGCCCAGGAGAGAGAAGATGGTCTAATAAAAAACACATGTTCTCTTCAAAGGTAAACACAGCTGGGCCCCGACCATGGTCCCTTCACTGTCCTCACCTAAGGCCTCTTCAGGGCAGCAATATTGTTGCTGGTATTTGCCATTATCTGTTTGGATTATCGGTAGGAAACGGGAAAATTCAAGGAAGAATAGATATGGAATCCAACTTCTGGGGCTGCGGTTAATCGAAAAGTCAATCATATTTTTCCAAGACCGAAACAATGGGTTTCTTCATAATCCTAGTTTCTTGAGCTCTGCTAAGTCACTGGATGGGTTCTAAGCTGTCTGCACTCTGACCTTTAACCCATTTGACTTTCTAAATAAATGACATGTGATTCCAGGACTCTTTCGGGCTCCTGGACATCTGGGGAGATTCTAATCCTGGTTACTCGACTCATAGCCCTTTTTGTTGGCAAAAGGGACGTGGGACTTGAGGAGGACCGTGGTGTATTTATGTCCATAAACATTTTTCTCCTTTGCTGTGTAGCATCATCACTACTTTGCAAAGGGAGTGACACAGTGTTTTCTAAGAAAGTGTTACACGTGGGACAATCGGTTAGAGAGTAATGACTTCAAATATTCTCAGGGCTTATGCATGATGAGTTAATTCATATTTTTGTCTGGGAAATAATTTTACTTGTTTATTATTTGAACAGAAGCAATAAATCTATATATATAAAAGCCTAAGCGATTGTTACGACTGGTCAACCGAACGTTGACCAGTTGCTGTGATGTGCACTGACCACCAGAGGGCAGATGCTCAACATAGTAGGTGCTCCCTGGTGGCCAGTGCACTCCCACAGCCAACCTTCTGTACCCGGCCAACCTCCCCGCCGGCTGGCTGGCCCCACCCCTATTGGGACTGGGCAAGATGGCCTCATTGGCCCAGATCGCTGGCCAAGCCAAGGGACCCCATCCATGCATGAATTCGTCCACTGGGCCTTTAGTATCATATAACAAAAAAAGAAAAGGGAAATTTTAAAAATCCACCTACATAGAAACAACTATTGTGGACATTAGAAAAATGCTACACCATACATTTAAATTCATATGTATACATCTAAATATAAATATGCATTTTAATGTAAATATGAATATGTATGAATATAAACCAACAGAGAGAGAGAGTGAGAGACTAAATGAGTAGAAAAATGGACAGATATGTGTGTGGATGAGTGAATATAAATAATGTCACAAATTGCATTTGGGCAATTTTTAAGTTTCAGAGCATTTAATTTTAATGAAGTTAGCTGAGTAAATAGAATCACTCAACTTTAGGTTAAAGTTCTATCACCTCATGAACTATCAGCTCCTAAAAAACATTAACAATTACAGAAGTAGATAACCATAAAAATTAAATATACTGGAATGAATCCGTCCTTCTGAAAGAAAGTATTTCAATTTCAGCCAATATCTATGGACCCAAACCATGACAAAATTTAAACATAGCATATTTTCTTCCATATCTAATCCCCTTGCTTCAACATCTATGTTGAAGATGCATGGTGTCCTTATATTATGTTCTACAATGCTATTGGATTTCTTTCAATAACTGGGGTGACATTGGTTCACAACTCAACAAAACATCATCTGCTCACTGCATCATGCACTCATCGCCCCAAGCAAAGTGTCTTTTGTCCCCATTTTCCTCAACTTTCCCCACTTCCACCTACTCCCACCCCTTCTTCACTCTGGCTATCACCACACTATTGTCTGTGTCTACGCATGTATGTGTGTGTGTGTGTGTGTGTGTGTGTGTGTGTGTTTGCTTAATTCCTTCACCTTCTTTCATCCAGCCTTCTAAATTAGTTGTGTAGAGTTCTCGTCTCCATTAATCAACATGGAATACTAGTCAAGAAAAACCCAGCATAACCATCACTGCTTACTAAGCTAAGAAATGAAGCTACAGCCCTGACCGGTTAGGCTCAGTGGATAGAGCGTCAGCCTGCGGACTGAAGGGTCCCAGGTTCGATTCCGGTCAAGGGCATGTACCTGGGTTGCGGGCACATCCCCAGTAGGGGGTGTGCAGGAGGCAGCTGATCGATGTTTCTCTCTCATCGATGTTTCTAACTCTCTATCCCTCTCCCTTCCTCTCTGTAAAAAGTAAATAAAAATATATATGAAAAAAGAAAGAAATGAAGCTACATACATGTACTAGGACCAGAGACATCAAAATGGTTTTTATCTTTCAAGCATGGCAGCCGAGTAACCAAGTCCCACATGAAAGGCTCGCCCCCCTGGAAAATGGAGCTGAGAGCTAATGCTGCTATTACGAGGGCCGCGGCTCTGGGGTGGGCCGGGGGGACTTCAAACGCTCGAGCTGCCGTGGTCCTAGAAGCATTTTCTGGGAAACCTGGGCCCAAGCCTCATTTTCTTGCCTTTGAAGAGTTCTAATTGGGGAAGGAAAAATCAAGCATTTCCGACGAGACCCCTGCCGAAGAAAATGACGGGAGGCAGAGATGAAAAAGAATGTGTCCTGATTGGCCTCGTCTTTAAAAGTCCCCCAAACAGTAAGATGCTGAAAAGGTTCATCGGGGATGATTCCTGAGGGTGACGACGGGACTTGGAGGAAATGGACCAGGTACTTATGGGAGATGACATTACAATTTAAAAAAAAAAAAAAGTTCAAAAGAACTGAAGATAAATTTGTCGTACAATCTAAACCAGTGGTTCCCACTGTGGGGCACACGCCACAGGGGGGCAATTTGATGTTTAAGGGGGACAATTTGAGAATGAGTTATTAACAGTGAATTTTTTTTGCATCTCTTATGGTTCTAGGAGCCTCATAGACAGTCTATAATATATATTGTAACATATTTATGCATTTCGGGTCTCTATTATATGTTTTGAAACTTTATTTGCTATGTTTGCATATCAGTTCATATTATTTTTTTAACAATTTCTTAGTGATTTCTTCCTCAGTCCTTCCACTATCCTTTCGTTCTTGTATTTTTCTCTCTCATGGATGCCATGTTCTTTGCAGCTTGTTTAGACCAAGTTCATGGCCTTTGAGGCTTCCTCCATGTGAATAGGAGCTCACTTTTTGAATAATAAGAATTATATGTCACAGGGTAGGGGGCATCAGGATGTTAGAGATGCTTAGGTGGGGCGTGGCCAAAGGAAGGTTGGGAACCACTGATCTAAACAGTTACTTTTTTGGATACTAGCAGATTAATACCGTAATTCTAGGGTTGGTTTGTGATGTCTCTGAAGTTTAACACTTAGAAATGGCGGTGTGTGTCCCCAATTTTCCTGAAATCATTTTACCACCTCAAATGTCACTTGCTAGATTAGTTTAGAAGTGAATGAGCTTCTGTGCACAAGACAAAAAGAAAACAAACCATAATAAATAACAAACAAATAGAAGGAAAAAGACACCATCCCTCATAGCTCTGCCCTTGAAATCTCTCATACCCCTTTTTGCCCTCAATCTAGATAATGTCACAAGCTAAAATGATTTAAGTCACCATTTATATATAGACTAGAGGCCCGGTGCACGAATTCGTGCATACAAGAGGGCCCCTAGGCCTGGCTGGCGGTCAGGGCCAATCATGGCCAGGCCGATCAGGGCCTGCTGGCCGGGGTGAGGGACGGGGCATGGGAGGTTGGCCGCCGGCCCTGAGGAGGGAGCCGGCCCTTGGCCCCCCTGGGAAAGGGGCCACTTCCGTCGCCACCCACCCCCGGTTCCCTGTCCCAGTGTGGGGCCCGAAGGCTCCAGCGGGGTCTGGAGAGGAGGCAATGGTCACTGGGCCGGGCGCAGAAGGAACAGCTACCAGCCGCCGCTGGCCGGCTGTGGGAGGTTGGCTGTGGAAGCACACTGACCACCAGGGGGCAGCTCGGTCATTCCAGTCGTTGGGTTGTAATGGTCGCTTAGGCTTTTATATATATAGATGACTCCTAAATCTTAACCTATGACCTCTTCCTAGACACCAGCCCCAATTATCTAAGCAATATCTAGATGAGTTCGATGTCTACAGTACCTCTCCATCTCACTGTGCATCTTCTTTAGCTCTAAAATGAAGAATAAGACACATATGCACACTGTTTTTATGAGGATTAAAGGAGGTACTATATGAAAACTCTTTCCAAAATGCAATCTGACCAGTCTGCTGCCCTGCTAAAATCTCTCTAACATTTCCCTTAACTCCGGATAAAACCCAACCAGCCCATACAGTCCTCTGTTATCTGAGCTCAATCTCCATCATTGTTCTCTCTGCTGACCAAATTAGATAGGTCCACTGAGAATTCTTCACACCCACTAAGCCACCTGGTTACTTTCCTGACTCATTTGTCCTTTCATTCATTCTCTTATTTAGCACTACATGTCGTCTCACAAAAAGCAAACACAGTGTCTCTCTGTCTTGGCACAGGCTGACTCTTCTCCCTGTTACGTCTTTCTCATTATCTTTCCTCTGAATACTTAAGCTGCTTCTCTCCCACAAGATATGGCTGACTTATCCCCTCCTCAAGAGTCCTCCCAGGTCTTGGGGATCCTCCTTTTCCTTGCTCTGTTCATTTTCCCTGTTCTTACATCAAATTGTTGTGACTGTCTGTTTTTCTGTCTCTTCTCACCACCACTCTATAAACTCACTCAGGACAAGGACCTGTATTGTCTTAGTCTTAGCTCAGTATTTGCTTTGTCACAGTATTCAGCCATCCTCTGATGAATGAATGAATGAATGAATGACTAAATGACCAGACCATAATTACGAAGGACCATAATTAATAAAGGATAGCATTGTCCTTCATTATGCTCAACAAAGAAACATCCACATTAGTACTATTCAAAGGAGGGGGAAGTACCTTGGACAATGGCGGGCACTGAAATAAATATACTGGTAAATAAAGGGGCCCTGGCTGGTTTAGCTCAGTGGATAGAGCACCAGCCTGCGGACTGAAGGGTCCCAGGTTCGATTCCAGTCAAGAGCACATGCCGGGGTTGTAGGCTAGATCCCCAGTAGGGGGCCTGCAGGAGGCAGCCGATCAGTGATTCTCTCCCATCATTGATGTTTCTTTCTCTTCCTCTCCCTTCCTCACTGAAATAAAATAAAATATTTAAAGAAAGATAAGTAGAGGGGCCTCCCAAGCAAGAGGAACTGGGTGTGAGGTAACATGGAAGCATGACACTCAGATGTAAAAAAAAACAGGGAGAGCCAGGCTTGGTTGAAAGGTACGTGAGGGAAAATGAGGATTTCATCTCTACCCCTAGATTCTGCTGACTTTCCTGCTGGTTTCATTCTTGACCCAGGGATCCTCCTACTGGGGCCAGACCCACAGCAGGAAGCTGATATACTATCAGATCCACACACCACAGAAAGGAAAAGTGTTCTTTGCTCCTTTACCAATGGTTCACTTGCAAGTCTCAGGATTAACTCTTGTTTTGGACCAAGGATGGATGGTGTCCCCATCACTAATCGTCATGTGACGAGGCCAAGGTCAAATCCTAAGAGCAAGGTCAGATGAGGACTAAGACCAGCACCTCTGCTGCCCAGAACCACTGCCCTGAGGAGGTAAGATAGTTTCTCAAACTAAATATAAAGTGCTCTTACCACACACTGGGCATCAAATATATTGTTTTTCTGAACTTTCAAATGTCCATTATGCACAGTCCCAAAACAAACTACTTTCTGGACTTTTGAACTTCGTGGAAACTCATTGAGGCCACTGTGTCTAGTATAGTTTTAAAAAATTATAATTGCCAAAGGACCTGTATGTATGCATATAAGCATGACCAATGGACACAGACAGCAGGGGGGTGAGGGCATGAGCGGAGGGGTAGAGGTGGGGGGAGCAATGGAGAGATAAGGACACATATGTAATACCTTGATCAATAAAGAAAAAATTCATAATAGCATGTTGGTACCTGTTCTGTCTAATCAGCACAGCGATACATTTTAAACACAAACAACTTCAGTATCTCTAGGAACATCCCAGTAAGGTGCAGAGATAACGTAGCTTCGTCTCTTGAATTATTTAAAAGGTAGACTCTATCAAGTGTCCCTGCTGCTGCGTTTTTTTAATGCTATCTTCTTGAACTTGAACTAGCTTTTGCAAGCTCATCAGGAAAGTTCTACTAAGCTTTCCTGGCTCGCCAAGTTCAAAGCTACACTCCGGGTCGATGTTATTTAAAGTCTACTGACGCCGTGCAGTGGGGAAACGTTAAGTACCACTTAGATGTGCCCCTGAATCCCTCGTCAGGAATATACTGGAAGAAGCAGCAGTCTGACTTCATCGCCATTTATTACAAACGCCCCTTTGGCCCTGTTCTCACACAGGTGCCTCGCTGCCACACGGAAACTCCTAAGCTTTTAAGACGACGAAGAGGCATTCTTCTTTCTGGTCCCCATCAATTAGCATTCGAGTCTAAAACAAGAGAGTATTAAGTGTGTCAGGCCGTAGTTTAAAGCTGACTGTTCCTAGCTCTTTGGCATAAAAGGAGAAGACAAGCCCTGGCCGGTTTGGCTCAGTGGGTAGAGCGCTGGCCTGCGGGCTGAAGGTCCCGGGTTTGATACCAGTCAAGGGCATGTACCTGGGTGGCAGGCTCCTCCCCGGCCCGGGCCCTGTTCAGGGCATGTGCAGGAGGCAACCCATCAATGTGTGTCTCTCACATGGATGCTTCTCTCTGTCTTTGCCTCTCTCTTCCACTCTCTCTACAAATCAATGGAAAAATATCCTCAGGTGAGGATGAACAACAACAACAAAAAACAAAACAAAAAAAGTAGAAGACAAGGCTGAAGGAAACCTGAGAGGGACTTCTAGAATGCATGTCCCTTTGCAGCGGTTCTCAACCTGCGGGTCGCGAACAATGAAAATGCATCCTGCCTATCAGATATTTACATGACGATTCATAACAGTAGCAACATGACAGCTATGAGGTAGCAACGAAAATAATTTTGTGGTTGGGGTCACCACAACATGAAGAGCTGTATGAAAGGGTCGCGGCGTGAGGAAGGCTGAGAACCACTGATATAGAGGGTATTAACATTGATGTTTGATATGAGGTCGGTTTAAGCGAAGATGAAAGCACCTAAGGCAAAAACTGCTCTAGGTTTGGCACAAAATGCAATACTCCGAAAACTGCTCCACATGAAAATGTTAATATTCTCTCTAACTGATCTTGAGTCAGTCTCCAATTTCTAACAATCTAATACACCCAATTCTCCCCAACAGAAGTGGTGAGCACACAGTCCCACTTACTCCCCTGTGCCCGCCACCATTAGAAGCGTGAACTACCCTATGCTCACATAGCTGCCTGGCTCTAAACCACAGCTGGGCCAGGGGACGTTTTTCCCATTTCTCCAACTCAGTTTCTGGTCAGTAGAACGGGATCACAATGATGTTACCTGTTGCCCAGAGTTAATGCAAGAACTGAGTGAGAAAATGCAACTTAAGCCTTCATCCCAGAGCCCCGACCTTGCTCAAGCTCTCAATAGATCCAAGTGCTATTTATGAAAACAGAGAATTAAGAGTGGACATAGGCCTGGTTGGCGTAGCTCAGTGATTGAGTGTCGACCTATGAACCAGGTGATCATGGTTCGATTCCTGGTCAGGGCACATGCCCAGGTTGCGGGCTTGATCCCTAGTGTGGGGCGTGCAGGAGGCAGCCAATCCATGATTCTCTCTCATCATTGATGTTTCCCTCTCCTTCTCACTCTCCCTTCCTCTCTGAAATGAACCAATACATATATATATCTATACTAATAAAAGGGTAATATGCTAATTAGACCAGACATTCTTCCAGACAAAGTCACTGTGGCAGCGGCTGAGGCAGAGGCAGTTAGGGGATCCAGGCTGGCAGGAGAGAGCAGTTAGGGGCGACCAGGCCAGCAGGGGTGAGCAGTTAGGGGCAACCAGGCCAGCAGGGGAGGGCAGTTAGGGGTGACCAGGCCAGCAGGGAAGGGCAGTTAGGGGAGACCAAGCAGGCAGGAAGAGTGGTTATGGTCGGTCAGGCAGGCAGGCAGGTGAGCAGTTAGGAGCCAGTGGTCCAGGATTACGAGAGGGATGTTGGGATTGGGCCTAAACCGATAGTCATACATTTCCTGTGGGGTCCCAGAATAGAGAGGCTGCAGGCTGGGCTGAGGGACCCGCACCCCCGCCCATGCGTGAATTTTGTGCACTGGCCTCTAGTGTATATATATAAAGTGCACATAGGTTACAAGATTGTCCTACATGAAATGGTTGTGGGTGACCACTCTTCCTTAGATATAGAAATTACTGTATGTCTACTGCAGAGAAAGAAAATCTCACCTCTATGCTGACTGTCTTCCTTCCATTTTTTGGGGGAGCTATTCCCTCCCACCCCACCTGAGCTATTTCCGGATGATTAAGTGAGATTTCATCTGAAGGCCTGCAAATTTTCCATTTCAGTCGTAGCTAAGTACTACCTACCCCTTATCATTTTAGTAACTAATTTTCCTCATCACAATAATGGAATCTACCCTCTCACCAGGACTCGCACACTGGCAGTGACGAGTCTACCAATTCTATCACAAAGCATTATTTCTGTTCTGACACGCATGTGTGAAAGTATTGGCTAACCCAGTCCAATCTGTGGAACCCACAAAAACAAGGCTGAACACAGCAGAAAAGGACAAGGAACTATAGCACATCTATAATAATAAAAGCATAATATGCAAATCGACCGAACAGCCAAATAGCGGAATAACCGTCTAGGCGACCACACTATGACACCCACTGGTGCCAGGCCAGCCAAGAAGGGTGTGATACGATTGGTGGGGGGCCCCGCCATCGCCCCATGATCACCTCACAGAGGCAGGTTGGTGGGGTGATCAATTGGGGGGCTCCACAATCGCCCCAAAGAGGGAGGCCCAGGCTACCCAGTAGCAGCATTGTGGCGGGTGGGCGGGGCCTCCCTCTGGGGTTTGATCAATTCCAGGGCTCCCAGACTGCGCAAGGGCACAGGCCAGGCTGAGGGAACCCCTCCCCCCACCAGTGCACCGGGCCTCTAGTGAGGAAGAAAAGAAAATAGTTCCACAATGGATAGCTAAGAAAGAAATGCATTTGTTTTGTTTTAGGCTAGGGTTTTTAAATATATATATAATTCCTAATCAACAAACCTATGGAAATCTTTTCAGGCTGGAGACGTTTATTTTCTCAATGTGCTTTAGGCTTTTTATTATTTTATTATTATTATTTATTTATTTATTTTTTATATATTTTTTAATTGATTTTTTACAGAGAGGAAGGGAGAGAGATAGAGAGTTAGAAACATCGATGACAGAGAAACATCGATCAGCTGCCTCCTGCACATTTCCCACTGGGAGATGTGCCCGCAACCCAGGTACATGCCCTTGACCGGAATCGAACCTGGGACCTTTCAGTCCGCAGGCCAACGCTCTATCCACTGAGCCAAACCGGTTTCAGCAAAACATAGCACCCGAACAGGGACATGAACCCTGAACCCTCAGATTAAAAGTCTGATGCTCTACTGACTGAGCTATCCGGGCTAGACTTTTTAAATCAGCAAGTCCCCGCCCTGGCAATTGGTTAGAGAATCTTCCTGATACTCCAACGTTGCAGGTTCGATCCCTGGTCAGGGCACATCCAAGAATCAACCAATACAACAAATCAACATTTCTCTCTCTCTCTGTTATTGTCCCTCGAATCAATAAAAAAATAAATAAAAAGAAGCATCCAGCCATTCTTGTTTTCAGAAAAGGAAAATATTTATTGTGGTGAGTATATATATAATGACAAAGCATGGATGAAAATTGTAGAATGGAATCTGTAGCTGTAGCTGTATGCTGGTAACGAGGAAGCAATGCCTCATATATTCCACAATCTGGAGCCTGAGGACAGATAGACATGGAAAGGCAATTCGTAGTAAATTGTTACACAAGTGTGAAAACGCTGCTCGCCCGAAGCAAAGCTCTCCATGAGCACACGGGAGGAGCAGCAGCCAGATAAAAGTTCTTGCCCCAGAATTATTCTGGAAACCTAACTCATTTTGTTACTGAAGTCTCCTATACAAATGGGTCTTTTCCTTACATGTTTTGTGTGTGTGTGTGTGTGTGTGTGTGTGTGGCTTCTTTTTAATTATATTTTTATTGATTTCAGAGAGGAAGGGAGAGGGAGAGAGAGAGACAGAAACATCAATGATGAGAGAAAATCTTTGATCGGCTGCCTCCTGCATGCCTCACACTGAGGAATGAGCCCGCAACCCGGGCATGTGCCCTGACCGGGAATCGAACCGTGACCTCCTGGTTCACAGGTTGACGCTCAACCACCGAGCCATGCCAGTTGGGCTTTTCCCTAAATGGTTGGGACTCGGAGGCCAGCATTTGAAATCCACTCCCTGCTTCTGGCTCCAACCCAAGCCCTCTCCTCAGTCAACGGGCAGAATTCATTCAAATGAATTCTCCGCATCCGAGTAAAGGTGAGGAAAGACAGAAAGGCCAGGGAAGGAAAGGAAAGCAACGCTACCCAGAGAATGCTTTCATAATTGTAATAGCTCATTTTAATCACCGCGATTGTTTGATATGGTGTGAATACAGAGCTCTAAGGACAAGAATTGTCTTATCAGTCCCGATCTCTCTGTTACCGCCAGCACTCATTTGGGGATTTAGCATTTATACTCCCACCCCCCACACCTCCCTCGAGTATCAAGTGGCCTTAATTGCGTGGGCAGCCAGAGCTCTCTGGAGACAAGGCCAGGGATGGACTTAACATCAGGTAAGAGAGATGCTCACTCTTCCTTCTTTGTCTCTGCTCAGGCCCCTGTAGCTGAAGCCGCCCACGTGGCTTTGTCTCCATGTTTGAGGCACTTTAAATGTGAAACGCGTAATTTAGCTGAAAAATTCCAGTTATTTTTTTTTTTTGTTCCCCTCTCGCACGCTTCATATGCTGGGTTAAAACCATTAGCATAGAACAAAAATCTGAGCAGATGCAACGCAACAGATTCCTTAAGGGAATCCATATTTTTACATATTTTGTAATAAGGAGACTGTCACTCCCAGATGGTATCGAGCTAATACCGGTGCTTTGCTTGCTGATAACATACTAAAAACTAAAATTAATTGTATTCTACGGGGTGACAATGAAGGCATTACCATAGATACTGCGCTCGTAAAGGGAAGGGTGCAGAGAGATCGGCTTTCTGGGTGACCAGGGTTAGAGAACTCTTTGGCCTGGCCGGGAAAAAAAGCAACAGCAGTCCAACTTGGAGCCTGAAGTTGGAATTCCCTTGCACCTGGCATCAAAACGCGCTACGGTTTATAAATGTGGTGCAGAAGGAGAAAAAAAAAATGCTGTGCTGAATCGCTAACAATATTAGGGAGAAGCCGGATGGTATAAATATAATACGTCAGAGACTTCCAATCCACCTCCCAGAAGAGATCTGTGAGCTACTGAGATTTTTTGCTGCTAATTCATGGGGAAGACATCGCCCACATTCCAAGTCCATTATTGCAAGCCATGCTTATCTGGAAATACGTATAATAAACCATAAGATGAAAACCTAATATCAGTACATATTATGGTATATGCGGAGCTGTTTTTCATAATAAAGCAGTGCCTTGTCTTGGTGTGGTTTTGTGTGTGTGTGTGTGTGTGTGTGTGTGTGTGTGTGTTTACCTGCAATCACCTTGGAATATATATCACATAAAACTTCCTATTTAGGACTTAAAATAATCCTATATAATAAAAGCCTAAAATGCTAAGTGTCCAGTCATCCATTCCACCAATCAAAGCATAATATGCTAATGATATGCTAAGGCCACTCAACCGCTCACTATGACATGCATTGACCACCAGGGGGCAGTCGCTCTGACCAGGTTAGCTTGCTGTGGGGGTCTCGCCGAGTAGGGCTGGACATGCACTGGAGCCCTCTCACAGTCCCTCCCCAGCTGGCCAACCTCCTGTGTCTCTCCCAGGCCCCAATTGTGCACCCATGGTGTCCCTCGCCTGGCCTGTACCCTCTCATAATCCAGGACCCCTCGGGGGATGTCAGAGAGCCGGTTTCAGCCCACTCCCGCAGGCCAGGCTGAGGGACCCCACTGGTGCATGGATTTGTGCACCGGGCCTCTAAGTTATACAATAAAATATATCTTTCCTTAGCAGTTTCCCATATTGATCACAACTCTTTCTAGAACTACCTGGAAAATGATTTTCACAGGCAGTATGTTTTTGACTTGTATTTTTAAAGTTGCATCCTTTTATCTAAAGGAAACAAAAGGAAAAAGAAAGCCTGCCTCTCTCTCTCTCTCTCTCTCTCTCTCTCTCTCTCTCTCTCTCTCTCTCTCTCTCTCTTTTTCTCTCTCTCTCCTCCTTCCCCTATCTATCTATGATTTTCATTCTCCCCCAAATCAATGTATTATGCTGAGATATTTTTGTTAGTGTTGAGCTGAGAATATAATACCACTTGCTATGAAATACTGGTTATGGTATTATTTTTCAAGTTTGAACTTATTCCTTGTATAATAACATACAGAGAGGGGTACCGTCTCTCTGTATGGACAGGAATCAATTGTACCATAATGTCAAAAAATAACCATAGTAAATACGGCTCATTCTTTGGAAGGGTTGAATGCTTAGAAATCACCTGAATAGGCCGTCAGAATCATGAGCAAAATAAAAAAGAATTATTAAAAAAATCTATGAGCAGTATTAAGTATATGAATAATAGAACAGATTGTATACATTAAATCTATGTCATAAATGTTTTAACAGAAAGGCAATTTTTAACTCTGAATCAATACTATTTTTGATGGTCAGAGGTTACTTAGTTAACAAGCAGCTATTTAGCTTGTCACAAGCTAAACTTCAGAAGATGATAACGACTGTGTAAATATCTATATGTCTATAAGGTATTCATACAGGTTAGAACAGGGGTCCTCAAACTACGGCCCGCAGGCCACATGCAAATACAAATATTGTATTTGTTTCCGTTTTGTTTTTTTACTTCAAAATAAGATATGTGCAGTGTGCATAGGAATTTGTTCATAGTTTTTTTTTAAAACTATAGTCCGGCCCTCCAATGGTCTGAGGGACAGTGAACTGGCCCCCTGTTTAGAAAGTTTGAGGACCCCTGGGTTAGAATTTATTGGAAAGTTATTGGTGGTGACGGAAATAGAGCTGACTGTTCTTTGAGAACACATGGATGTCATTTCTTAAAGAAGATTCCCTGCATGAGTAATGCATGGGTTACATTAGCATTTTACATACTGAGTTTGCTGGTCTACAAAACAGCCACAGGTGAGCAGTGGTGTCGGACAGAAGTCACAGACACATATGATTACAGAAACCTTAGAGATCATCGTTCAAACTTGTCCTTTTGCAGATACAGAACTGAAGGCACAGATCACAAAATTGGGACAGAGGGTCTAGAGCAGTGGTTCTCAACCTTCCTAATGCTGCGACCCTTTCATACAGTTCTTCATGTTGTGGTGACCCCCAACGATAAAATCATTTTCGTTGCTACTTCATCACTGTCATTTTGCTACTGTTATGAATCATAATGTAAATATCTGATGTGCAGGATGTATTTTCATGGTTACAAATTGAACATAATTAAAGCATAGTGATTAATCACAGAAACAATATGTAAACACACATGTAAAACAATATGTGTTTTCCGATGGTCTTAGGCGACCCCTGTGAAAGGGTCCTTTGACCCCCAAAGAGTCGCGACCCACAGGTTGAGAACCGCTGGTCTACAGGTCTCATTAAAGTGGTTGAAATGTATATACCTGTGAATTTCAACAGCAGATAAGAAAAACAAAAATGTTCAGATGTGATTCACAAGGTAACAAATTAACTACCAGATCAAGAGGGATCCCGAAAGTTCAACTGATTTTGATCCGTGCAACTCACAGCAAGCTGGTTATTGTAGGAGGAGTGATGATTTCAAGGTGATTTCTCTCCTGAAACTACTAGAAGGTGGTTTGTTCTGTTTTATCAAAAGCATCAACAGATACAAGAGGCACAGAGAAAGTGGATCAAACAGAAATAATGGAATCGGTCATATGATTTTATATATAAAATTTTGTGTGTGTAATGTAAAGGCTGCTCTGATAGAAAATGAGATCTGAAATTTTTGTGGGATATTGCAATGATTCAGATCACAGCCTGAAGGCTTTTCAATGTCTTTGCCTCCATCGACTTATCTGAATTTGGAGGCCCAGGCACTGCAGTAATGAAACGGTCCTGGATTCAACTCCAACACCAGGGCTCGAGTTATTTATAGTAGCTCAGCCTCAATGGGCAAGACCTTCAATGTCCAGGAGCCTCCGTTTTCCCAACTGTTAGATGGAAATTTTTTAAAATATCTATTTTTAGCCCTAGCCGGTTTGGCTCAGTGGATAGAGCATCGGCCTGTGAACTGAAGGGTTCTGGGTTCGATTCACATCAAGGGCATGTACCTCGGTTGCAGGCTCCCAGTCCTGGTTGGGGGCATGTAGAAGACAACCAATCGATGTGTCTCTCTCACATTGGTGTTTCTCTCTATCTCTCCTTCTCCCTTCCACTCTCTCTAGAAATCAAATGGAAAAAATATCCTCGGGTGAGTATTAAAAAATAAATACATAAATATGTATGTATGTATGTATGTATGTATTTATTAGAGGCCCAGTGCATGAAATTATGCACTGGGGAAGGGGGGGATGGTGTCCCTCAGCCTGGCCTGCACCCTCTCGCAGTCCAGGAGCCCTCAGGGGATTAGACCTGGGAAGTGGGCCTAAGCCGTCAGTCAGACATCCCTAGTGCTGCCGCTGAGGCGGGAGAGTCTCCCACCACTGCTGCACTCACCAGCCATGAGCCAGGCTTCTGGCTGAGTGGTGCTCCCCCTGTGGGAGCACATTGACCACCAGGGGGCAGCTCCTGCATTGAGCATCTGCCCCCTGGTTGTCAGTGAGCATCACAGAGACTGGTCGTTTCGCTGTTTGGTCGATTTGCATATTAACCTTTTATTATAAAGAATTAGCTTTTCTGGGCTATAATCCAATGAGATAACCTGCATGAAATTATCCAGTGAGGTAATTTGCATGAAAGTGATTAGGACACTGTTAACTTTCTACAGATATGTTAGGATTTCTGAAAATTACAAGTCCACAGGTCTGATGGGGGGGTGCTCGGGGGTTCATGCAAACCACATGCAACTCCATCCAGGCCCCAGAAGGCAGCTCTTCCTCCCCGGCCATGGGAAGCAGCTGCTCACATTCCCCTGCTCGCAGTGCACAGGCCTGGGAAGCAAGACGGGAACAGACTGCTTGGCACGGAGCGGAATTCTGCCGAAGCAAAGCCCTGGCAGGGGAACCAGCTAAAGTAGTCAGATCCTCATCAAGACAAATGCTGATTGGAGTTGCAAACAAATGAGGCTTTGCCTGTGTCATGCTAGGAAGACAGCAAGGGTGTCTTCTGGGTTTGATTGACATGAGCTCGGCCATGCCTTCCTGAGGCGTGAATATCAGAGCTGCACTTGCACAGGAACCTGACAGGGCTCCTCCCCCTTCCCCACTCCCTGAAGGCAGGCTCCTCCCACCCAGAAGGCAGGCTCCTCAGGTAGGATTGAATGACCTTAGAAGCAAAAAAACATCCTGAAGGTCATTCCACATCACAATTCAATGCAGCGGCATCCAATTCCAGTGTCACAGTTTTTATTCAGGACACTCTTGTTTAGGAACACTATTTTGTTTAAATATATTTGTATTGATTTCAGAGAGGCAGGGAGAGGGGGAAAGAGAGAGAGAGAAACAACAATGATGAGAAAAAACCATTAATCGGCTGCCTCCTACACGCCCCCTACTGGGGATTGAGCCCACAACCTGGGCATGTGTCCTGAACAGGAATCGAACCGTGACCTCCTGGTCATAGGTTGACGCTCAATCACTGAGCCATGCCGGCTGGGCTAGGAACTCTATTTCATGCTTAACCATTTCTGTCGGTCGCTAAATCCTATGAGACCTACTCTGAGGCACTTAGTAGGCACTCAGTAGCCATGAAATAAACCGCCAAGTCACTAAACTCATTCATTTGCTTAGGAAATATTCAGCGCCATTTAGCCAGCTGGATGGATCCAGAAAGAAGCATTTTAACACTGAATTATGTTATTCACTGTGTGAGCACCGAGTTTCCAATGTACCTCCAGTCCTGCTTCCTGGTCTGCCCTTTGCAAGGCCTGAGCTTCTTGTCAGAAAGCATATTTCAGGAGGAGCTTGAGAAGGGCAAAGGCAGAAAGGCCACAACTCCGGACTCACTGTTATAAAGTTTAAGTGTCACGTGGCACCCCGGCTCGGCCAGCAACATCCAGAAGGAACGCATAGGTCCTTTAACTGGCAATGCACAGGCATTCCTGGCAGGGGGAGGGGGAAGAGGCTGGCTTGATCCATCAAACGTAGTCCATTGAATACCTGCACCACCTGACAATTGCTCATCTCGGTACTCAGTCTTATAAATGGGATTTAAGGCCCCTGGATCGGTGGGTGATGCGGTTGCTAACGTCTTGTGAGAGGAAGTATTGGTGTTCTGTATAAAATGAGTTGAGTGCCTTAGAGGTTTAAAAATACACGCTTCATCGTACGAAAACTTAATTTGGAAAGGAGAGTTTCTTGTTCGAGCCAGCGCATTATGCAATTTGTCTAAGTAAACGCGTCTCAGGAATGTTTGCTTCAACGATTGGGAGTTGGCATTCAATGGCTCCATGAGAATTTGCCAAGACCCCATGAATAACTACGCAGAAACGTGAGATGTGGTACGTGGCCACAATCCTCGGGGCAGATGCTCTTTAAATATATGCACATCTGCAGTTAAAAGGGTGCCCCAGCCTACGGGGGTTCTTGCTTTAACCAGGAAGTTAAGAAAATTAAGTACTGTTTCCTTTCATAAATCTTCCCTCTAATGGGTACGTTTACCTGCTGTAAAGAATTTTTGTGAGTTTACTTGAGCTAAACTGTCGACATATGCCGGGAAGCAGAACCTCAACGGATTGAGATCATGCTCCCGAGAATGGCGGGTTACATCTGTATTTATACATGGAAATCAAAGGAAGGCATGTACATGAAATTCATGAAATTCATTGGCGATAGAGTACGTGAAATTCATTGGCGATAGATTAAGGAGGAGGGATAAAGCGAAGCAGGGGAAACCCCTGGGACTGGATAAAAAGTAAAATGATGGACACATACTTAGGTGGGTTCGGGAACAATTAACATAGCAATGAAGGAATCTGTGGTATCTGTCCTGGTGCCCAGGAACATTAGGCTGTGCCCCAAGGGGTCCGGAAAAAGGGAAGTTACAAGTTACCCAGACACTTCAAGGGGGTGTTATCATCGATGCAAAAAGACAGATAGGCTCCGTTAATGTAAAGGTTGACCTTGTCAGTGAAGATACTGGCCTAGGACGTAACTGCCCATCACAACTGCTTTAGTTCAAGTTTAATTTCAGACCATCCTTTGTGGTGACTTTAGGTCTCTGAGTTTGCAAGACCGCCATGGGGCCTCCCCTGAGCTGGTCAGGTCAGCATGTAGCCCCTTCCGTCCACACTGCAGAAACCAGAGTTGGGTGAAAGTATCAGACTTCAGAAAGGAAAAGGACTGGGGAAGAAGGCTCACAAATCCAAAACGATGCAGCCTTTTTGTCTGTTCCAAGGTAATTTGACCACAGTCTCACACTTCAAATATCACAAGGACCCAGATACTAAACCGAAGGAAGTAAGTTGATAGGTATTTGTTTTAAATGGGATATAGTCTCTGAGCTTTAAGATCACTCACTGCTTTTCAGTATATACATCACAGCACTAAGCCATGCCCATAGCAACAGCAGTTTGGAGTAAAATCTCTCTGCCTAACTCCAGTTTCCTGGTTCTCCTCTCTCATTCTGGCAGCTCAAGCATGAGGGGGGTTTTTTGTTCGTTTTTTAATATATTTTATTGATTTTTCACAGAGGGGAAGTGAGAGGAATAGAGAGTTAGAAACATCAATGAGAGAGAAACATCTATCAGCTGCCTCCTGCACGCCCACTACCAGGGATGTGCCCACAATCAAGGTACATGCCCTTGACTGGAATCGAACCCGGGACCCTTCAGTCTGCAGGCCGACGCTCTATCCACTGAGCCAACCCGGTTACGGCGCAAGCAGGAGTTTTATATGCAATCTGGGTTGTGGCTTTTCCCTTTGTAAGAGCGGTTTAGCTCAGTGGATAGAGCTTCAACCTGCAGACGAAAGGGTCCCGGGTTCGATTCTGGTCAAGGGCACATACCTTGGTTGCAGGCTCCCTCCCTGGCCTGGGCCCTGGTTGGGCCTCGTGCAGGAGACAACCAATGGATGTGTTTCTCTCACATCGATGTTTCTGTCTTTCCCTCTCTCTTCCACTCTCCCTAAAAATCAATGGGAAAATATCCTCAGGGGAGGATTAACAAAAAAGAAAAGAAAAAAAGAGCAGATCAGCCTGACAGGTTGTGAGGTTTTTCCAAAAATTATTACGAATGTGTTTCAATAGTTACTTGAAGGCCATGGTCACCAGTGGTGTGAGGAGGGCGGGGCCTGCTTCTCCCTGACTTGTTTGCTGCTGAATCCAGAATTCTCAGCACTGAGTGGTGGACCGTCAACAACAGTGATGGCGAACCTTTGGAGCTCGGCGTGCCAGCATTTTGAAAAACCCTAACTGAACTCTGGTGCCGTGTCACCTATAGAAATGTTTTGATCTTTGCAACCGTAGTAAAACAAAGACTTATACTTTTTGATATTTATCTTATATATTTAAATGCCACTTAACAAAGAAAAATCAACCAAAAAAATGAGTGCACGTGTCACCCCTGACACGCGTGTCATAGGTTCGCCATCACTGGTTAACAAATTGCTCCTGAAATTAAGGATAAAAGACCCAATTCTGGGTGTGCTGGGAACTCCACGTGGAAATGGTGGTTTTTTTTGAGCCATTGGGTTGCCTCCTGCCAACTTGTGACTTTTCTTCCCTGCTTATTTACAGTGCTGGCGCTGAATCAAGGGAGTTTATCAATAAATAATTTGCATTTATCTTGTTTTCGCTAGGTGACCGACCGCGTAAATCTTCTCCAAGTTGGAGGTTTTGCCTTCGAGTGGTGATAATTCATTCTCACCGGGCTTCTGAATCTTGCACGAGTTTCTAGCTGCGCGAGTTTGCGGGAAAGACAGGGAGACATGAATACATGGGGCTCGTCCGGAAGCGTGTCCTGGGTTACATTCAAAGAAGCATGTGTGTTTTTCATTAGCCATTATCTCAGCTCTCACCCCCCAACATGCAAAGTGCAGATAAAAAAACATGCTGGGCAGGAATATTGCACGGGCTAGCATTGTTGCCGTCTAGAAAATTCAATGCTGGTTTATTTGAAGCACCGCTGTGTTATTATGAGCTCACAGAATAGTCTAGCTTCCTTTTAAAATAATACATTTTGCCCTGGCTGGTGTGGCTCAGTGGATATAGCATCAACCTGTGGACTGAAGGGTTCTGGGTTCAATTCCGGTCAAGGGCACATGCCCGGGTTGTGGGCTCGATCCCTCCAGTGTGGGGCGTGCAGGAGGCAGCCGATCCATGATTCTTTCTCATCATTGATGTTTCTGTCCCTCTCTCCCTCTCCCTTCCTCTCTGAAATCAATAAAAATATACTTTTCAATAATTACATTTTTATAAATCCTGTCACTTTGGTTTATTTGTATTTCTGTCAATGATAATATGTAGTTCATTCTCCTACAAATAGTATGTAAATCTCTTTGTAAAAATATTAAAAATTGCAAATAATACTCAAGTGCCCTTCCTGGAACCCCAGAACCACCTCCCCCTCCCCAGGCACCACTTTCATTCTAAAGAAGCAACTACAGGTACCAATGGAACAAATGTATCCATCATGCCTTTGTTTTTTAATATTTCTTTATTGATTTCAGAGAGGAAGGGAGAGGGAGGAGAGAGAAACATCAATGATGAGAGAGAATCACTGACCAGCTGCCTCCTGCACGCCCCCTACTGGGAGCTGAGCTGGAACCCAGGCATGTGCCCTTGACCGGAATCGAACCTGGGATCCTTTAGTCTGCAGGCCGAAGCTCTATCCACTGAGCCACACCAGCTAGGGCCATCATGCCTTTTGTTACATGTAAGCATGCAATAAATGTGGGCTCATGGGAAATGCATAATATTGTTTTATGACTGAGTTTTATCCTTAATGGGTTTTTAGCTGTAAAACATCCTGATGATTTTGTCCATGATCCAGCCTACAGTGCAACCTCATTCTTTTTCATTGCTTCATAATATTTCATGGTATTGGATATGCAATCTATGCCATATA
Organism: Myotis vivesi; assembly: GCA_035771395.1. Taxonomy (NCBI): domain Eukaryota; kingdom Metazoa; phylum Chordata; class Mammalia; order Chiroptera; family Vespertilionidae; genus Myotis; species Myotis vivesi. The sequence goes on along the minus strand of JAWPEG010000013.1, from coordinate 3,135,752 downwards.
TTCATTCTGCTGCTGAGAAATATTTAGATTACTGTCAACCCTTTTTGTTATCTGTAACAGGAGAGATAACAAGTGCTGTTGGCAAGGATGTGGAGAAAAGAAAAGTCTCGAACAACGTTGATGAGAGAGAGAGAGAAACACCAATCTGCTGCTCTACCCATTCAGGCATTCATTCATCAGTTGATTCTTGTATGTGCCCTAACCAGCCAGCCAATATGGTGGCTCCTTATAAAATTAAAACTAGGTCTATCAGATGATCCAGCAATTTCATCTCTGTGTCTAGATCCAAAGGAAATGAAAACAAGATAGCAAAGAGATATACTCGCTCCTGTGTTTACCACAGCATTATTCAAAACTAGAGGCCCGGTGCATGAAATCTGTGCCCTCCGGGAGGGGGGGGCATCCCTCAGCCCAGTCTACACCCTCAGGGGATGTCAGTCGGACATCCTTAGCACTGCTGTGGAGGTGGGAGAGGCTCCCGCCACTGCCACTTTGCTCGTCAGCGAAGAGCCCGGCTTCTGACTGAGCAGCACTCCCCCTTGTGGGAGCACACTGACCACCAGGCGGCAGCTCCTGCATTGAGCATCTGCCCCCTGGTGGTCAGTGCAGTCACAGTAACCAGTCATTCCACCATTCAGTCGATTTGCATATTAGCCTTTTATTATATAGGATATCCAACAGATGGAAAATGCCAGTCAACAGATGATACAATGGAATATTATTCAGCCATAAAGAAGAATGAAATCCTGCCATTTGTGACAACATGGGTGGGCCCTGGGGATATTATACAAAGTTAAATGAGTCAGACAGAGAAAGACATGGTGTATGATAGCACAGAGAGCCAAATGGTGGTACCAGAGGCTAAAGGCGGAGGGATAGGAAAGATGTTGTTTAAAGGTAGATACTTTCAACGAGTAGTAAGCCCTAGAGAGCTAATGCACAGTATAATGACTATAGACAACTTTATTGTGTTATAATCATCAATCTCCCTAAGAGACTACATCTTAATTATCCCAACCACAAAAGAGAAATTGTAATTATGCAATATGATAAAAGATGCTAATTACTGCTACATTGGCAATCATATTACAATATATAAATGTATCGGATCAACACGTGTGTACCTTAAATTTACACAATGTTATATGTGAAATAGTTTCCAATAAAAATGTTTTTACCAATGTTTGGTGTTTTGGCTTAGTCCTTATTTTGTTTTGTGTTTTTTTTGCCATTTTTTGAAGGCAATAGGAAAGATATAAAACTTGCTGCACTATTTTACTTTAAGTTAATGATTCTTATTTGATGTTAACTCTAGCACTGTGTTTAACAAGCTCAGCGTTTCAGGATCTGAGACCAATGATATAAAATGCTCACATTGGAGCCCTAGCTGGTTTGGCTCAGTGGACAGAGTGTCGGCCTGCGGACTGAAGGGTCCCAGGTTCGATTCCGGTCAAGGGCACATGCCCGGGTTGCAGGCTTGATCCCCGGTGGGGGGCGTGTAGGAGGCAGCCGATCAATGATTCTCTCTCATCACTGATATTTCTAGCTCTCTCTCCCTCTCTTCCTTCCTCTCTAACATCAAGAAAAATATATTTTAAAAAAATAAAAAATAAAAATGCCTCCATTCTCTCGTGGAGGGACCTATGGCTCTGGTTGCTTCGGGCTTAAGTTCGATCTCTACATCAAGGAACTCGGAATCAAGAGAGAAGACGGATGCCGCTTTCACTAATCCGAACCATGTCTGAACGTTGCAGGGCCTGGCTGCTCTTCGATGTCACTGTGAGCTGGTTCTAGAGCAGGATTCAATGACATCCTGTGGAATACTGTGCCCTGCTCAGGGCTGGCTGCACCCAAAGCTGGTTTTGGCGAAAGCTGATAAACACGGCGCTAGGAATGGCTTGGATTGCCACCGCCAAATCCCACAGTAGAGAGCTTGCTTCTGACAGCGTGTCCTTATCAAGATGGGAGCCAGACAAATGTTGGGCAGCGTCAAGGCTTCATTCGTTTGAAGCGCAGGTCAAAACGTGACTTGCTAAATATAGGTTCTTTCTTTGTTGGTTTACATGGGGTGGGGGAGGGGTCGGAGGGGCAGGAGAGAACAGCAAAATTCCCTGGATGTGGATGTTGATGATGGAAATGTGTGACTAGGCCTAGCCATGTTGCTTTACATGTAAGGATCAAACTTGGAAGCTTTTCTAATGCATCATAACTTTGTTTACTAGTATGGTGGTCTAAAAACTAGAAATGCCTTCTCAACTTTTCAAATTCTCAACTCTCTCTCTCTCTCTCTCTCTCTCTCTCTCTCACACACACACACACACACACAGGCCACATCATCAGCAACTTTAGATTGTGAGTGCAGTCTGTTTAAAATGTAGTTTCTTTGGCCCTGGCCAGCGTGGCTCAGTTGGTTGAGCACCGTCCCATGCACCAAAAGGTCGCTGGTTTGATACCTGGGTCTGGGCACATGCCCAGGTTGTAGGCTTCATCCCCAGTAGAGGGCTTGCAGGAGGCAGCAGATCAATGTTTCTATCTATTTATCATCTATCTATAACTATCTATCTATATCTATCTATCTAAAAAACATCAATAAGAGCATATTTTTTAAAAACTTAGTTTCTTTTGTGAATTCATGGTCCTTCAAGCAGCACTGGGACATTAATGTGATAAGCCCAGTATATCTAATATCCTCGGGTTATCTAATGACTTTGCTAATTATTTACTTGCTGAACAGCCTAAAATGCTGTCCTCTTGCGCAGTCCATTTGAAGGCTGCAAATCAATCAAACAATACACGCAGACTCGCTTTTCAATTTGATGGACCCGCGGAGAGTGGGGTACACCCCTTAAAGACGCACGCACCCCCTAATCAGCGGTGGTATCCGACAGCATTGGTTTAGATGCTGGTGTCATTAATTATCTTTTTTCAACAAGAGCCAATTGGCTGGAGAACCATAGATCTTCATTTCTGAGACAGAGTGGGATAACAACGTTACATGAAATAGCATGATTTATTGAACTTGGGAATTTCAGTAAAAGGCTTGAATGGCTTTCAGATCCAGTAAGAACTGCCGCTTTGATGATCACATTTAATCTAGTGGGAACTGTCACTGCTTCCTGCCAAGAAAAATATGTAACATGGCTTCTACGAAGCCTCCGTGACTTCCTGTCCATCACGGAGCGCTGCGGGTCCTTTATTCCCACTCTCTCCTTGAAAACGTGTGCGAACCGGGAGGCGTCCCCGGGCTTCCCGACTGGCTGCCGGGGAAGCAAAATAAAGAGAGGCTTAAACTTCACAATTGCCAATAATGAGCAATCATTACTCAAATCACTTCGAGCACTGATTAGGTTTAAAGTGATGAAGAAACCAGCATAATCAATCATCATCATTGCAAAGGAAGTCAGTCAGTCTGTGCGGGAGGGACCTAGGAATTAGCACAGGGCTCCACCTACAGGGTCCCAGGGACGCAAGCCTGGCAGGCTGGCTTCAGGCTACGGGGACCCCGCACTTCTGTGTGCCAGTCACCCCACTGCCTGCCCAGAGGTCGGAGAGGAGGAAAGCTAAACTCAATGGGGCTCTTTCCAAACAAGCAGTCATGATGGAAACACAATTTACACTGTGGAGGTGTACATAGGGCATGGTTAAAAGAAATAAACAAAAGTATTAAGGCAATCATACCTACACACAGGAAGGATTAGATAGATAGATAGATAGATAGATAGATAGACAGATTGATAGGTAGTCGAGAGATAATAAAACAATGGCCCAGCCAGCGTGGCTCAGTGGTTGAGCATCGACCTATGAACCAGGAGGTCATGGTTCGATTCCCAGTCAGGGCTTTGTCCCCAGTAGGGGGCGTGCAGGAGGCAGTCAATCCATGATTCTCTCTCATCATTGATGTTTCTCTCTCTCTCTCCCTCTCCCTTCTTCCCTAAAATCAATAAAAAAATATTTTTTTAAGAAAACAGGATGGTCCTGGCAAACGAGATTAAATTAGTCACCCTATTACGGTATTGCTTTCCAAGAAGGTGATGTTTTAAAATTCAATTGATATTCATTAGGATAGCAATATTGTGGGGAACTGGAATATAATACGCAGCAAAGTTTAAGGAAATCCCTTTTGGCTACTCATTTACTGCCAAAGAGAACAACTTTCTCAGTGCTCTGTGGGTACCTGTGCAACATTTGGTTTCCGCCATCAAATCAGGAAGACGGCAGAGCCAAGAAATGGTTCCTTGCCATGTGTTTTAATTTTTGCTCCGCTCGCCAGCTGATTGGGATTCTGCATATCTGAGAAAGGAGTCTACGGATACCATTAAATAGGCGAATGAGTCAGCTTAACAGGCCCCAGAAAGGTCACCTAAAAAGGAAGTTAAAGTGTCTGACCACACCCAGAAAATTTGCGATCACAGATGGATAGACACACACAGTGTTGGGGGGAAACACAGACCGTTTTGAACATGGCTATTTGTTGGTCCATTGGAAGATAACGGGTTGCATTCCNATTCCCAGTCAGGGCTTTGTCCCCAGTAGGGGGCGTGCAGGAGGCAGTCAATCCATGATTCTCTCTCATCATTGATGTTTCTCTCTCTCTCTCCCTCTCCCTTCTTCCCTAAAATCAATAAAAAAATATTTTTTTAAGAAAACAGGATGGTCCTGGCAAACGAGATTAAATTAGTCACCCTATTACGGTATTGCTTTCCAAGAAGGTGATGTTTTAAAATTCAATTGATATTCATTAGGATAGCAATATTGTGGGGAACTGGAATATAATACGCAGCAAAGTTTAAGGAAATCCCTTTTGGCTACTCATTTACTGCCAAAGAGAACAACTTTCTCAGTGCTCTGTGGGTACCTGTGCAACATTTGGTTTCCGCCATCAAATCAGGAAGACGGCAGAGCCAAGAAATGGTTCCTTGCCATGTGTTTTAATTTTTGCTCCGCTCGCCAGCTGATTGGGATTCTGCATATCTGAGAAAGGAGTCTACGGATACCATTAAATAGGCGAATGAGTCAGCTTAACAGGCCCCAGAAAGGTCACCTAAAAAGGAAGTTAAAGTGTCTGACCACACCCAGAAAATTTGCGATCACAGATGGATAGACACACACAGTGTTGGGGGGAAACACAGACCGTTTTGAACATGGCTATTTGTTGGTCCATTGGAAGATAACGGGTTGCATTCCGTCCAATACTATTTTACTAAGCAGCTCTTATTCCCAAGATAACTCAACTGCCTACCTGCTTTACATGTGTGTGTGTGTATATGTGTGAGTGTGTGCGTGGCTATGGTCTGACTTAGAGCGTCTAATGCAAATATCATAAAATATGCACCATCTTTTCCTAGCTTTTTTTTGCAAATAGAAAGGCAGGGAGTTTCAAAAAGATGGATTCGATTTTAAAGTATTTTTGAAACGATTTCTGGAAGGTTCATGCTAATGGCGTCCATAATTGAACTGCAGTGTCATGGACTGCCTCCAAGAGCGAGGCTCTCAGAGACGGTGACAGAGCCAGTCTTCTTATATGAAAAGTTCCTGCATTACCCTTATTTAAAATGTATGTGGCCCATCTATCTTTGACAACAATAATAAATTATTTCCATGGTAACCAGAGATAGAGCCACGTGGATGCCATCTCCCTCTGCACAGCGACAAAGGGGGCTACAGAGGAAGTTCCTTGTCATTGTTCTGGTCAACATTTTAGAACGAAATTATCGGGCCTGTGACGGAAGGTTATCGGGCTATTAGAAAATGAATTGCCAGAGGAGAGGAAAATTATCTTCTTGGCAAAATGAGAAATAACAAGGCCGGGAACGAAAATACCACCTACCTAGGTTTTTTGGACAAGACCCAGAAACTGGTTTGGGCTCTTCACAGTAGATGAATAATGAAAACTATATAATAATACGATTTTTAAATTAATAATGATCTTATGTCAAAATGTCAGATCCCAGTGAGGCGTTTGTGCTGAGAGATGTTGTTAAGGTATAGATCCCATTCCCATGTCAGCAATAGCATTCTGTCAACAATGGTGTGCACTTGTGTTAACCTTGAATTTCAGAATATTCCATAATTCGGTCAATCCGTTCTTGTTTATTTTCTCTCTTTTACTCAAGTAGAGCTACTGTACAACAGTCAGCTGATGCATCCATATACTTAAAACGTTTACCCCCAAATGAGATTACTTAAAACTTGACAATATTCATAGTGGCTATTTGGTCTCCATGATGTCACCAGCATTGGTGAGGACCCGCCCTTTCTCACACATAAACAAAATTATCTTTCAAGTTCAGGCACTTAATTCGGTATCAATCAGTGTAAATAGTGCCAAATTCCAAAAAGACTGCATACATTAATAACTTGTTGCTAGAACTGCCAAAAAACACGGCTCAGGTCAGTGAAAGAACTATTTTATGAATTTACTCATTTTTTCCCTATCAATTGTTAGATTAACTGAATTCAAACCTTTGAGTAACCAGGAATAATGAGGTCAGTGAGAAAAGATGAAGTAATCTATCAGTCCAGATGGCCATATCATATTCAAGTCTAATACCAGCTTCTGCTAGTCACTTCCCAGATCTAACCCCATCTAATCCCAGCTAGTTGTGTGTTTTTTAAGAAAATAAACAAATATCCACATCCCTAATCCGGTGCTCACAAATCCACCTCACAGATTATAACTGTGAAATACTCATGGCGGTGGATCATAGTACGTTCCTTTAAATTCAAATTCCCATCTTATATAAACTTTGCACGTGACCAGAAGTTTGAGGAAATTGCCTCGGTTTCTTTTTTTAATCCTCACCCGAGGATATTTTTCCACTGATTTTTAGAGAGAGTGAAAGGGAGAGAGAAACATCAATGTGAGAGAAACACATCGATTGGTTGCCTCCTGCATGAGCCCGACCAGGGCCCAGGGCAAGGAGGAGCCTACAACTGAGGTACAGCCCTTGATGGGAATTGAACCTGGGACCCTTCAGTCCACAGGTGGGCGCTCTATCCACTGAGCCAAACCAGCTATGGCCCAGTTTCTTATGCTGGCCTAAAAGATAGCCTTTAGACCACCATTCATTCTACTCTTACATAGGCTTCTATTTTTCCAAGCTCTGGTCCATTTTAGCAAAACTGTGATCATACTAAAGGCGTTTCTTCACCCACCTACCCATTATCGATTAATGATGCCTCATTAGACCAGTCACTTGGATCGCTGATAAGGTTTCCCTGAACACAAAGGCCAGCCTGATTGATTGCCAGCCCACCTCTGGTTCTGGAGTGAACAGCCAAAGGTGAGCCCCGTTCTTGGGGGGCCTCCATCGTGTCAGCAAAAATTAGCGAGAAGGTGGCCGAATTGTCAATAGAGCACAGAGACAATTACTTAATGATTAGGGAGCCAGGGGTTGGGGAATTGATAACAGAATGGGCCATCTCGGATACATTTGCATGCATTTAGAAAATCTATAGCGCAGTAAAAAGTATATTACCTCAGAGAGGAAAATGACGCGCTTGAAGCCAAATTAAACAAGAGAACTTAATGGTGAGCAAAAATATGATGAGCAAACCTGGAAGAAGGTCATGGCTATGTCAGAATAATGCAGTAGCACCAACTAAAGAGATTAATTATGTACCCCCAACTATGCATTTTCCCTGACTTTCACAGGCCTTCCCTCTAAATTTGGACCCATTGATTGACTGATTGATTCATTCATTCATTCATTCAACATATGTTTATCGAGCACCCTGATGAGCCAGACACAATGTCGAATGATATAGCCTATGTCCCCTGCTCTTTGAGGGGTGAAATTCTGGCAAAGAAGTCAGATTTTAGAAGGAAAAAGTAATCCAATAAATACAAATTACTGTGCAGTGTGTTGAAAATATCCTGGGGAGGGGAAGAGAGAGGCCCTTCAGATTGTTAGCATAGGGGATTCTGAGGAAATCTAAAGTAGCTGTTCTATTTTTCTTCTTAGAGCAAGCTAGCTCTCGGGCGTCCCTGGGCAGGCAGCGTGGCGTTCCTACCCAAACAAGGACTGGAGTGAGACGGACGGGGCCTGAGCTGTTGGAAGTGTCAGAGCTGGAGATGCTCGTCCGCTTGGATCTATCCCACTTCATTTAAAATTCTGCTGTGGCTTTAGCCTAAGGGGGTATCTACCTTCACGGGAAATGACGGGGTTGTCTGAGGTCATTTTTCTGACAGTTTGCAAATCACTGGAACCTGCTGTTCTCGCTTAAATGGCAGCCGTGGGAAATGGTGCAAATTCAAAGTGGTAGCACCGCATGCACGCCGGGCAAAGGGCTTCAGATGTTGGAAGGGGCTCCCCACGTAGAGCTGTCAAGGACCTTCCTGTCACCTTGCAGGAGACGCCTCCATCCTACACCAGACACTGGGACACTTGTCAGAAAGGCGCAGTCCTGACATCTGGGGGACAGAGAATCCTAGAGCTAGAAAGAGTGTTCATTCTGGAAGCGTGTTCATCCATCCACAGTCAAGTCCCCAGGCCAGCTTCTCAGGGGAAAGATCACCCATACCCATCAGGTGCTCCTGCCTCCGGTCTGACCAGGCCCAAGCCAGAGTCAAAGGCCAGGTGTGGTAACCCAAGAAGATGCCATTTCAAAGTTCCCAGCTAAATGTAAGCCCATTAGGCCCTGGCTGGCGTGGCTCAGTGGCTGAGCGTTGACCTATGAACCAGGAGGTCACGGTTTGATTCCTGGTCAGCGCACATGTGCAGGCTGTGGGCTCCATCCCCAATAGGGGGCGTGCAGGAGACCATGGACCAATGATTCTCTCTCATCGCTGATGTTTCTCTCTCTCTCTCCCTCTCCCTTCTTCTCTGAAATCAATAACAAAATATTTAAGAAAGAATGGACCTTGAGCCATCTTGACAAATGGACCCCTTGCCTCCATGATTCTCTCTCATCATTGATGGTTCTATCCCTCTCTCCCTCTCCCTTCCTCTCTGACATCAATAAAAATATTTTAAAAATAATAAATTTACACCTCTCAGGGCCACAGACTTCAACATGTTTAATTCATCTCTTACCAACATTGCTTCTCTCACTGATATACCTCAGCCCCTAAGTAAAATATACTTGTGTCAAATTTACCTTTATTTTGTTACAGGCCCGTTTATCTACAATTGAATTGATTACCCAGCCAATTCTCCCCTTAGGAATGCCGAAAACTGATTGAGCGGGTGGTTTTCATGTGTTAATTGGATTCTTCATGTAAAGACACATCTTCTTACTTTTTCTTTTTCATTTGGAGGACATTTGAGAAAAGGTAATTTTTGAAATTAAAATCCCAACTCATTCTCCTTACAATGAAGCTTTTGGGTTATTCCTGTAAACTCGGAGTCTCTAGCTATGAATCTATAATGATTTATCTTCACTGTTTTCTAAGCTTCTTTATGGACAGGGGCTAATAATAAGGACACAAATAAAGTCAGCCACCACTTGGATTATAAATAAAGTATGTAATTCCCTTCATTCTACCTGATGCCAAATCAGCTGATTCACTCAGTCACTCGCTCAAATTAGTACACTGGATCAAGGAATAATTTGGTTTTAGAGAGATAAAAACTATACTTCCCTTTGAAATGAACATTTGTTATAATCCCACCAAAACGTTTGACTTCATTCAAGTAGCAGGGGCAGAAGATGGGAGGGACGTACGTATATTAGAGGTTTAGAGTTACGAATGCGAAATACATGAGTGAGAGTGTGTGTGAAATCATTATTCATTGCCCGGGATCTGTAATGTTTCACACAAGACTTCAGTGTCATGAGAAGCCTAGCATGAAAGTGAAGAGTCAACATACAATAACACATTCATCTTCATAATACATTCATCCCTCGAGGAAGTTGTTAAGTCAAATACTACACTCCTTTCAAAATATAGCGAATGCTGATTTTAAAATAACTCAATTCGATGTCAAGAAATGATGTGCTCTGATTTCAGGATCTTTTGGAAAGTAACCCTTGAGTGAAATTTAGCAGGGTTTTTCCTCCCTTCTTTTGTGAGAACCGCTTGTACAAATTTGTAATCCAGTTACCACATCAAAGTGACTGATGTGTGCTTTGGTCCAACCATTCTCTCTGCCTCCCTGTTAGCTTAGAAAAGTTCCTTACGCTCAGAGACTTGCTTTAGGAATATTTTCAAATGTCTTCTTTTATAGCGGAGGGATTTGCGAAGGTCGATTTCAGGTTTTTACATTCTCCCCGGCCTTCAAAGAGGACTTCTTTCCATTTCAGGGGTCTTGACTGAATTGCCTGTCCAGTACTATTAACATACTATAATCAGAGGCTGGGCTTCATTGGGTTACAAGAGAACACCATGGATTCTAAAAAGAGCCTTTAGAAGATGGAGGTACAGAGGGATGCAGAGATACAGGCTACCTTCTGACCCACTTGCCTTTGCATTGATGTGCGGATCCTTCGCTTGATGTGGCTCAGCGCTTTGACACGCGAGCGTCCAATTATTTTCCATTGAGACAGAGTGGTCAGCACCTTCGCTTCCCGACCCTGAGCACGGGTGTCCCACGTTTCAAAAGGAAGAAGAATACGTTTCAAAAGAATGAGAAGAGGTTTGTAGGTGTCTGACTCCTTTCCTTCTTCTCCCACAGATTACAGGAGCTTCAATTCTGACCAGGCCAGTCGATCGGAATAGAAAGAAAGTTTGTCGCTGAAACGTGGCACGGGTGTTATGGGGTCTTGGAGAATGGTTAAGGCAGTGGTCGGCAAACCCATTAGTCAACAGAGCCAAATATCAACAGTACAATGATTGAAATTTCTTTTGAGAGCCAAATTTTTTAAACTGAAACTATATAGGTAGGTACATTGCTATTAACTTAATTAGGGTACTCCTAAGCTGGCCTTTGCTAAAAACGTCCTCAATCTGATGGAGGTACGTTCGCTGAGGTCGACCCCTTTCAACTCTCCCATCCACACTCATCTTGAATACTTGTTTCGACTATCTCCTTTCGTTCATCCTCTCTATACGTCCAAACCACCTCAATATACCTTCCTCAATCCTCGACACATCTTCTCTCACTCCACAGCGCTCCCTAAAATTAACTTAATAAACTTTACTTAAAGTTTTAAGTCAACTTCGCACTGTACGTGCGTGCCCGCACGTGGTATTTTGTGGAAGAGCCACACTCAAGGGGCCAAAGAGCCGCATGTGGCTCGTGAGCCGCAGTTTGCCGACCACTGGGCTAGGGCAATGGGCATCCTCAATCCCTTCCTCCCTCTGATATCCCACGCCTGGCAAACATCACATCCTATTGACTTCATCTCAGAAACAGAATTCTAATTTCCTTCTGAGTCTTCAATGCCACTGAATTTGCCCAGACATTTCCATCATAATTCTTTGCAAAATGTGTGGTCAGTCTAGTTGGCTGGTGTTTCCATAGTTCATATCAGCTTTGTTAGGGTCATCGAAGGAGGAACATACGAGGTCAAAGTGGTCAGGGATTATAAATGTATTAGGTCATCTGGATACCAGATGGGCTGAGCCCCAAAGGGTGCCAGCACCCCAAAGATGGGGAGTCAGAGGTTGTTCAAGGATTCTAGGTGGGCTTTTTCTGGGCAGAGAATTTTCTGTGCAGGTCCAGATCCTGGGAAAGTCCGGAGGGGAGAGAGAATGGTCTTAGCGAGTGGATGTGGCTAAGCCAGCGGAATGTCGGTTGTGAAGTGGCCTGAAGGGAGGGGTATCGATTTAATTATTTGATCAGACCTAACAAGTTTGGCTTGACTAGCCAGGCCAACCTTCGCTGACCAACATGCCTGGCTTACGTGAGCGAATATGTTTAGCTCTGTAGAGCATGGTGTGAAAAAGTGTTCAAGTCTGGTTGTCGGCTTTGAGTCTATTTACGGAGGAGTTCAAATTTTATCAAAACCTATATTTTAGCCGAAACCGGTTTGGCTCAGTGGATGGAGCGTCGGCCTGCGGACTGAAGGGTCCCGGGTTCGATTCCGGTCGGGGGCATGTGCCTGGGTTGCGGGCACATCCCCAGTGGGGGGTGTGCAGGAGGCAGCTGATCGATGTTTCTAGCTCTCTGTCTCTCTCCCTTCCTCTCTGTGGAGAATCAATGGAGTATATTTTTAAAAAAAAAAAAAACCTATATTTTAATGGTCCAATTAGCAAAAGTCATAATATTTTCACGTAAGTAGCTTGCATACCGTCGTGCTGCGTCTTATGAGCCCTCCTCAAGGAGTACTGGAAAAGTTCAAGTAGGCTTAAGGGAGAGATTTAGTGGTCTTCTACGGGACTGCGCTACTATCTCAGAAATGCTCTGTGATTTAGAACTGACAGCTCAAGTGTGATGATAAATTATAGAGTAAATCATGACGGGCAAGGGGAATAAATATTATACCGGAGGGTTTGTGAGACATTCTGTGGACACAGGAGGGCTTTAAATCAGCTAGTCTGCTTACTTTCTGTTCTCTGTAGAATATTGGCCCACACGATGGCTTTTTGATGGGGTAACATCTTAGATGAAAAATTAGATTGCATCACTCTTGCTAGTCGAAAAGATCACTTCAATTTTAAGAAGTTCTAAATACTTATGATTATTTCAGATAAATCAATTTTTCAAGCCTTGGGAAAGTTAGGGGATGCAAATTAACCCAGTCATTAACATTCAAAGAATATAATGGGCAAAAGAAGATGCCTTACCAGTGGCCAGCAAACTGCGGCTCACGAGCCACATGCGGCTCTTTGGCCCCTTGAGTGTGGCTCTTCCACAAAATACCACGTGCGGGCGCACATGTACAGTGCGATTGAAACTTCGTGGCCCATGCGCAGAAGTCGGTATTTTTGTGGAAGAGCCACACTCAAGGGGCCAAAGAGCCGCATGTGGCTCGCGAGCCGCAGTTTGCCGACCATTGCCTTAGGCTGTCCAAACGCAGAGGCATCACAGGTGCTCTTTTGGGCATGTAGAGAACTCAACAGGAGCTACAACTCTATGGTGCTTGGGGAGTGGATGCCAGGTGGATGAGCCCATGCAAAACCACCATTGTTGCCTCAAGGTCATGAGAGCGTTGGGCAGTGAATGACATGCACAGACAAGGCCATCCAACGATTCCTTTGTTTGCTTGATGCTTAATTTTTGGTCGTTTTCTTCCAGCTTTATGGAGTTATAATTGATGCATTCTGTATATTCAAGGTGTCCACTGTGTTGATTTGCAAAATGATCACCACCGGATGTCAGTTAACACCGCCATCCTGTCACCATTTCTTTGTTTGTGGGGAGAACATTCGAGATCTACTTTCTTAGCGATGTTTTTGGCCAACGCTAGCTCAGAGCCATCCGGGGAAAGGGGCACTGAGGTATGTGCTTCCTCCTTAACCCAGAAGAGGAGAGTATAATCCAGCATTGGGGGTTCAACAGAAAGAGCGGAATAGCAGACAGCATCGCTAGGTCTGTAAACTTCCAGCTGTAGCACCTTGGGCAAGGCGTTTCATCTTGTTGGCCCTTTTTTTTTTCTTTTTCTTTTTTTTTATTAGTTAAGGTATTACAAATGTGTCCTCATCCCCCCCATTAACCCCCAACCTTCCCCCCTCCTTGTTGGCCCTTACTTTTCTCCCTCTGTACATTTCAAACGGTATGCTCGTCTGCCTCACAATGTGGAAAATAAAATAAGATGATTTGGGGGAAAATAAAATACAAATTAAGTCAAATATAGGAAGGAACATAGTTTTCATCTTCATTGATTGTCTTGTATTCATTTCGGCAGCATGCAAGATCCACCCAAACTACTCAACTCCTAAAAGATATTTCACAATAACAGATTGTATACCATTTAGAGAACCAGCGAAGGAAATAAATAGGTTTGGAAGCTATTAATTTGTAAATGCTAACTTCTAAACTTAATATTCAGATAACCTGGAGGACTTATGAAATCTAAGTTTTTAAAACTGAAAATGGGAAAGTAACATGTGCCCCTTAGAATCATGCTGGGTATCCGAAATAATATATTTCATACTTATCGGTAGTTTCTACTGAGTAAGTGTTTATTATTTTTGTTATTATTATCACTCTGCCTGAACATTCTCAAGTGCAAGAACGCCCTGAGGCATTTATATGAGCCCCTTACAAAATAAACTGAGGGTGTCTGTATGTGTTTGTCCACCCAAAGCACTGCCCTTAGACAATTCATGACTCCTGTACCCAGATTTTGTGGAGGGTTTTTAACTCTCAGGCCTAGTGCAGGGCCCGACTCATAGTAGGACCACAATAATGATCCATAAATCAAGATACTGGTAGCCTTGGCCAATATGAATGAGCTGCCATGTTTCCCCACTGCCAAATAAGCCCATTAGAGATCTCCTCCAATGAAATGTTTGGAGAATCTGTATATTCCTCTTCAAAATTCTGATATAAGTACTGGGATAAAACCTCTAAGACTTGGAAGGGAACAAAGAATGGCCCAAAAATAATCAATGCCAGGTGACCAGGTTCTCATCAATACACATGGTTTTACAGACCTTGACTCTGAAAAGCACACCTCCCTCCTGAATAAGCAAAATATTGTAAGTTAGAAGAGTATTTTTTTAAACGAACTGATACCAAGTCATGAATGATATGGACTCTGTGATGGGATGAGTCAGAGAGGTACTTTGGGATCAAAGTTATGGAACTGATTTTTTTTTAATATATTTTATTGATTTTTCACAGAGAGGAAGGGAAAGGGACAGAGAGCCAGAAACACCGATGAGAGAGAAACATCGATCAGCTGCCTTTTGCATGCTCCCCACAGGGGATGTGCCTGCAACCGAGGGACATGCCCTTGACTGGAATCGAACCTGGGACCCTTCAGTCCGCAGGCCGACGCTCTATCCACTGAGCCAAACCGGTCAGGGCATGGAACTGATTTTTTATTTATTTTTGTATTTACTTTCTTTTATACAAAATGAGTTTCTGGAACTTGAGACATATCACAAATTTAAAAGGCATGCAAACTCCTCTCCTCTTTCCCACATATTCTTTTAAACTTTGTAAGAAACACTTTTCTTTTTTAAAAAAATATGTTTTCATTGATTTTTAGAGAGAGGAAGGGAGAAGGAGAGAGAGGGAAACATCGATGTGAGAAACATCAATTGGCTGCATCCCTCCTGTATGTACCCCAACCCCGGGGATCAAACCCACAACCTGGGCATGGGCCCTGACTGGGAATCGAACTGGTGATCTTTTGGTGCATGGGATGACCCTCAACCAACTGAGCCACACCAGCCAGGGCAGAAACATATTTCAAATGCATGGTATAGTCCCCAGAAGTATCTATCATGATAAAAGAGTAAAATGCTAATTAGACAGACATCTTTCCTTCCAGACATAGCCATGGTGGGCAGAGGCCGAGGCAGGGGCAGTGGCGGGGGCCAAGGCCCTTGCATGAATTTCGTGCATCAGGTCTCTAGTTCATCTACTAATGTAGTGTGCCCAACATGTCCCTGGTTAAGAGCCCAAAAGGCTGGGATGAGGTTTTACTTATAGGCCCTGCCATGACATTGACTTGATTTTGACTAAAAGCTTTTCTTTGTAGACATTTTCTATGACTGCGGAACTTGAGAAGTATCAACCCTGCGTAGTTGCTGTTTACTTGCTGTGCTGCGGTGATGTTGTGAAAGAGGCTATTTGTTACACCATATATCCTCTTTAGAAAGATAAACAAACGGACCTATTCCGTGGCCTCAATAACAACGATAACTATACCTTTTTTGAATAAAGGATTTATGTTTTCTTAGAGACAAAAGCCAAAATATGAATTCTGGAGTTCTTTCTAGGGGCATAAGTACTCATATTTGCGTATCAATTCTATTCTTATAGAGTGCTCTATTAATAAAAGAACTTTCACACATATTCTCATTCATATATTTAGTGTTTCGGCACCATTTTAGGACAACTTTATTTGTTCTATTTTAGATATAATAATGACACAGAGCGAGTACATAAATTGCCCAAGAAAACTCAATTAGCAAGTGGGAGACGTGAATGACCATCTAAATGTTCTGGCCCCAAGAATACCTAGGACCCTTCCATTCTTAAAATCAGCGAAGTCGTTGCTCACAACTAAATTCTTTGTCTTCCTTGACAGTTAAGTCGGAACTGAACTAAAACATGAAAACTGTGGGTGTGAGCTGGAGGTCAGCCCTTGTTCCTCCCATGGCTGGGTCCCCTGTGCTGCTCCGCCAGCATCCATTGTTTTGAGTAGAATGCTGTAAATTCACGTTAAAAGTTTGCATTTCCTACAAAAAAGAAAAGCACATTCCCTCCTCACTGGCTAAATTACATTATTCAACCTGGAGGCAACCAACAGGTTAAGCTGTTGACTTAGGAAAACTGGCCATGATTTTGCTTCCTACTAGGGATAGTAGGAGTTGCTAGAACTCCACATAGTTGATGTAACAGGCAACAAAATCCCTTAACCAGCATTGACACCGTTGTCTGCCAACATAAACAGTAGCCCTAAGGCAGCACCGAAAGATGCTGTTATCAGAAGCAGGCCAGACAGACATGAAACCCAACAGGAGAAATATATTCTGGAGAGACGGAATTGCCACATTGGTGAGTCATGGTCTTCTGATCTCATTGTGAAATGACACAGTGACTCAGAGCTGTCGAGACACAAAACTCCGAACTGGATTTAGCTTTCCAACATCTACTGTCACGGGAGGCCTCGCCCTGCTCGCAGGGTGATGCTTCTGAAAATCAAACCCACCTTTGTTTTTGTCTTTTGCCCCCACAGTTAATTCTCCATAGAACCCAGGAAATTCAGTTAAAAATTAAAATGAGTGTATGTCGCTCTTCTGCTCACAACCCTCCAGGGCCACCCATCACACTCAGAGCATATTCCAGACCCAGCTGATTGGGACCTGCCTACTAGTATGAACCCACCCACCGTGTTCACCAGCCCTTGCTCCTCCAGATGACCACTTGTTCCGATCCATGGCCCACACACTTTCTGAGCAGCACTTCAAAACGTACGAAGAAGTGGAAAATTGGGTCTCTGAATGGTCTGCCTCAAAACAAGAAAAGTTCTATTGGGACGGTCTCCACAAATTCCCTGAAAGATGGGGGGAAAGTGCGGCTAGCGATGGACATGACTTTGAATAAAGCACTTTTGATGTTTCTCTTGAAATGATGGTGTTTTCTTTGATGACAAAATCCGCATTTTTAACCGGTACACCTAGTACTCTGACTTCCTATTTCCTGCTCCCGTTCTAGCTCATGGGCCTCTCTGATCTGCAACCAATGAAGCTGGTTCCCACTCCTGTGGTCTGTGCATTGAGTGTTTCCTCCGTCAGGAATACCAGCCACCTTCTCCCCACTCCTTCCTTTCTACTTACACCTCATCTCCAGTTAAACAGCAGCTCCCAGAGGGAACATTGCTAATCATTCTACCAAAAACATCCTCCGGCCCAGCCAGCATGGCTCAGTGGTTGAGCATCAACCTAGGAACCAGGAGGTCACAGTTTGATCCTAGTCAGGGCACATGCCCAGGTTGCGGGCTCCATCCCCGTGTGGGGCATGCAGGAGGCAGCCGATCAATGATTCTCTCTCATCATGGATGTTTCTATCTCTCTCTCCCACTTCCTTCCTCTCTGAAATCAATAAAAATATAGTTTTTTAAAAAAACATCCTCGAACTAATACTTTAATACATATAACTTTCATCGTAGGATTTATCACCCTTTGAAGTTATTTTAAAAGTGAGGATATGTCCGCCTCTCTTCTCTATCTATTCCCACTCCCATGATTTCACCCAGTTAAAATGCCATCTGGAGCCCAATGATTTTCACATTTATATCTTCAGTTCTGTCTCCTGAAATCTAGACTCATATATTCAACTGCCTACTCCATAGCTCTTATTGGTAGACATCTCAAGCTTAACATGCTTGAAACTTCTAGTTCCCTTCCCACTCACTACTCATATGTTTCATCAACAGTCTTCCCATCTCACTTGATGGAAAGTTTACTCGTTTATGTTTTGGTCTCCGGACTCCTCAGAGAAGGGAGCACATCTATCAGGATTAAGTCTACACTCCCTGCCTCAGAACCACAGAAAGAATGAGAAGTGATGGACAGCAAAAGCTGGTCAGATTGATGCATGTAGGAGCCCGTGGGTTATTAGAAGAACGAAGGGAGGCTCGGAGGCGCTCCAGAACCCTGACGCATTGGACAGACCCCGTGTCTCCCTCCTCAGCATGGGAAGGTTTACCTTGACACCCATTAGAAGGAATCCCATTCTACCTCTACTTCTGCTGTGTCGTTCCTGAAGAAGCCAACACCCCCAGGTCATCCATCAATGCCAAACTCTAATTCCTGACATTATCCAATAGGACTCAAGCTTCCAACTTTCCTCAGCATTCCCGACTTTTTCTCTGAGCCTTTTGGAATATATGACCCATCGTGAGTAAAACTCCTTTGATGTATAGAGGTAGATTCTCTGTGCTTACCTGATTCACTATCGCTTTCTTACACTCTACTTCTATTAAAATTCCTGGTAATGCCAATATCGAGATACCGTGCCAAGGTCAATATACCTTGGCCTCCTGGTTGGTTAAGTAGCTCACTTCCAAGGATCTTGCTCTATATCTCTGTCTCCCACTATGAGGTTACACCTTACACCCTGTCATCAGCAACTATTTATACATCTCATCTTTTTCTTTTTAATTTTTTAAAAATACATTTTTATTGATTTCAGAGTGGAAAGGAGAGGGAAAGAGAGAGAAACATCAATGATGAGAGAGAATCATGGATCGGCTGTCTCCTGCACGCCCCACACTGGGGATTGAACCCGCAACCAGGGCATGTGCCCTGACCAGGAATCAAACCGGGACCTCCTGGTTCATAGGTCGATGCTCAACCACGGAACCATGCCAGCCGGGCTCCATTATCTTTATTCAATGCCTCTGATCCCTCCTTCTCACTTCTCCTAACCCAGAGCCTTCTCCAATGCCTCAAACTTGTCCCGGTCTACTGTGCACCCCACCTCATTCCTCTCTTTCTGCTTTGTCCAGCCTACCTGGGACAGTACAACACCGTGGTTCTCAGAGTGTGGTCCTCTGAGGTGCAACATGGCTATCCCCAAGAAAAATCCATGGGTCCCACACCATCTATTGATTCAGAATCTCCAGGAAACTGTGTGTTATCAAGCTCTGCGGCTGATTCTTTGTTGTTGTTGCTGTTGTTGTTGTGTTAATCCTCACCCGAGGACATTTTCCCACTGATTTTTAGAGAAAGTGGAAGGAAGAGGGTGAGACAAAGAGAAACATGGATGTGAGAGAGACACACATCGATTGGTTGCCTCCTGCACGCACCCCAAGCAGGGGCCGGGGATTCTGTAACCAACGTACGTGCCCTTAACCAGAATCCAACCAGGACCCTTCCGTCCATGGGCTGACGCTCTATCCACTGAGCCCAACCGGCCAGGGCTCTCCAGCTGATTCTGACGTACGTTTAAGTCTGAGGATCACGGGTCTAACGTAATCGCTTTCTAGGTTCCTTAATTCCATGCTCCTCTTTCCCTTCACATATGCACCAGGAAAACGCCCAACCATGTGAAATCCAAGTCTGAGATAATCCAGAGCCCACTCCGGCTGCTCCACGAGGCTGGAGGACCCACAGACCAGGATGATGGGCCACGTTCAGTGGTCATGACGTAGGGCGGCTCCCAGTGCTGACTCAGTCACCTCTCCCTCTGCCTCGTCTCCTCTGTCCCCTTGTGTCCGCAAACCTCCAACACAACCCCTCTCCTTTACTCTCAACCAGCAATGTCATTTCCTACGTCAGTGAGAGAACAGAAATGATCGGAATTTCCATAAGCTCACTAGCTACATGTGCCACCAGTAGACGTACGTTTTTGCCTGCCTGCCTGCTTTTCCGGGATGAACCAGCTCTCTGATAACTTCTGGATCCTGTTCCCTTTCAAGACCAACTCAACAGGCATGGACTTTGGCAACTATCCCCTCACTCGCCAGCGGTATTTAAAGTCACAGTTTCAGACAATGGGGTGGTGAGGGCCTGT
>JAWPEG010000013.1:3095707-3107454 GCA_035771395.1 Myotis vivesi | reverse complement strand
GGGGGGGGGGGGGTGTAGGCAAGTGCCCGGGGGTAGGGGAGGCCGGGGGAAGGTCCATGGGGGGAAAAAGGAGACATATGTACTATTATTTATAATACTTTAAACAATAAAATAAATTTATAAAAAAGGATTTACTGGAGAAAAAATTGTATCTAACCATATGGTACAATTGCTCTCGTTATCAATTAAATTCAATGGGGTCCCTTTCAACCTGACTTTGAAATGAATGCTTGCAAGGGAGGCATGCCATCTCCAATCTATGAGTATGCTGACCTGATACTTGAGTTCAATGGTGAATGTCAAAGAGTGAAACACTGGAGTTTGCAGCTAAGCATCCGGGTCCAAATTCTAACAGGCGATTTCAGGCACACTGGACTTATTCTCCAATCTTAATGAGAGGTTAAGCCTGGGCTTTTTCAGCAGACAAAGCATGGATACGGGAAACCACGGCTGGGCTCCCCATCACAAGCCCACTCCTCGCCATCACTTCGGAATCAGCAACATCTGACACCCTTTTTCGCAAACTCAGGAGGGGAGCCGAGGGTCAAACGGGCCGAGGAGACCGGATCCCTTTTCTCCCCAGCTCAGGGCGAAGTGAATGTGCTTTGGGGATTCCTGTGTCCGGTGATGATGCCTCAGGGATTGCGTGGGGTGGCTCTTGGCCGAGCCTCACTCAGTTTGGAGAAAGAGAAACATCTGTCTCCAAATCTGCCAATCTTGCTTCTTCCGGAACCACTATGCTCCGCCCTATTCCGTCTCTATGTGCTTCCTATTAAAACCCTACTTTTTAAAAAAATATATATATATTTTATTGATTTTTTTACAGAGAGGAAGGGAGAGGAGCAGAAAGTTAGAAACATCGATGAGAGAAACATCGGATCAGCTGCCTCCTGCATAATCCCCACTGGGTATGTGCCCGCAACCAAGGTACATGCCCTTGACCGGAATACAACCTGGGACCCTTGAGTCTGAAGGCCAACGCTCTATCCACTAAGCCAAACTGGCTAGATCAAAACCTTACTTTCTTAAATCAACAACGGTCGCCCGGCCAGTGTGGCTCAATGGTTGAGCATCAACCTATGAACCAGGAGGTCACGGTTCAATTCCAGGTTACGGGCTCCATCCCCAGTGTGGGGCATGCAGGAGGCAGCCGATCCATGATTCTCTCATCATTGATGTTTCATCCTTCCCTCTCCCTTCCTCTCTGAAATCAATAAAAATATATTAAAGAAAAACAAGGATCTCCGCCTAGAGAGCAGGCTAACCCTAACCCTGGGAACCCCTGGGAACTCTCAACGTTAGATATACTCCCTGCATCACCCACCGGCAAACGGGCCCTATTGGCCAAGGAGAGGGCTGTGCAACGCGGAGCCTCATTAATCAAACGCGAAACGTTATTCTTAAGGTGTCACCAAATCCGCGCTGACTGACTGGTCCTTTTAATCTTAATTCTGAACAGTTGCTACTCCAATTAAATTCTCCCACCTAGGCATTTTCAAACGGCTCCTGGTCGTCTCCACCAGCTCTGCTCATGGACAGCTGTTTCCGACAGACCCCCCTCCCCCCATTTGCGATTTGCCAGGGCTGCCTGTCTGCTGCTGGCACCGGGGATATGCAAATGAACTCATGAATCAGTTGTCACCACCGCAGACCACAGACGCCCGTGCCTGCTTGCGGGGGAGAAGCTCAGAGATCAGAATGTGTGGGGAGCTCAGTTGGCTTCAAGTGAGGCTGAGGAGGGAAGGCACAAAAAAAAAGCTTAGATCTCTTGAAGTGAGGTTTGTTGGGTTTTTTTTCCTCCTTTTTCAAGTGTCTCCAGATGATTTTCGCTCTGTGGCATTCATTAGACTTCAGGTCAGGCGAGTCCAATCTGCTCCCTGCCAATCCGCGGCAGACACCGGCCAGTTTGGGAAAGAGAAACAGCTCAGGTGCCCACACCGTCAGAACCCCTGTAACAGAGACAGACGCTCGTACGCACATCCGCGTTTCACCTGTTTTCCCATCCGCGGGAGCAGGGGACATAGACAACTTTTCTTTCCCATGAGGAGGCGCTTAAGAAAATTTTGCTTCAAGTCCAAAGCCTGGTGGTAAGTGTCCTGAATTATTTGCAACAAGGAATTCACTGAGCCCTTCCACCAGTTGGGTCAAACGCTCAGCACACGGTGGGGAAAAGTTCCTTAAAGAATGAGTGACAGCCCTGACTGGTTTGGCTCAGTGGATAGAGCATTGGCCTGTGGACTCAAGGGTCCCAGGTTCGATTCCGGTCAAGGGCATGTACCTGGGTTGCGGGCACATCCCCAGTAGGGGGTGTGCAGGAGGCAGCTGATCGATGTTTCTCTCTCATCAATGTTTCTAGCTCTCTATCCCTCTCCCTTCCTCTCTGTAAAAAATCAGTGAAATATATGTAAAAAAAAAACAGAATTAGTGACAGCCGGCCACATGGCTCAGTGGTTGAGCATTGACCTATGAACCAGTGTGGGGTGTGCAGGAGGCAGCCAATCAATGGCTCTATCTCATCATTGATGTTTCTTTCTCTCTCTCTCTCTCTCTCTCTCTCTCTCTCTCTCTCTCTCTCTCTCTCTCCTTCCTCCCTGAAACCAATAAAGAAAAAAGATTGAGGGGCACCATCTCCAGGGACCCCACTCCCCATTATGTCCCTTCCTGCAACAAATGTTTTGGCCATTGTAATATTTAGGGCTCGCTCATGGAAGTCCAACCTTGATGAGTGATACAGAATAAGGACATCGTCATAGGGAGGGGACCTTACTATTTCACAGTAAGAGTCAAAGAATGGAACTAAATACCCGGTGAAGATCTGCAGGTCAGCTGACGATGACCAGGAACCAGGAATGTGGGGATGACTGTGTTGACCTGCTACTTGAGTTCAGGCGTGAATGTCGATTTGTTAAAAACTGGGGTTTGCGGTGATGAATCCTGTTCCAAACTATAACTGGTGATTTCAGGCACACTGGACTTATTCTCTAACCTCAATGAAAGGTTAAAGTTGAGGTTGCTCAGGAGGCAAAAAGTGGTTTCAGAAACCACTGGTAGTCTCCCCCCACTGTTGCACCCACCGCATCTGAAAAAGTCAAAGATGCCATTCTTCAGCTCTGCGTGGCATTGCCAACAATGACCCTCCCCCCCCCCCAGCCACAAAACCACATTAGGAATTTGTTTCCTGGCCACAATGAAGTTTCCAGAAACAACTATTTAGGTACACGGCCCGGTGTGCATCTAATAACTAATATAGTTGCACAATGAAGAGCGCTCAGCTCTCGCCGTGTCTGCAGGAACCTCTATTCTGTATTTTTCATGTCTAGATTCTTCACATGAATCGCCCTTTATGCTCAAGGGGCCCCAGCTCCTGGCCAGAATACCCGTTCCTGGGCAAACACCTCGCAGGACAAGATTAAAACAGACACGTGGCAGCCGGAGTCAATGTGTCTCTTGTCTGAACTCATTGTGTCGGGTTGGACTTACTCTCTTTTTAATCAATTAACGATCAATGCTAATGGCAGAATCATTTGTTTCTCATCAGCAGGTCTCCCTTCGGCTTTCGCATTTTATCGTGTCTTGGTCATGTTCTCCTTGAGGCTTGAGAAATCAGAAGTTTGGATCGATGGGTTGCTTAGCATTACATGGGCCGGAGTCAGTTCTGCTTGGAAAGCTAGATAGGGTACCTTCCCTCCATTCCCATATTGAGTGCACTGCCCTTCTGGGCGCTTTGCTTTCTACCAGATCCCATAGATTATTGAATATAAAAATGCAGTAACCATCCAAGGAATGCCTACAGTCCTCTTGCAAAGACAAGCCTACCAATCACAAGAATGCCACTTTTTAAAATATATATTTTCTTATTGATTTCAGGGAAGAAGGGAGAGGGAGAGAGAGATAGAAACATCCATGATGAGAGATAATCATTGATCGGCTGCCTCCTGCAGGCCCCACACGGGGGATCGAGCCTGCAACCTGGGCATATGCACTGACCAGGAATCGAACCGTGACCTCTTGGTTCATAGGTAGACAGATGCTCAACCACTTAGCCACACCGGCTGGGCAAGAATGCCACTTGATTGGAGCAACATTCTTCTACCCCTCATCCTTATTTCTTATTTTCATCACTTTCTTTTTTTCTGGAATAATAGTATTCATCGCGTCAGAGTTGGTCTTGTTTGTCTGTTTGCCACTCTACATAGATTGTAAGCTACTTGCTGACCCCGTATATCCTAGACCAGTGGTTCTCAACCTTCCTAATGCCGCAACCCTTTAATACAGTTCCTCATGTTGTGGTGACCGCCAATTTCATTGTTACAAATTGAACATAATTAAAGCATAGTGATTAATCACAAAAACAATATGTAATTACATATGTGTTTTCCAATGGTCTTAGGTGACCGCTGTGAAAGGGTCGTTCGACCCCCAAAGGGGTCGCGACCCACAGGTTGAGAACCGCTGTCCTAGATGATGACAAAGGAAAAACAGAAAGGAAGGAGGAGAGGAAGAAGAGAAGAAGAAGGTAAAAAAGAAAGGAAAGAAGGAAGGAAAGAAGGGAGGGATGGAGGGAGGGAGGAAGGAAGGAAGACTTTCAAGATAGCATGCTATGGAAAGTTAGGACGTGAATAAAAAATCTAATGAGGTAATTATAGACTTGAATATACCAACAATTCTACCAACATGCAAGCTATTAACACTACACATTCTATGCCCAATGCAAGGGTGGCACAGAATAGTAAATACTCCTCAAGAGCCCGATGGTTTGTGATACCTCAGACTTACCCAACTAAGAAAGGCAGCTCCTTAATCTAGCACCTAATTTGGTGCCTTCACCTGGTAGGTTTTCAGGCTGCTTCCTCTCATTTCTGCATTTTGCATTGTCAACTAGAATGGTGTACGCACGCCTCTATTCCCTGATAACCTGGAAGGTCATGCTCCAATAAGGTCATTTTCCATTGATGTTAAGGAAAAGGCCATATGGCTGTGTGTGTGTGTGTGTGTGTGGTGTTCTGTCCTCTTTTTTTTCCTATTTATTTATTTTTATAATTATTTAGTGTTGAAAGTATTACATATATCTGCCTTTTCCCCCTCTCCTTGACCCCCTCCAGCACTCCCGCTGCTCCAGACCTTCAGCACTCCACTGTCTGTGACCATCTATGCACACAAGGTCTTTGGTTGATTACTTCCCAGGCACCCACCCTCCCCCGCCTTCCCTCGACATTCCACACCGTGTTCCATGCTTCCATATCTCTGGATCCACTCCATTCATCAGTTCATTTTGTTACTTAGATTCCACATGAGTGAGAATATGGGATACTTGTCTTTCTCTGACTGACTTATTTCACTTAGCATGATACTCTCCAGGTCCCTCCATGCTGTCTCAGAGGGTAAGAGGTTCTTCTTTTTCACTGCTGCATAGTATTCCACGGTATACATTTTTGTTGCTGTTGTTGTTCCATTTCCATACCAAACCTGATATGATTCTTATTTTTCTCAAAAAGAGATTTTGGAACTGCCTGAGTACCTGAGAGTGTAAATAAAAACACTGTACTTTCCAAATCCTTAATGGAGGCGCTCTGGAGGCGCCACCGATGCGTTATATTCTCTGAGAGATAAACTAAAACAGAGCCATCAGCCCCCATGGCTCCCTGGTCTGTGAGCACCTTTTCAACCACAAGGAAGCAATGTCCTGGCAGCAAACAGAGAGGGGAGAGACTTGATTTGGACGAGATTCCACCACTTCACACCTCCGAAGTTCTGCTCCAACGGTCATAATAATATTTTCCTCTTAGAGTTGTATGGAGATTAAGTAAAAGAACATCTTCAGAGAACCTGTTTAGCGTCACAGCTATCAGGCACATGGTATCATAAATGATGCCTGATCTCTGGATTCATAAGGACATCAAACACTAAGATTAAAATGATGCTTCTCTTCCCATGGGTGAGGTGGGCCCTTAATGAATGCCTTTCTCTGGGTGCCAAGCCTGGTATGTACTGACAGAAATCCAAAGCAGACGAGGAAGGGCTGACCTCTCACACACAGAGAATAGCTGAGCAATCATAGGAGCTCAATCCACACAACAGTGGAAAGCGTCTATTGTAACTGGCTATGTTTTCTATTAAAAATGGGAAGAAAAGGGCTGAGTTTTGTGGGGTTTTTTTATAGGAAGTTATTTTGTTTCATTCTTATTTCAGTCCGGGTATTATCATTCTGATTTTACAAAGAACTTGAAGCTCAGAGAGTTTAAGCCACCTCAAGACACACAGGGAGAGCCCTGGCCGGGTTGGCTCAGTGGCGAGAGCAGCGGTTCTCAACCTTGGGTCGCGACCCTTTTGGGGGTCGAACGACCCTTTCACAGGGGTCGCCTAAGACCATCGGAAAACACATCTATCATTACATATTGTTTTTGTGATTAATCCCTAGGCTTTCATTATGTTCAATTTGTAACAATGAAAATACATCCTGCATATCAGATATTTACATGACGATTCATAACAGTAGCAACATTACAGTGATGAAGTAGCAACGAAAATAATTTTATGGTTGGGGGTCACCACAACATGAGGAATTGCATGAAAGGGTCGTGGCATTAGGAAGGTTGAGAACCACTGGGCTAGAGCATCGGCCTGTGGACGGAGAGTCCTGGGTTCGATTCCAGTCAAGGGCACTTACCTGGGTTACAGTCTCCTCCCCGGCCTAGGCCCTGGTCAGGGCTCGTGCAGGAGGCAACCAATCCATGTGTTTCTCTCACATTGATGTTTCTCTCTGTCTTTCCCTCTCTCTTCCACTCTCCCTAAAAAATATCCTCAGGTGAGGATTAACAACAACAAAAAGGCTCACAGAACGAGTGTGGGAATTGCTCGCTGTCTCCCATGCTACAAGCTCTCATCTTCAAATTCTACAGATGAGGAAACCCAGGTCCAGGGCAGGGAAAGGTACAGGTCTGGCCTTTGAGTCTGAAGTCTCTGCCTTTCCATCCTGCCTCTGCCCTTTGCTGGCAGTGTGGGATCTGGCAGAAAGCAATTAACCTCTCTCACCTCCCACCCCCCGAGATTCTAAACAGTGTATTTTTAATTGAGTTGTTTAGCGTTTCCTAAAATACACCCCTTTGGGACATTGTTCCAGCAGATGTTTAAAAGTATTAAATAAAAAAAATGTATTTCAGTGGACCCCGCAGGTCTCAGAAACTCCAGTTTAAAACAAAGCTATGCAGGGGGCTCTTACGCAGAATCCTTAGGGCCTCGAGAATGCTAATTGCATGGACATCTCTGAGGGAGGAGAGAGCAGGCAGGAAGCACAAATGAGTCCCAGAAATTAACATGGCCAGTCCAGTTCCTTGGATTGCATTCCGGGCTATTGCATCTGGAGGCTTCCAAAGCTTCCTTTTTATTTCTATTGCCATTTAAACGCTGTGTTAGAATTTTACTCTGCTTTGCTCTCTCGACTGTGCAAAGAGCACCCCCTCCTTTTCGGGGGGGAATGACTGCAAGGGGGTAGACGGGAAAATTCTCAGGGCAGAGTATTCTCGACTCAGGTCACTAGGATGGTTACAACGATCCTCGTTCACTCGAGAGTCAAGGGGAGATTGGATAAGATTCATTGTTTTGTTTTCGCTGTTGTTTGGCTTTGGAGAATAAGGAGAGAACTGCTCCGTGAAAATGAGAGGAAGGGCCTCCCTGGCGAGAGGAAAAGTACACGTGGAAGCTCAGAGGAGTGAACAGAAGGATGAGCACAGAGTTCCCATTTCTTTCTTTTTTTTAATATATTTATTGATTTTTTACAGAGAGGAAGGGAGAGGGATAGAGAGTTAGAAACATCGATGAGAGAGAAACATCGACCAGCTGCCTCCTGCACACCCCCTACTGGGGATGTGCCTGCAAACAAGGTACATGCCCTTGACCAGAATCGAACCTGGGACCCCTCAATCTGCAGGCCGATACTCTATCCACTGAGCCAAACCAGTTAGGGCCCATTTCTTTCTTTTTAAAAAAATACATTTTTATTGATTTCAGAGAGGAAGGGAGAGGGAGACAGAGAGAGAAACATCAATGAGGAGAGAGAACCATGGATCAGCTGCCTCCTGCACGCCCCACACTAGGGATGGAGTCCACAACCCAGGCATGTGCCCTTGAGTGGAATCAAACCCAGGACCCTTCAGTCCTCAGGCCGACGCTCTATCCACTGAGCCACACCAGCTAGAGCCAGAGTCCCTATTTCTTCAGGGTCCTGTGCATGTGGGCGGGGCTGCAGATGCGGTCAGAGGGCTCCAGGGGGTACACAGCGATGCTCCTGAAACCAAGGGGCGTTTCCAGGAGCCTGAGGAACACAACGACAGGGTCGGATCTGCAGCTCACAGCGGTCGCCAACCTTTCAGACCTCACGGACCACCAGTGTCCGTGGACCACCGGGTGGCGACCGCTGGTTTGGAAAGCTTCCTTGGGCCCAGTGTGTGGGTTCGTTTTAAGGGCCTTGCTAGAGAAAATGAGTCAAGTTGGGAGGTAGCCCAGCCATCCAGGTGAGCGACACTGCAAGTCTGAATGGAGATAATGGTGAAAGGAGTAGACATAAGGTGATGCATAGGAGATGCTTAGGAAAGCGAACCTGCAAGGCTTGGTGACTGATTGTTTTGTGGGTTGAATAGAAGGGGGGAAGGTAGGGTTATACCCAGATGTCCGGCCTGGACACGCTGCCCTAGACCCTCCCTGTTACAACCTGATTTATAACTGATCCTGAGCCAATCACTATTCACTCAGTGCCCCGAGTCAGTAGTTTATAAATGGATCCATAATTCAGGGAATCGGAATTTTACTCTGTTTTTGCTATAACGACTGTGCAAAGAAATGTATGCAGCCCTAGCCGGTTTGGCTCAATGAATAGAGCATCGGCCCATGGACTGAAGGGTCCAGGGTTTGATTCCGGTCAAGGGCATGTACCTCGGTTGCAGGCTCCATCCCCAGCCCTGGTCAGGGCACGTGGGGGAGGCAACCAATCGATGTGTCTCTCTCACATCAATGTTTCTCTCTCTCTCTGTCTCTCCCCCTCCCTTCCACTCTCTCGAAAAATCAATGGGAAAATATCCCCAGGTGAGGATTAACAACAAGAAGAAAAGAATGCATAGAGGCACCCATACTGTTTTTATTTCTTCCCCCGGAAATAGGTTCTAAGGGTGTTTTCGAGTCTGTAAGAGTGAAGAAAAGAAATAGGCTGTGTTCAGGGTATGGCCATCTATCCCACCTGCGCTTAGGATATGCATTGCCAAAGTACTGAAGGTTCTCACCATGTGGCTGTTATTATTTTTCGGAAGGGGTGGGGGTTGGGAGAAGTTTGTATGTATCACATGGCTTCCACTGCTATTTGCTATTCAATGTCTAGCAAAAGCCCTTACTTCATGAATATACGGATTCTCTCCAGGCGTGGCTACTCCGTCCTATGTCAGTCAGCTGGGTATGTGCTCGGCCGACATGGGCTTGTGGGGATAAGTACGAGGGGGTAGGGGAGGGGTCGGAGGAACCAGGGATCAGCATGCATTAGTGAGACTGGTGGATACACTGAGTTCTATTATCTTGGTTTTTCATATTTTCTTTTCTTTTTAAATATATTTTTATTGATTTCAGAGAGGAAGGGAGAGGGAGATAGAAACATCAATGATGAGAATGGAATCATTGATCGGCTGCCTCTGCACGCCCCCCTATTGAGGACTGAGCCCACAACCAGGGCATGTGCCCTTGACCAGAATCGAACCCGGGACCCTTCAGTCCACAGGCAGACGCTCAATCCACTGAGCCAAACCAGCTGGGGCTCATATTTCCAATTGCAATAAAAACAAACCAAGCAAACCAACAACAACAACAAAAAGAATGTTTCCATCAGCCAGAAAGATGCATTTACATTCAAAGAAATAGACTTTAAATGTCAAAAAAAACAAAAAAAAATGGAGAATGAGGGCTAGTGGACCCTTGGTACCCTCCCTGCATAGAAAGAGAATCGCTGTTCCCGTCTGGCCTTGGGGAAAGCAGCCAGCGTTCATTGCTAAGGAACAGGAAAGATGTGCCCCTGTCAAAATGCATTTCCCGTCTTCTAGATGCTGGTTATTTTGTTCCTTTGTTTGTTTTTTAAATATATTTTTATTGATTTCAGAGAGGAAGGGAGAGGGAGAGAGAGAAACATCAATGATGAGAGAGAATCATTGATTGGCTGTCTCCTGCATCCCCCACCCAGACCCCCCACTGGGGATCAAGCCCACAACCTGGGCATGTGCCCTTGACCCAAATCGAACCGGGGACCCTACAGTCCACAGGATGATGCTCTATCCACTGAACCACACCAGTCAGGGCCAGATGCTGGTTTTGATTGTGTTTTCACATTGCAACAGTGAGCACCGCCCGTCTCCCCACCCAGGGCCGCTGAAAGAGGAGAGAGGCTGCCCTCCCTACAGACATCGTGGCTCCCAGAACGATGAAAAAAAAAAAAGAAAAAGAAAAAACGAAACCCAAGGCATTGAAGTCACAACTACAAAGAAATATAAAAGAATAGGCAGGCATTAGAAAACTCACGGCAGGGGGTGGCAAGCGGGGGAGAGGGGGACAGAAATCCATTACAACAAAATAATAAAGTCTTTTTTGAAAGTTTAAGGGGGGAAATCATCTTGTTTTGTGCAAAGATGGCGAGACGCGATCATTGATCATTTTAAGAGACAACAGAAAAAATTGGCCGCGGACGGAATGAAAGAAAATGAAGTTCCATTAATACAATGTGTCGAAAGACAACTTCGGATAAATTGATCAATGCAGCACAAATCATTTCTAACCTTTTCCCCCTGTTTGGAGAGGATGTTTTTCAAGACCGCCAACAACAGACATTATCAACTTCGAGTGCTTTTTAGATGGCTCTTCCAGCAAATAATGGACATGGAGAATTTCTGGAACTAGGCACAGAATGCTTTTTTTAATTATTATGATCGGCCCGATGAATATCAATACATTTGGAGATATTTGGACATAATCTGTCTTCTTCTTTTTTTTTTCGGTAACTTTTGTGTTGCAGTGTTTCCCTTGACTTCTCTCCTTTCTACTGCTTTTTCGAAAATAATGGATAAGCTGTAGCGTTTCCATTATTGTGTCCAGAACCCACCATTAAAGGGACAGAACCCAGCATTAAAGGACAGTCACCTTGAAAAGATAATTGCATTGTTTATAGATTTCTGCACTAAAACTTTTAAGGGCAGCCGTTTTCCTTCTCAACGTTTTCGTCCTCAGCTTGAGGAAAGAGAAAGAGTAAAAGGAATATTTTCATTTGCTTCTCCTATCTCCCTCCCTCCCATCAAATGAATAACTTAAACACGTTCCCTAATTAAGGGGGGAAAATATGTAAAATATACACTATAGCGTTTCTAAGATACCTTTCTAATAGCTGATAGTAAAATTGTCCATCCTTGCTGCTTGGCACAGTCGCTGCAGGAAAGAGGCATCTGCACAGCATGTGTGTCCGTGGACCTGGCGTGTGTAGCATACTGTTTTTAATATGTTTGCTCCCTTTAGCGCCATGTGTTTTAACCAAGGTCGCCTCTCCGAGAAAGGTTGTTTCCCCAGGTGGGGATCTTTCCCTGAGGTTAGGGAGGGGATACAACCCCTTCATTAAGTGCCAGGCGGGTGGGTAGTTAAGCTACATGGTCTTTACTCCCTGGAATGGAGATGAGAAACACCTTACCCCTTGTAATAGAAATTGACAGGATTAAAATCGGCTGGTATAAATA
>JAWPEG010000013.1:3062623-3084569 GCA_035771395.1 Myotis vivesi | reverse complement strand
CTGCCTCCGAGGCAGCACTAAGAATGTCCAACTGCCGGCTTAGGTCTCCCGAACTGTAAGGACGCAGGCTGGGCTGAGGGACTCCCCAGAGTGCATGAATTTTGTGCACCAGGTCTCTAGTAATATCAATATTATCAGACAGCCCTATAGGCAAGGTGGTTTCCAGTGGCCATGAGAAAAGCTCACCTATTGAAAAATTGCACTTTCTTACAATATCACTGAAGAAAAGCATACAATGTCTTGCTGAGGGTCACTTGAAGACCAGAGGCCTACACACACGTGAGAAATGTTAACATCACATTTTTAGGCTTATTAGAAACAGCCTAAATAATTACGCCATTCCAATTACTGGTGTCTTTGGCTCGTGTCCAGGATTTAGGTCAGGACCCAACATACCAGAATGCTGCATGGCACAAGTGATTGACAGAAGGAGGAAGTGGACTGATACCTTTCACATGAGAATCACAGATTGCTGCAAATATAAGCAAAACGCATATCTGGATTTTTGTGGGGAAAGTTCATTGTGCTCTGATTCAAATTCTTTGTTCCCAAATTTGTGTGTTTTTTTAAAATTGTGATTTATTTACGTGCCTGCGATAAAACAGCTGTGTACCATAATAAAATGCGGGTCAGTATCTATTGGATATTGGCAGCAGGTTACATTCTGCTTCCAGGTTTGGTAGGGATGGCATTTGGAAGCTATTTGGCTGTATGGCAGAAATGATCAACCTGTACATTAGACGCCCCTTGAGAGCTTTTAAAAAACCCAGCCCACCTCCAACCAACTGGGCAGGGCCCAGGCATTAATATATTATAGAACTTTGGGGTGATTCCACTGTCCGCCAACACTGAGCACTATTATTAGGTCATAATCCTTTAGACACACAGACTAACACTGTGTACACCTTAAGCATTGTTTGGGGGTGATCTTTGTTGATGATTTTAGACATTTTAAAAACCAAACATTCTTTTGCTATTAAAGACTAAAGATGTTCATTTCTACTTGAAGTGTACAAATCTGAACCAAATTCCATTTCAGGTCTCCTTCGAATACAGAAAAAAAACTAATCATAATGATATGCATATTGTGAACTATTTTATTTAATATATTGGTATGTTAATATATTATGTAATAATATATTAATTACATTAATATATTCTCATACTACATGAGAGCAAACCATTTGAGGAGCCCATGAGAATATGAGATACTGGGTCTTTCCATTCAGTTCAATAGAAAACATTTTTTTGAATGTTTATTACATTTAGGGAGACCTGAATAGTGCCCTGGGCCTCTAGTATTAATATAAAAAAGAAAGATAGAGGAGGATCCATGGGGGTAAAGGGAAGATGGCATTCTGAACAGGGAAACAACAATTTCCTAGACAAGTGAGTTCATATTGTTTTTGGAATTGGGGAGCAGTCTGGTGGGACAGTCATGAGGTTTTATACCCCCTAGCCCTATTGTGAAAAAAAAGAGTTTTCCCTAGTGCAGTGATGGCAAATCTTTTGAGCTCGGCGTGCCAGCATTTTGAAAAACCCTAACTTAACTCTGGTGCCGTGTCACATATAGAAATTTTTTGATATTTGCAACCATAGTAAAACAACGACTTATATTTTTGATATTTATTTTATATATTTAAATGCCATTTAACAAAGAAAAATCAACCAAAAAAATGAGTTCACGTGTCACCTCTGACACGCGTGTCATAGGTTCGCCATCACTGCCCTAGTGTCTCAAAAAAAAAAAAAAAAAAGAAAGAAAGAAAAGAAAAGAAAAAAAAGAAAGGAATGAGACACTCTAATGTTTTGTAAAAAGCTTTTCAAGCGAAAGTACTAAGGATTGGCCAAGTTCAGAATTTCTGCTGGATATATATATATATTCATTCTCCATATGTTTCTTTATATTATAAAATAAGGCAAAAGCTTTTTTGAATTACTCTTCTGAGCACTTTTCTCTAATGTGATGATCATGTAACAACAGTTAGATTTCCCCAAAGGAATACATCACACGAGGGGAGGGCTAGCGGCCCCAGCGGACATGCACAAGTACAGTATTCGTGAGACCACCAGACCAAGTGGAAACAAGTGCTTTCAGTCGTTTCTGCTTAATTGCGTGCACAGGTGTTTTTGTTTCCAAGAGGAAACTTTAGGGAAAAAAGTATGATTAATTTTCATGCCCTTCCCGAGCACCAGATGAAAAGTTTTCCCCAATTTCGGAGAGAGTGGAGCACGCAGATGTTCAGGTCGTGAGGACGTAAAGAAAGCCTGCCTGACCCTCCGTGGGTTCTCTTCCTCCAGGTTGCCACAGTCCCTCTCCGTGGATCCCAGTGTGGACACCAATCGGAGCATCCTCTGCATTTATTTCTATTTAGTCCTGGCCCTGTAGGTAGATCCCACATTCGCTGCGTTGTCACCAAAAACCCCATCCCAGCTATGTTACTGGAAAGCCTCCTAGAATAATTCATGACTGTGGACTTGGAACCCAGAGGGGGGATTCGGATAACCCGCCCAACAGGAATCGCCTACATCAGTGGTCAGCAAACTGCGGCTCGCGAGCCACATGCGGCTCTTTGGCCCCTTGAGTGTGGCTCTTCCACAAAATGCCATGTGCGGGCGCAGATGTACAGTGCGATTGAAACTTCGTGGCCCAAGCGCAGAAGTCGGTATTTTGTGGAAGAACCACACTCAAGGGGCCAAAGAGCCGCGTGTGGCTCGAGAGCCGCAGTTTGCCGACCACTGGCCTACATTGACATCTCCAAGCAAGAAATTACACACTTTACACAAAGGAAAGAAACATCTTTGCCGAGTGGAGGGGACACTGACCTAGAACCCAAGACACAAGCACTGAGGTCCTACCACATTCTAGCTAATGTCCTTGGTGCAGTCACTCAACATGATCGTCACATGTTGACCCTCGTGGTCCTTAACTCAAGATGTAGAAAGTAATGCTTTCTTTGTCATACTCTCAGGACTGGAAGAACCTAATCAAGACGGGAGAATTTTTTGTTTGTTTTTTTTAATCCTCGCCCAAGGATATTTTCCCATTGATTTTTAGGGAGAGTGGAAGAGAGAGGGAGAGACAGAGAGAAACACATCGACTGGTTGCCTCCTGCATGAGCCCCAACCAGGGCCCGGGCCGGGGAGGAGCCTGCAACCGAGGACAAGGTGGGGGGATTTTAAAGCCTGTAATGTGTTCACACAGATGAAGCACAGATATTTTGAGCTATTGTTCTTGTTTGGATTTGACAGTTGGTCAAAGCAGACTCTCCTTAAGGTAAAAAATGTGGGAAACAGAAGAAAAAGACAGGTAAGCAAATAGAAATTCCTAGAGAGAAGTCACAGAAAACGTTAAATTAAGACTATGAATTATCTTTTCCATAATGAGGTGGCCATTTAGAAAAAAAAATTTATATCTGTATTTTTCACTTTCTAGCTATAAAAATAGCTTTTCTTTGTCTTTAAAAAGTTTTCAAAAAGACTCCATACTCTTCCAATTTATAGATGCCTTTTGTTTATCATTTTAGCTCTATGCATAAAATTGTATCTGGATTGAAATTTCCTAAATCAAAGATATGCAGGAAGGATGTTGTTGGATCAAAATATATAAGCTTTTGATTCACGAGTCCAAGTTGATTTCTGAAAAGTGACACTAATTTATAGCTCATCATCAAGATGGGAGGGTATCCGTTTCAGCAAAACCCTTGTCAGCATTGCATATTTCGATGTTTAAAAATAAATGCTGTCATTGTTTGGTTTTGCATTTCTTCAGTAACTTGTGAATCTGGGTTTTATTTTAATTGCTTATCTTCTCCTTTGACTAGTCTCTTTATTCCCTTTCCCACATACTCATCATGCATTCCTACAGATTTTTATGGCTTCCTGAAATATTAAGACCATTCCATTTTAAATGTTTGCGTGAAATGCTTTCTCCCAGATATTAAAAATCTTTTAATTTGTTTTCTTTTCCACTGTAGAGAGAAATCTTCCTCTTCATTTTGTCATAACGATGGTACTTTTTCTTTGTGATTTTTTTTTCCCTTTGGAAAGCAGTGTTGTTATTCTTGCTTGGCGCCGAGACAAAGCCTTCTCTCTCCACACATACAGTTCTTCCCTAATTTCATCCAGTCAATAGATACTCATTAAAAGACCGATACATGCCAGATATCAAAGTAGATCTTGGCTGACCCGAGCACAAATAATGTATTCCTTCTTCCCAGGAGGAATTTTGCAGCAAATTCAAAATTGGAAGGAGAGACAGCTTTAGGGCTGGCGTTGGATTTCTTTATTTATAAACTCCTCATTATAGCCAGCGCTTTCCAAACCAAGTCTCCTTCTTTCACTGCAAACTCAAAATTACGGCTGTATGAAGCTAAGGAACTTACTTAAAAGTCACACTGACAGATTCAAAGTGAGTCTTATGTAGAGATGCTTATGTTATTATTTCTGAAGCGTGTAGACCATAATAATAAAATTGAAGGGGAGGGTGGGTGGGAAGAGATCAGCCAATGAACTTGTATGCATACTACTATATGCATAACCCATGGACACAGACAGTGGGGTAGTGAGGGGGGTGGGAGCAGGATGGAAGAGGTTAATGGGGGAAAAAGGAGGACCTATGGAATACTTTCAACAATATTTTTTTAAATATATTTTATTGATTTTTTTACAGAGAGGAAGGGAGAGGGCCAGAGAATTAGAAACATCGATGAGAGAGAATCATCGATCAGCTGCCTCCTGCACACCTCCCACTGGGAATGTGCCCGCAACCAAGGTACATGCCCTTGACCGGAATTGAACCTGGGACCCTTCAGTCCGCAGGCTGGCGCTCTATCCACTGAGCCAAACCAGTCAGGACTCAACAATATTTTTTTTTTTTAAGTGAAGCCATTTTGATTATTTCTAAATCTAGGATTTTAAGAAACTATGTTTAAGAGTGTCCAACATGGCAGATGCTTTGTTTATCCAGAATCCAGAGACCCCTGCTTTCCCTTAAGAAGACCTTGGTGGCCTCAAGAACCTCCTTTCATAAGAACTGCCATCTTTCCCTAATCAGGATCCTGGTGGGAAGATGAAATACTTAGATAGCTAGCATCATGAGCAATGATTGGAAGAAACACTGACCTATCCTCCTATCTAATAAAGAGGAAATATGCTAATTGACTGTCACACACTCACAAGATGGCGGCGCCCAGTCCCCTCAGCCCCATCTCATCCGGCCTCAGTCCCCCAGTCTACTCAGCCCCGCCTCATCCAGCCTCAGTCCCCCAGTCCCCTCAGCCCCGCAGGGGAGGGCAGTTAGGGACGAACATGCCAGCAGGGGAGCAGTTAGGCATCAATCAGGCCAGCAGGGGAGCAGTTAGGGAGCTATCAGGCTGGCAGGCAGAGTAGTTAGGGGCAATCAGACAGGCAGGCAGGCAAGTGGTTAGGAGACAGCAGTCACAGATTGTGAGAGGGTGCAGGCTGGGCTGAGGGACATCCCCCTCCCCATGCACAAATTTCCTGCACCAGGCCTCTAGTCCCATATAATAAAAGGCTAATATGCAAAACGACTGAACGGCAGAATAATCAGTTGCTATGATGCACACTGACCACCAGGGGGCAGATGCTCAATGCAGGAGCTGCTCCCTGGTGGTCAGTGTGCTCCCACAGGGGGAGCACCACTCAGCCAGAAGCCGGGCTCACAGCTGGCAAGTGCTGCGGCAATGGCAGGAGCCTCTCCCATCTCTGCGGCAGTGCTAAGGATGTCCAACTGCCGACTTAGGCCTGCTCCCCACGGGGACTGCAAGAGGGCAGAGGCTGGGGTGAGGAACCCCCTGAGTGCACAGATTTTGTGCACCGGGCCTCTAGTAATCCAATCATAAGAGAATCCTAGAAGCACACAAAATCAGTGGGTTCTGCACCAATGGCGGGATTGTCTACTGCCAAGGGTGTGTCCAGCCCCTTCTGGTTTTAAGATACGAAGAGTTGATGCATACAATCAATAAAGAAAATATGAACAAGATATATAAAATTAACTAAGTATAAAAACCTAATATGGTATATATACTTCCAAAGCAACAGAGAACTCACAGCGAACACAGAGCCGTGAGCCACCGCATAAAGAAGAAAGTAGGCAGCAAGCCACAGCGGTAAGAGGAAGTCCCCATGGACAGGAAACGCACAGACGTGCGTGACAAAGGTGATGGCAAAATTAAGACCCATCACACACCTGAGGAAGGCCCTTATTCTCCTCTCATTGTGATCCGATCAGAATGACTGAAAATCTTGGTAGACTTTTGTACTTGTCATTACCACGTTAGGGTGTATTTCTGTATCACCTATTTTTACCATAGAAATTTCTGTTTTATGAATGGGTATCATTTCCTGTTTCTCCTGTTGTCTCAGAACTCCTCAATGGGGTGGGCCATACTAGCTGTCTCTACTCCACGTTTTGTCTAGAACACAATCCTTTGGGGCTTGTGCCCTCCATGGTGATTCAAACACGTCTAAGTCACCAACAACCCCTCATGGTCAGCTCCAAGTTCCGAGCCTGCCTTACCGGGTGGCCCCGCAGCATTTGGTACAGACACATGAAGGACTCCCAATTTTGTTCTCCAGCCTTATCTCTGACCTGAATTTGTGCATAGAGCTCCCTCCGCCGAATGTCCACATGGGCACCTGTTAACCACATCGAATTGAATGTATTTGAAACCAGCCTCGTGATTTCCACCCCCTAAAACCAATCCTCCCTTCGCTGTACCTATCTCAGTCAAGGGCAAACTCCATTCACCCAACTGCTTAGAACAAAAGCCTTGTAGTTCTGACCACTCCCCTCTCTCACACCCGTCTCCTGAATCAAACTCTCCTGGGACGCCATGACCAACACCAATCTGAGTCCCTGTCCTCTCTAGACATGCAGGCTGCAAGACAACCGGCTCTCCCTGCTTCTCTTTCTGTCACCTGAGTTGATTTTCCACACAGCACAGCGGCCATCTTACCAATAAAATATCATGTTACCCCATCCTCTGCTAAAAATCCTCTACGAATGAACTTGTATGCATATATGCATAACCCACGGTCACAGACAATGGGGTGGTGAAGGCATGGGTGGGAGGGGACAGGACGAGCTGGAAGAGGTTAATGGGGGGGGGGGTGGCTGGGAGGAGGACGCATGTAATGCTTTCAACAATAAAGATTTTAAAAATTCCTCTAGTGGCTTTGAATACCCCAATCCAAGATTTTTCTCTTGGTTCTAAGCCCACCTAGGACATGACCCAGACTACCTCCCTCCCTGCCTCACTCACTGGCTACCCTCTGTGCCTAGGATGCTCTTTGCCCGGATCATTGCATGGCTCCCTCCACCTCCCTCTTTGGCCTCTTGTCCAAATGCTGCATTCTCATCATCCCTTCCCTGACTCCTAGATCTCAAACTAGCCACCCAGATACTCTGTGTCCTTACCTTGATTTTTGTTCATAGAGTTCAGGACTCTTAGCACTGTGATGGTCTCTAGTTCTTCCCTCAAACAGAGAATGTTATTTATTTTATAGATGAAAAAATGGAGACTTTGATGTGATGGGTTGAGTCTATGAGGTGTGGGGCTGACACCCAATGTTTTGAAATCTACAGGTGCTCTTTTGATTAGACTATGATGCTATGATACTGCACATAGGAGGGAGGGAGGGAGAGAGGGAGGGGAGTTTAATGGGTAATTTCTTTTTAATATTGGAGAGTGAAGAACAAAGAACTCTTCCTTCAAACCGTGGCTGTGTCCAGTGAGGAATGAAGCGTTTGAATGCCGCTGAGCAGCTGGTACGAGGACTTGGCCACAGAGCTTGGTGACACTGTTTTAAATGCCTGCAGGTGTGGCTTAAAGGCCCCAGAAGAGCCCGAACAGGGTGGAGGTCACCCTTTGGATGCCACAGGCTATTAAGATAATTTGGGCGCTGAGTCGACAAAGATGTGGTCTGTTGAACCACAAGTCCAAAGGGAAAGGGAAAGCCTTTGAAAGCGGGGGAGGGTAAGTATTCCTTTGTCCCTTTTTAGGGGGGAAAAGGGCAAAGGTCACCCAGCTGGCCACAATTACGTCTGCAAAAGGTCCAGGGGGCCAGGGGCGGGAGGGAGGACCAGGTAAACGCTGACCTCTACGCCAACTCTGACACAAACCAGCTAGGGCAAAGAAAGTGTGGTCGATTTGCATATTTCCAGACCAATGTTAATGGAGCCATATGTCTACAGGCTCATCTGGAATAGCATAGGACCATGGTCGGCAAACCGCGGCTCTTTGGCCCCTTGAGTGTGGCTCTTCCACAAAATACCACGTGCGGGCGCGCAGATACAGTGTGATTGAAACTTCGTGGCCCATGCGCAGAAGATGGTTTTCGGCCTGAGCGAGGCTATTTTGAAGAAGTGGCATTAGAATAAGTGGGGGGTGTCGGTCGGTCTGGCGACAGGAGACGCGGCGTAGGTGGGCCGAGGGATATGCAGCGCGGGGGAGGTATGTTCGCTGAGGTCGACCCCTTCCAACTCTCCCATCCACACTCATCTATCTGAAACAAGTATACANAAGTGTCTGCCAAAACAAAGATTTTGCTATTAAGAACAGTTAAGTAAATGGTTTTTCTAGGACCATGGATTAGCCCAAAAGTGGCCCTTTCTATCATTCAGGTAGAAACTCCATATTCCAGGTAGCAACGGTGAAAATGCAACCCACTTAACGGTCATCCAATCTAGCTAAACTGTCTCTGTACACTGGCCATTTTCCCCTCTACTACACATTATAGTGAAATACTTGGAAATCTAAATGAAAATAGTTGCTGTAAAAGCAGACATAAAAAATTAAAATGGCAAGGACAACTGCTGGCAAAAGCACTGTAGATTCCACAAATTACATTGAACTCCACATTAATTCTCTGAAGGAATTTAACACGACTTCTCCCATTCTGACTCAAAAATTAATTTCTGTATATTGTCCTTGAGATTTGGATTGGGAATGAAAAGGAGAAAACTGTTGAAAGTGTGAAGATTTTATATGAATTAATCAACCAAGAGTCAGACACTGGGGACTGAAGATTAAACTTTATAGTTTAGAAACCCAAGGACAGTACTTTTTCTTGTGAATGTACCTCACATGAAAAAAAAATTCTACTGTTATATATGTCTCATTTCCAACATTCAAGTGAGGAGGTAATCTTTCTGATAGGCCAATGAGGAAGGTACAAAGAGGTTAAACAATTTATAGAAAAGTCAAGGAGGAGTCAAAATTAAAATCATATGGCCCCAGTGATGGCATTATCTGCATTCTAGATGCAAAGATAATTTGTCCCTCTGTCCATTCATGTTAAAGTCTATAAAAGACGAGACATTTCAGCCTTAAAAACTCAAAGACAGAAGGTTATTATCCAGTGGGTTTTTGGTATTCAGAAAGAAATGTTGAAGGCCATAGTCACTGCTGTGTTATTTCAGGAGTAATGGCACTTTCACAGACCTATGACCATCTCTGTCTACTGCTGACAGCCTGTTGAAGCTGTCAGCCACTGCTTGAAAGAATTCAGTCTGCAGAATGTCAAGTATGAGGCTTGCATTTAAGTCCATCTGCGCTGGTCTTCCTCAGGCCCAGTCACAAGTACTCTATGGTTCTAAGATATGGGTTAGCCTACATGCCTTGCTGTGTGGTAGGAGCTTACTTTGTAAGAATTGTTTACTTCAGATATCATATAGTATCTGGGCCTTTTCCAGAGAAAAATCTAAAAAAAATGTGTGAGCAAGTGAACTTATAGGATCTGTTAGTCTTCATCACTTCCAAGCACCAATTGACTTATGAAATAGTCCTATACCACATGCTATGATTAGGGCTTGGGTTTCCTATCCCATAGAGTGAACAAACTTTTCATTTCTGTTGTACAAAGTCGAGTTGGTGAACTTGACATAAAAGGCATGTCAGGGGTAATTCATTCTGTTCTAGACTTTAAGACCTCTGAAGACATGGTGATTTTTTTCTCTTGCACAACTCTCTAAGATTCCCATATTTCTTGTTCTGTGGTAGATTTTTTAATGTATTCAATCAACAATTATTAGACACCTCCTCTGTGGTTAACCAGGTTAGAAAAAAAATTGTAAGAAGTGGCCTTTGCCAAAGACTTCACAGTGGAACTGAGCTTACAAGAAACAGCTAAAAACATGTGCAAGTATAATATTATACAAGGAAACTATGCATCTAAGTATTAAGAGAGGGTCAGCATAACTGTAGGACTGGAAACCTTACAGAGAAGTAGCTTTCTCCACTTTTCAGAGCTTTCTGAATATTCTATTCCTTTGTTCTTCCTGTATGTGAAAAACCCCAAATAAAACAGAATTTGTTCACACTTAAAGATATTGAGAATTTTCCCCTTCTGGGAAGATGCAGTAGACATACTTTTCCCTATTCATCTCATTAAATACAGTTAATAGCCCTGGACATTATATATAAAGCAGACATAAGAGAACTCTGAAAGGCAAAAAGAAGATGGATTCATAGGGACATCAGAATCTGAGGAATGATGTGGTGATGAGTTCCCTGGGTTTTTCTTTGCTCATTTATCCCAGGTTGGAACTGAAGAAGCCAGGAACTCAGAAACACAAATGGGCACAGATGAAAAAAAGCTCCAACAAAAGCCTGCTCCCTCTAGCCAAAGGACAAGGAAAGGAACAGCCAGGAAAGACAAAACTGTTAGACACTAATTTGGCTCTACTCTAGCCAAATATCAAAGAAAAAACTGTGACCCACCCATATCCATACCAACCAAAGTCAAGTGGACCCCAGACTTTTACCCTCATGAGGTTGTAATGAGGTGCCCCGATACTCTTGCTGGCTGGGGTCAGAGAAGGCAAAGTAGGGATCCAGGATGTTCATTGGTATTGGCTAGAATGGAGATTTCATTTTGATAGTTGACTATTGTTTTGCAAAATGTTCCCTGGTATCCAGGGGAACGCTCTGAATTACTTCTTACCACTGCATATGAAGCCACAATGATCTCAAAATAAAAGGTTTAATAAAAAATTAAAGGAATTGAGGTGTGTTTTTTTATGTTGCTAGTTGAGGGGTAAAGTGAGGGCCTCACCCCAACTCAGCCTTAGCTTCTTCAGAAGGACCCAACACCAAATACCGGCAGCTGGGGGAAAGGCAGGAACTGAGGCATTATTTCATTCCTGTGGTTAGCCAAGTTAGAAAAAAGAAGTGTAAAAAGCGGTCCAAAGGCTAATCAAAAATAATAATTTAAAAATTAGGAGTGTGTATTAGTTTCCTGTGGCTACTGTAACAAGTTACTTCAAACTTGGCAACTCAAAGCAGCATACATTTATTCTCTGACAATTCTGGAGGCCAGAAGTCTGAAAGCAGTTCCTCTGGGTGAAAATCAGGGTATTGGTAATTTCTGGTGGCTGTTGGCATTCCTTGGCTTGTGGCCTCGTCACTCCAATCTTCACAGTACTTTCTCCTTTGTGTGGATATTAATTCCCCATCTGCCTCTCTCTCATAAACATACTTTGTGTGGTAGTACTTGGTGCCCAATAGTAATCCTCGAGATCTCTTCATCTCAATCGCCTTAACTTAATAGCAACTGTAAAATCCTTTTTCATTATAAGGTTACTTTTAAGGGTCGAGGAATTAGCGCTAGAGATCTTATTAGCAGACTATCTTTAATTTTCAGTATAAAATATTATCCTGCTACCACAGTGTGCTAAGCAATCCATTGTGTAAATACAGTGGAATATATTAACAAATCTATAATTTACAGAACACTTGGGTGTTTTGTTTGTCTTTACTATAAACATTAATAAGGTTATTTTTGTATTAAATATTTGTTTGAGCATCTACTCTGTGTCGGTTTCTTTTCTAGGTACTGGGGATAAAGCAGTGAACAAAACAGGCCAAAATCCCTCCCCCATGGAATTTATATCCTAATGGAGGATGAGAGACATGGACAATGAATGAACAAATAAAATGTAGAGAATGTTAGCTGATGACAAGTGCCAAGGAGAAAAATAAAGCCAAGAAGAAGTATAGGAAGTATTACGGAACTGGGTGTTGCAATTTTAAATAGTATGATGAGGGAAGATCTTGCTAGGAGGATGACTGGCATCTGAGAAAAACCATGAATGAATTTGAGGGTTCAAGCCCTTTTAGTTTACCTTGAATTGCAGTGTGGCTAGAGCAGTAGTTGGCAAACCGTGGCTCGCAAGCCAGATGCGGCTCTTTGGCCCCTTGAGTGTGGTTCTTCCACAAAATACCATGTGCGGGCGCACACTTACAGTGCGATTGAAACTTCGTGGCCCATGTGCAGAAGTCGGTTTTCGGCCTGGGCGAGTCTATTTTGAACAAGTGGGGTTAGAAGAAGTGGGAGGTGTCGGTCGGTCGGGTGACCAGAGACGTGGCGCAGGCGGGCTTCGGGATAAGCAGCGCGGGGGAGGTACATTGTTTTGAGGTACGTTTGCTGAGGTTGACCCCTTCCAACTCTCCCATCCACACTCATCTATCTGAAACAAGTATACAAGACGAGAGTGGATGGGAGAGTTGGAAGGGGTCGACCTCAGCGAACGTACCTCCATCAGATTGAGGGCATTTTTAGCAAAGGCCAGCTTAGGAGGATCCTAATTAAGCTAATAACAATGTACCTACCTATAGAGTTTCAGTTTAGAAAACGTGGCTCTCAAAAGAAATTTCATTCATTGTACTGTTGATATTTGGCTCTGTTGCTAATGAGTTTGCCGACCACTGGTCTAGTCGATTTGGCTCAGTGGATAGAGCATCAGCCTCCGGACTAAAGGGTCCCGGGTTCGATTCCGGTCAAGAGCACGTACCTCGGTTGCAGGCTTGATCCCCAGCCCTGGTCAGGGCTCGTGCAGGAGACAACCAATCTGAGTGTCTCTCTCACATCGATGTTTCTCTCTCTCTCTCCCCCTATTTCCACTCTAAAAATCAATGGAAAATCGCTTCTCGGCCTTTTGGCTAAGATCAAGTGTAAAAATCAATGGAAAAATATCCTCGGGTGAGGATTAACCAAAAAGAGAAAGAATCAACCGATGAATGCATAAATAACGGGAACAACAAATCCATGTTTCTCTCACTCTCTTCCTCTCTCTCATCAGTAAACAAAGCCTCCGGTGA
Organism: Myotis vivesi; assembly: GCA_035771395.1. Lineage (NCBI taxonomy): Eukaryota > Metazoa > Chordata > Mammalia > Chiroptera > Vespertilionidae > Myotis > Myotis vivesi. The sequence continues at coordinate 3,071,445 of JAWPEG010000013.1, read as the reverse complement.
GGATTAAGAAAATCAAAAGAAAAACCTTTGCCTTCCGCTGCCCTTAAATCAGTGATGTTTCCCTCTCCCGTGACGTCAGCTCACAGCTTGCCTGCTGCGAGGTGCTCCACCCTTCCTATTTTCTTTCCTGTCCTAACGCGGCTTCGGGCCTCACCTCGGCACTTTGAGGCATAATGGTCCCTGACAAGAGGGCGCCTCACTGACAGCGAGTTGATAAGCATTACACACAGATGACAGGAACCGGGACATCTCGGATTACTGCTGTGAATATAATAAAAGAGACTAAACACGCTGGCAGCTCAAACACCAGCCATCTCATAACTCTCTAGAGGGGCCATTATCTTCCATTTACCGCCACTGATAACCAGGTGGCGGCGGCCGCCCCGCCATCGCATGGCAGTTCACTTAACACGTTGCTGACCGGACGTGATGGAGGAGGCAGGGGCGGCCATCAGGACTTTGGGGGCATTTATTTTTAACGTTTATCTTCTGTGCCCGCTTTGGGATGGATGGGGCCCTACGGGAGGGGCCGTGAAGCCTTCCTAGAGGAGAAGGCTGCGTGGAGCCACGCGACCTCTCGTCTGCGATTTCTTTGCGCATTTGAAGCTGCGCTGTCCAGACGGGGAAGTGACAATGGACTTTTTCTCCACGACCTGGGCCTCAAAGCTGGGAGCAATGAGCGGCCAGGCTATTTTTACATCCCAAAGCTCTGAGAAGATACGATTATTATTTCTTCTGAGCTAGTCCGACCCACCTGAAGGGACGGACAGATCCAGGGCTGTGTTGGCGGGCGGTATAGACAGCCAGCCTCAGTGAGGATGTGGCGACGGGCAGCAAGGTCTCGGGCCCTGGACCCAGGGGCCCATCTCCATCTCTCTGGAGGGGAGAGGATGGTATGAGAGTGCAGAACCGAAGGTTTACATACACAGACTGGCAGAGGCGCCCTCCCCACAGACACTCAGCCTGCAGGAATGAATGAGGGGCAGGCTCCTCTCCTAGACGTAGGGCACGTGCTGGGTTGCGAGGGGGGACTCCCTAAGGTGAGGGTGACAAGGCCAGGAAGTGCATTCAATGCGGAACCGTCTAAGCAAGTGACTTTGTGTCTCTGATGTCCCTCCAAGACACGACAGGCCCCAGCACTTGGGTTGTACCTAAAGGTGAAGGCCCCTGGAAAGCCAGATCATTGTACAGGGATGAGGGGGACGAAGGTCGATAGAACTGGTTTCCGGGGATCTGGGTGAGCCTTCCATCTCTTATCTGGGCCCCCAGTGCTTAGAAGGCCATCAACCGCACCTGATATTCGGAGATGCTGTGAATTCCCTGAAGTGGGTGGCACCAAGGAGGGCTATTTCTGCTCCCTTTAGGTATGAGGACCTGATTTGAAAAGCCAAACGTCCATTTACACAAGGAATTTAAGGACAGTTTCTGTAAAAAAAAAAAAAAAAAAAAGGATGGTGGTGTGACGGGAAGTCAAGAACTTCAGCTCTAGAGCAGGTCAGTCTCCTTACACCTGCCCCGCCTGCCCGGGACCTCTCAGTGTCTTCTCATATTAACTGGAGATAGTGATCAAGTTGTTATGCAATTTAATTACTTTCAAATTCCATTTAAAGTTGGGCTCACAGTGCCCGGCCAGCGTGGCTCAGTGGTTGAGCGTCGACCTATGAACCAGGCAGTCACGGTTCGATTCCCAGTCAGGGCACATGCCTGGGTTGTGGGCTCAATCCCCAATAGGGATGGTGCAGGAGGCAGCCGATCAATCATTCTCTCTCATCATTGATATTTCTGTCTTTCTCCCCCTTCCTCTCTGATAGCAATAAAAATATATTTAAAAAATAAAATAAAGTCGGGCTCATAGTAAACTCAGTAAAGCTAGCTATGATGATGACATTCATTATTATAATTACTCTGAATGCCCAACGATGGAATTTCTGGAGCCCTCCCCACTGATTTTAAAGTCAAGGAGATGAATATTTAGAAGAGACTCAAAAAAAAAAAAAAGGATGAAGTTATAGAACTTGAACATCAAGTTTTCCCATACTATTTCTAAATGTACTTTTATTTTCTTGTTCCTGAAATATAAAGCTTTTTAAATTCTAGTTGACATACAATATTATATTAGTTTCACGACATGTGAGATTTCACATGTATACATCTAACAAAGTGATCACCACAAAAGGTCCCCTATCTGTCACCGTACAGTTATTGTGATAGTATTGATTGTATTCCCTACTCTGTACTTTACAGCTCCGTGATTTATTTATGTTATAACTAAAAGTTTGTACCTCTTAATCCCCTTCATCTTTTTGCCCATAACTCCATTACCCAACCCTTTGGCAACAATCAGCTTTTCTGTATCTCTGAGTCTATTCATTTTGTTTGTTCATTTGTTTAGTTTTTTGGTTGTTTGTTTTTTTTTTAGATTCCACACATCAGTGAAATGCGGCAGAAATGCTTTGTTATTCTCTGATTTCTTTCATTTGGCATAATACCCTCTAGGACTATCCATTTCTTTTTTTTTAATATTTCTTTATTGATTTCAAAGAGGAAGGGAGGAGAGAGAGATAGAAACATCAATGATGAGAGAGAATCATTGATTGGCTGCCCCCTGCACGCCCCCCAGTGGGGATCGAGCCTGCACCCCAGGCATGTGCCCTTGACCGGAATCGAACCTGGGACCCTTCAGTCCGCAGGCCGACACTCTATCCACTGAGCCAAGCCGGCCAGGGCTATTCACTTCATCTTTATCCATTCATCTATTGGTGGACATCTGGGTTGCTTCCATATATGGGCTATTGTCAATAAGCTACAGCGAACATAGAGGTGTACCTTTTAAGCAGAAAACTACTGTCCTACGACATGGTATGTACGTCATGGATTAGCCCTTTCAGTGTGGCCTTCTTTCTCGAAGGTGTTACCAGCAGAAATACTCCTAATTTAGTCATAGGAAGTAAAGTCACCCGACAAAATTGTTTAACATTTGATCATCAAGAAAATGTTCATTGGGGGATGATTCAAAAAAAAAAAAAGATACAATTTGTGGAATTAGTGTCTGACCTGTAAAACCACTGATTTCACAAAATAATTTCCAGCCTTGCAAATAAACTGGTTTCTCCCATCTTTGAAAATATCCCTTTGCAAATGCTAAAAGTTAGAGATTGTTCTATTTGGGGGGGGGGGGGGGCGGGCGGGGAAGAGAAAGAAAGCCAGGAATGAATGAAAACGACTCGTGATTATTTTTAGAAATGCTGACTTACTAACTTTGGAATCAAGTTCCATCCATCAAAGGTAAGTGGATTGGGGTGGAAATAGTTAATAGGATGGTCATTATGCCGTAACTGTGAAAGGATCTCTGCTCTCTGAAAACCATTTTCTTAATTATTTTAGGTTAACGCTTATGTCCATGGCAGGGGGAAGGGAGGAGACATGTGTAATCTGAGCCCCCCGATATGGTGCCTGGCCTGCATGGAGATAACATTAAAGATTTTATTGCTGATACATTATAAATTATTTCTAGTACTGCAGTCCTATGGGTATTGCATTATCAGTGCACTTTGCCTATTACCTCACTTAATGTTATTAACACACTTTGGAGTCTAAAATTACAGTTTTATCATGGAAACCTTAAACACACAATCCAAAGTACTGAATGAAGTTATTATCTTGACTGACCAGACCCGTTTTATTGTCATTTTATCACTCATAAAATCTGAGATTCGATTTGATGTAACTATTAACTGAAGCTCCGTCCGCAGGAGCAGCAGCCCAGCTGTAATATTAATATACTAATATATAAGATGACTTCATTTTATTAAAGGTGAGGTAACTTGGAAAAACCTCTTTTGATGTCTTTCTGCGGCTAAGAGATTGAGCCTGACCTGTTCGCACTTCTGCTCCACCAGCAGCGACAAAAAGTCAAGAGGACCTGCTCGCAGTGTGTTGAGCGCCTTCCCTAACCTGCTTCTGGCCTTTATTAAAGGCCTGCGACGCATTTTTCAGTCGCAAAGTTGAGTTGCCCGTCAAGTGTCAAGACATGGTGTCTAGTCTTAAAACAAAAGGCCTTAAGGATTCACCATCATTAAAGAGACGTGGTCCGCCCGTCAGAAATGTGGACTGGTGACACGTGAGCGTGTCATTTCAACAGCTTCTAAACTAAGAGCATGGGGTCATCTTGCCAGATCACGCCAGCATTCAGAAAACCACAGGTCAGAGCAGTGATGGCGAACCTTTTGAGCTCGGCTTGCCAGCATTTTGAAAAACCCTAACTTAACTCTGGTGCCGTGTCACATATAGAAATTTTTTGATATTTGCAACCATAGTAAAACAAAGACTTATATTTTTGATATTTATTTTATATGTTTAAATGCCATTTAACAAAGAAAAATCAACCAAAAAAATGAGTTCGCGTGCCACCTCTGACACGCGTGTCATAGGTTCGCCATCACTGTCCTACAGGGACCCCCTTCTGGGCTTGGCCCTGTGCCTACAGGATAGAAAGAAAGTTCTCGTCGGGGGGCTGATTTCGTTTTTAAAAAGCAATGCTTCTCTTGTGTTCAATGCCATCTTGATATCCGTTAAAAACCCTTTCTAAAAAAATAATGTTGGGACTATGCTACAGTCAATGGCCAGAAACCATATAAGAGAGTAAAGAATGTGGGTGCCGCTACCCCAAGAATGATCATGGTGGGACACACTGCAATTCGGTAGTATGTAGTAATCCTCGCTTGACTTTGCATACCTTTGGCCAAGGTTGGACTCAGTTAGGATGGGGCAACCAAGAAAGCATAACAGACTCTCAAAAAACCAGCTTCTCGAGGCTCCGGAGAGGCTGGTTGGGGAGAGATTTAGGCTGGCCAAATGTCTGTTACTCTAACCTTTCATGTTAGCACCGATAAAGAAGAAATATCACCTGCCTCACTATGCAATCATTCCATCATTTCCTCTATTCCTGTCCTATCACATCAACATGAAATACGGCCCTTGGAGATAGCATAGCATTGAACCTCTACACCTCTTTTCTAATCTCACACAATGAAAATGTGTTTATTGAGCATCTACTATATGCAAGACACTACACCACAGGGTATATAAAGAAGCAACTCTTGCCCTAGCCGGTTTGGCTTGTGGGCCAAAGGGCCCGGTTTTGATTCGATTGCAGGCTCCTCCCCAGCCTGGGCCCTGGTCAGGGCTCATGCAGGAGGCAACCAATCGATGTGTTTCTCTCACATCAATGTTTCTCTCTGTCTTTCCCTCTCCCTTCCACTCTCCCTAAAAATCAATGGAAAAATATCGAGTGAGGATTAACCAAAAAAAAAAAAAAAAACACAAAAAAAAACAGAAGCAACTCTTATTGCCAATGAGATGGCCACCTGGCCACAAAATGACGTCAAGTATAAAGTCCATCATGTTCTTATTCCCCAGCAGTTTATTCGGAGTTCTGTCTTAATTGGTTTGTTCAGCTAAAGGACAGAATGGATCAGGTAACAGATATTAAAACCGTATTATTTGAGTAGCACCCTCGAAACCCACAGGGACTCACTTCACTGTGGGATGTGCAAGACATAAATCTCATTCAGTTTTGATTTGCAGATGAAAACAAGCCCAGGCCAAATGAAGAAGACTATTGGTTCGTGAGAGTAGCCACTTGCTACTTTGAATTATGCAAGTCTACAGGAGAAGGCAGGAGCTTGGAGCTCAAAGACTGGGTCCATTGAATATAATGCTCATTGAAAGAATCCATTCATTCAGCAAAGGTCTTTCCCAAGCCTTCTGATATACCAGATGTGTGCCAAGCGCTAGATCTGTGAGGTTTAACTCTTGAATTATGTTCTAGGAGGCTCATTGCTATAGGGCAAGCCCATGCATCTCAAGGTATCTGCTCTTGCACGGGTGATAAAAGACATGCACTCGCTTGACTTGGCATATCTTTGGACAAGGTTGTGCTCAATTATGATGGGGCAACCAAAGAAGTATAATAGACGCGATCTCAAAAAAACAGATTCTTGAGTCTTGGATTCTCTTTGTCCTGAAAGCTTGAGCTGATTCATGGGGATCTTGACTGGTTTCAGATAAAGGGATCTGGAGTCCTCAACCCCAGGTGGATTCACTAGAGCAGATGGCGCCCCTTTCAGAACCTCAGGAGGTGCACAACATTAACAGAGATTCCATAGACCAGCCCCAGCGATAGGAAAAGTATATTCAAGTAACCGGCCCTGCACTGGCACGCACACAAAACCCTCATAGCAACAGAGATGACAGCTTGGTAACAGCAGCTGCTGCTTAATTGAAAACATTAGAAAAATATTACATTATATCTGTATCCCCTGTTTTTATGTTTATTTTCATCCCAAGTGAGAAAATAGCCCAGGAAAAAATACAAAAAGAAACATGAAACAAAGGTTCAGGACTCGCCATGGCAAATGGATAAAGTGTGGCTTGGAATTTAATATCCTGGAGACTCATCCCACTCTTCATGGGACTGGGAAGTCCATTTTTTGTGGGTTCCAAGGGCCAAAAATGCCACCCATGATGTTGGATTTAGTTCCTAGTCAACCGTACACATTTGATTAACTTGGAGGAGAAATGGCACGTGTGTGGGTCCTCACGTATGTCTGGGTTTGCATGTTAGAGAAGCGGTATTAAGATGGGAAAGTGTCGCCGAAACCGGTTTGGCTCAGTGGATAGAGCGTCGGCCTGCAGACTGAAAGGTCCCAGGTTCGATTCCGGTCAAGGGCATGTACCTGGGTTGCGGGCACATCCCCAGTAGGAGATGTGCAGGAGGAAGCTGATTGATGTTTCTCTCTCATCGATGTTTCTAACTCTCTATCTCTCTCCTTTCCTCTCTGTAAAAAATCAATAAAATATATTTTTAAAAAAAAGATGGGAAAGTGTCTCTACATATGCAGAGATAGAGTTGATACCCAGCATCTCACTAACGTGAAGCTCATGACACGAGCCCTGCCCTAGTAGAGTGGCCCATTCGCCTCAAAACCAACACCAGCGTCTGAGGCCCCATTAGAAGAGGGTTAGTAAGAAAAGAAGAGTAGCCATGAGGTTTTAGGCAAGAAAAGTAGACCACATCTCAAAATAGGAAGCAAGAAAGGAATTAAGTTTCACGTGGCCTCTCTACTCATTCAGATCAGACGCTTGAAATTTACTTTGGTGACACAAAAAGCCACGCAAAGACAAGAGATGGGGTTGATTCAATGGACCTTTGCCCCCTAAAATCATGCCAAAGGCACAGCCCTAATACATCTCATGGGCCTTACACATTCCTTGGTGTGGGGTCAGGATCCATCTGGCCACAGGACACCAGGCGGCCACGTGTGCCAATGACATTCCCAAATGCGGGTGGTACCTCAAAGGTCCTCCTTGTGAAATAAACATTGAAAGTTCTTCTTGATGGAGGTGCGCTCACCAAGGGAGTGCGCTGTGAACGCGTCGGTCCAGCGACTCTAGCCTACAGTTACACCTGCTGTGATATGGTTCCAGAATTCAAGTCTTTTAAAGATTGACGACAGCGGACAAAAGAAGAAATGCTATCCTGTGAGCTCCTTGGAGTCAAGAATTGTGTCTTTCCTATGTCTACTCTGGCGTATAGCTGGGGTATAATTTTTGTTTGAGTTTTCTGTTTGTTTTTAATCCTCACCCGAGGATATTTTTCCATTGATCTTTAGAAAGAGGGGAAGAGAGAGAAAAAGACAGAGAGAAATACCCGATGTGCGAGAAAACACATTGATTGGTTGCCTCCTGCATGTGCTCCTACCAGACCAGGGCCAGGGAGGAGCCTGCAACCAAGGTACATGCCCTTGACCGGAATCGAACCGGGGACCCTTCAGTCCGTAGGCTGACGCTCTATCCACTGAGCCAAACCAGCCAGGACTGGTGGTATAACTTTTGATGACATATGCCCATGAATGAGGAATACTGATCAATAAGCCAGTTCCAGCACAGAGCAAAAAGGTTATGTTCATGTCTGGCATCTTCAGGGGTTTCAGGGATTTAGCAGGAAATTGTATTCTAGAGCCGGCAGAGTCTCAGACAAAATCCTGAAGAGAGAAAAGATACACAGGCTTCGTGTGAAAAGGCTGCCAACTATATGATTGCCACTAAATGACATTCTAGGAAAGGCTACACTATGGAGACCATATAAAGATCAGTGATTGCCAGGGGACAGGAGGCGGGGGGCGGGGAGAGAGAATAGATGAAAAGGAGAGAATGTTTAGTGCAGTTAACAGCTCTCTGTATGATACTCTATAACAGCCTACTCTATAATGGTGAGTGCGTGTCATGACATATTTGTCCAAATCAATAGAATGCGCGGCAGCAAGAGCGAGCCCTACTGTCAACTATGGACTTTGGGTGATTATGTGTCCAAGTAGGTTCGTCTCTTGTAATAACTGTCCCCCGCCCTGATGGGGATGTTGACAGTGGGGGAAGCTACTACACAGGAACAGGGGTGTATGGGAACGCTCTGCGCTTTCTGCTCAATTTTGCTAAGAACCTAAAACTGCTCTTAAAAAATAGTCTTGCCCTAGCTCAGCGGTTCTCAACTTGTGGATCACGACCCCTTTGGGGGTCGAATGACCCTTTCACAGGGGTCGCCTAAGACCATTGGAAAACACATATTGAATATATAATTACATATTGTTTCTGTGATTAACCACGATGCTTTAATTATGTTCAATTTGTAGCCATGAAAATACATCCTGCATATCAGATATTGACATGACGATTCATAACAGTAGCAACATTACAGTGATGAAGTAGCAACGAAAATCATTTTATGGTTGGGGGTCACCACAACATGAGGAACTGTATGAAAG
>JAWPEG010000013.1:3039382-3062245 GCA_035771395.1 Myotis vivesi | reverse complement strand
TATATATATATACAGATATATATATATATACAGATATATATATATATAGTTTAAAATGGCTGGACCTCTGGACTTTTGTACTGAGCTGAGAGAGCCCAGTCATGATGTTGACAAGTATGAAAACAGAGGTGTGTGGTCAGGAGGGTCAGCTCAGGTGCCCACCTCCCCTGCAAGCCGCATGCAGGCAAGTTTCTTAAAGTCTCTGAGCCGAGTTTAAACATCTGCAAAATGGGAATTGGAGCATTCACTTTTCATGGTTGTGAAGCATCTATAATAATAAAAGTGTAATATGTTAATTAGACCGGAGGTCCTTCTGGACGACCTTCCAGACGAAGCCAGGGCTACGAGGGAAGCCTGGGTCCCGGGGCCGGAGGGAAGCCGGTGCCAGCAGTCAGGGGAAGGAAGTCCTACTCCTGCATGAATTTTGTGCATTGGGCCTCTAGTATTTGAGATAAAATTTGTGACAGTGCTTAGAATTATTCAATGATTGATACATAATTGAAACTCCAAAATCCGCCCACTGAATGCAACTGAATGTTTGAGGTCTCACTGGTGTTCTCTTGTATGAATAGAATTAACGGAAAGGAAATGACCTGTTAATATGGAAATTTTAATTGACTATGATAAAATATCTCTACAAACAATGAGGTATGTGAAAATTAATTCATATTTATGAAGTTTTCTTCTCCAGTGATATTCATAATTTCTATTTGCCAAGCATGGTTAAATTATATTTCTGAGATCAAATGAAAGACTCCTTAGGTTTCCATCAATTGCTCACTCTAAACCCATCACTGCTTATTATGTATCATAATGTAATTAAAATACTGAATAGCCCTTAAATAAAAATATAAGCATATCTAATGAAAACTATAAAGCTTTAGAAAATAAATTTTTAAATGCATACTGTAAGAATTATTTACATAAATTCATATTAATTATATGCTAATCACACTATATAAATCCTAAAGTTCTTATGTAGTGCAGGAAACATTTCTTTAAAAAAAAAAAAAGAAGCCAGCACAGAGAATACTGTATGTATATTATAGTATACTCTAGTTAGCATAGTGTCTAATATATTATTATATTATGTTATTTTATATTGTATTATATTATATTATATCACATTACTTTGGAACATTATTTTGCATTGAAAATCAGAAATGCTAAGACACTATGACTTGGTACACTTAGTCAAACTGTATTTTTGTTTCTATAATACAACCTTGTCATTTTCATATCACCTTGACAGACAATTTATTTATTAAGCACTAGATCTGAATTAATTTTCAGTTGATAATAGATTGAAACACTGCAAAATTTCATAGCAAAATAAGGTTATTAAAGGTTTGATACGCTAAATGATGTTATTTCTGGGTATTAAAAATCTACCCAGTTTTTATTGAAAATCAGAATTTCTCTTAATCCTACTGATTATAATTTCTCCAATCTAAATATATAACAAATAATCTCACATTGACATAGTAAGCCTCTTTCAGATGAATTATGCATGGGAAATATGATCAGATATCTTAGGAACTGAGAATGTTTGATTGGCCTGTAATCTCTCCAGACTCGTGTCTAATAAAGGGGTAATTCCATTTCATGCCGTGATCCTTTCCAGTTCGAGATCTGAGTTCGATATCTCAGTGTTTGTATAATCTCAACGTTTATGTGCAAGCATATTGATTCATCGTGCGGTGGCTCTGTTAGCGGCTATAAGGGGCTCTTACATCAATCCAATAAAAAAAAAAACCAACACAGGTCTATGAAAATGACCATAAATATTGTTACTAACATGCCATTTCCATTTCCGTTGGAGATTAGAGCCAAAAGGGCATTTAAAAAGACAATCTCCATTCCAGTGAGCATTTTAACACTCTGCGCGACATCCTGAAGATTTCAGAGGACTTGAGAGGAGGTTAAATTAATCTGAAAAGCTTTGGCAAACTTTTGACTGTAATTCACGGTCACTGTGGCAAGCTGAATGAAAGTATTTTTGGAGTTCGCCTCATCACACGTCTGACATATTTGCCGTCTTTGGCCTTTTGGAACTATGGCTCGGGCCTTTCCCAAAGGTGGGGGGAGGCAAGAATAAGGGGGAGGTCAAGGTTAGGTGGAAAGGGAGGTGGGGGAGAGAAGGCACATGCAGCAGGAAGAGGAAACATCCCTTTGCTAATCACACATCACAAGCAATGAAATTTCTCAGGCGAAGAGCCTGCCAGGTGCATTTCAAAGGGAAGCGTTGCGGGGAGTAGGTGTCACTCAAGGCAGATATTTATGAAAGATGACAGTTTGCAAATATCTCAATCTTGGACAAGCCTGCACCGGTGACACGGAGGAGCGCGGCCAAATTGGACGAGTCAGCAGCCAATATTTATTTCATCAGGACCTGTACAGTCCCCACGGACGACTTGATAGCCTGGGGAGAAAGGGGAGCAGAGGGGCTCACTCTGCCGGTTACGCTCAGTCCATCTGCACAGAGCAGCCCCCAATGGGTCTAATGAATATGCAAAGCAGGATCCCCAGAAGCAAGGAAAGCTGTGTTTGCAGAGCTAGCCCGCCGCTGGATCTCAGCGATGCCAAAGACGAAGCACAGTCATTACAGAAATATTGATGGCTGCTCCTGCCAGCGGAGGGGGACAGAGCAGGGAGTCTAGCCGGGGAGGAGACCTTCATCCCCATACAGACACCCTGTGGGTCAAGAGGACGCAGAAGTGACCAGGGTGGACGCTGTTCCCCTGGCACCTGTCCGAGGTCCCTGATACGCCGAGCAGGTGAACTTGTTAACAACAGAAGTCTATATCCGCCCCTCCCCCACCACCACCCTCTGCAGGGAATGAAACATTAGACATGGGCCTGAACGAATGCTAAGATAAATGCCAACGGGGGGGATTTTTTTTTAAAAAATTATATTCCATTGACTTTTCACAGAGAGGAAGGGAGAGGGATAGAGAGCTAGAAACATCGATGAGAGAGAAATATTGACCAGCTGCCTCCTGCACACTCCCCACTGGGGATGTGCCCGCAACCAAGGTACATGCCCTTGACCGGAATTAAACCTGGGGCTCTTCAGTCCACAGGCTGACGCTCTAGCCACTGAGCCAAACTAGTCAGGGTGAGGGGGGAGTTTTTGATAGTATTTGTTTGTTGGTTGGTTGGTTAATCCATTTATGCCCACTGGGAGGGCAGCCCCTTTATGTATATACTAGAGGCCCAATGCACGAAATTCGCATCTGCCCCTCTGTCTCAGTCCCTGCCCACCTTGGCCCTCGCAGCCCCGGCTTTGTCCAGAAGGATGTCCGGAAGGTGATCCAGAAGGACATCCAGTCTAATTAGCATATTATGCCTTTATTATTATAGACTAGTGTCCCGGTGCACGAATTTGTGCACATTGAAAGAAAATTAATTAGAAGAAATATTTTAATATCGCTTTTTGCCCTTTCTCTATAATAGAAGTGTCAACCAAATTCACAATCGACAATGACAGACTGAAACACACCAGTGTGATTGGCGCCAGCAAGAGCTTGACTAGTATATGTATAGCGCATGTGAAAGTCAACTTAGCCTTTTATAGATATAGAATAGACTTGCTTAATTAGACCTGCTTTCTGATTTAGCTAAACTTTTTCCAGCCCAGTGAAGCACCCCAACTTCTCTTTCAGGTAACTGTCAGAAACACAGCAGTAAATATCAATATGAAGCAGATGATTATTGTAGATCAGGCAGGGAGAAAAAAAGGTAAAAATATTTAACTGCAGCAGTGTTTGACTATATTCTGCGCAGTGAGAAAACCTGAAGTAATTTTCAAGGTCCACCATTTCTTACTTCTTTTCAGTCAGGTCAAGTTTCTAAACTTTCTAAATCTCTGTTTTCTGGCTAATGAAAAGAAAATAGGATTCCACCGAGTCTCCTATCTACCTACTCCAGGACTTCTGTGAGGACCAAATGAGATGAGGCACGGGAAACACTTCACGGACATTTGGTTAAAGTGTAAAATGTTTGCACCTGGCCATAAAGCAAGTCATGTTCCTGGGCTGAAGAAACTCTAAGAAGGCTAGTCGCTAGGGAAAGGAAGCCGGGCATTGCTGCATGACATCATTACCCAGCGCCCACAGTGACTGTGTCTGGGCTGGGCTGGGGGCCGCATTTTGTGCCATGGGGTCTTGGCTGCGATTTGGTGGGGTGTCACTCCGGGGTGGTGGTGGGGCCTGTGTCCCACTTGGGGGGGAGCTGAGTGTTGGTTTGTCAGCCACATTGCCAGGGCTGTAGTGCCGTTTATTTTTAAATGGCCAGTGCACACCATGGCAGCTCCTGCATTGAGCGTCTGCTCCCTAGTGGTCAGTGCGTGTCAGACACTTAGCCTTTTATATCTACATTAATAAGAGAAAGACGCAAATTGACCATACCTTCATGACGCCCACCAACCAATCAGGAGTATGCAAATTAACCTCATTGCCTCCATGGAGACTGACAGCAGGGAGGAGGCAGCTCCCTGCACGGCCTGCTTGGCCGTCCCTGCGGTGTGGAGCAGGCAGGCCCCGCAGAGAACCTGGGGAGTAGGCCTAAGCCATCAGTAGGGCTCCTGGATTGGAGAGGGTGCAGGCCCCGCAGAGAACCTGGGGAGTGGGCCTAAGCCATCAGTAGGGCTCCTGGATTGGAGAGGGTGCAGGTCAGGCTGAGGGGCGCCCCCCCCCCCCCCCCCGAATGAATTTTGTGCACTGGGCCTCTAGTATATGGATAAACGAGTAATTGCCACAGGGAAGACATGGAGAGGTATTGTTTCTTGCAGAGATGAGGAGGAGAGGCGATTTGAATGCACTGAGCAGCCAGCCAACTTGCAGCTCCTTTAAAGGGGGACAGGTCCACAGGAGTAAAGGGACACACCCAGTGGGAGGTGCTGGAGCTATTTATAGCAGCGTTTCCTCATCTCTTCTGTAAACATAAACAAAAAGGGAAGTCACAGCACGGACTGGCTTCCTCCCCAGCATCTGGGATGAATTATGCCTAATGAGAGGTTTTAAGCCACGTTGTCACCCCTGGGCGCCCGGATGCTGTGCTTAGTGGAGTCACAGTTGCCAGTGCCGCCGCCCCAGGCTCCCCCATTCCCTGGAACCGCACAGACAGAGTGGGGGAGTGCGGGCGGCCAGGCTGGCTAATTGAAAAGGGAGAACATTACATGAAATGTGAGGAGTGGAACATGCTGGGGCGCAGGCAGCACCTGCTGTTGGCGGCTAATTGTGCCGTTCCCTGGCGTGTTGGACCTGTGCGTCCCTCCCTGGAACCGAGCTGCCCATGTGCTTCGCAGGCGCCCGGCCGGGTCCTCTGACTCAGGGCTTGGATTACGGGATGGACCAGTTGGGTGACAGCATCCCCCATGGACTCGCGTTTCATTTCAGCGAACGTACACACACGTGACCTGCCTTGATGGAACCCCGGCTGGGCTGGGACCAGAGTCATCGCTGCCACTTAACACAGAGACCTTTGGTTAAAGAGGAAAAGTGAATGCAAAGGGGGTATGGGGTCTTAGTACATTGGAAAAAAAAGAAAGAATAAACAGGGCAGAAAGAAAAGCAGGAAGAGATAGCGGGAGGTTGGGAAAGAGAAAAGGACAACAACAAAAAAAGGAAAAAGCAATCAAGCAAAAATAAGAGCTTCGTATACAGGAGAATTTTTAAAAATCAGAGCCAGTGCTCCATAAAAGATGGCAATATTCATAAATGTGCCTCCTCCTTTGCTGTTATTGTTGCAAACAGGCATCAGAAAAGACAGACTTCCTTGTAAAAATTAATTATATTGTCAGCGAACAGTGGCCCTAATAGTGCATTGATTCCAAATCCTAATAGAAGATGCACGTGCCCCAGTTTATCCTGCTTCCTTACGGAAGCATTAGCGTTCAACCAAAAATTTATATTTAGAGAAAATGACCCATGCAATCGTTTTCATGGAATCTTCAGTTAGCAGCTGATAGTCGGTGACAGATGTCTATACTAATAAAAGGGTAATATGCTAATTACACTGGGAGACCTTCCAGGAGATGTTCCGTAAGTCCTTCCGGTCAAAGCCATGGTGGCGGGGCCGAGGCAGAGGCGGTTAGGGGCGATCAGACCAGCAGAGGGGGGCAGTTGGGGGTAATCAGGCCGGCGAGGGGGCAGTTGAGGACGATCAGTCTGGCAGGGCCGGGCAGTTAGGGGTGATCAGGCCAGCAGCAGAGTGGTTAGGGGCAATCAGGCAGGCAGGCAGGCAGGTAAGTGCTTGGGAGCCAGCGGTCCTGGATTGCAAGAGGGATGTCCCCCAAGGAGTCCCAGCTTGGAGAGGGCACAGGCCGGGCTGAGACACCCTCCCCCCACTCCGTGCACGAATTTCATGCACTGGGCCACTAGTCCTATATAATAAAGAGCAAATATGCTAATTAAACCGAACAGCAGAATGACCGTCCGGACGACCTTCCGGCCAAAGCCAGGGCTGCGAGGGCTGAGGCAGCTGGGGCTGCAAGGGCCAAGCCCCCTTGCACAAATTTCGTGCATCAGGTCCCTAGTACTGTAATAAACTAACAAAAGTCTAAATAATTTCCTAAAAGGTCAAACTTGAGAATTTTGCATGCCATAGACCTTGGCTAGTCCTGTTTCTTTAATCACCCGAATCCTGGGAATGTTTTCCGAAAAGAACCTTACAAATTCTGGTGAGTTTGTTTCTGGATTTACATCTAAGACGCATTGTGAAACCTGAAGTGGCTTCCATGGATGTGAGAGGCGGTGCGGTTAAGAGTGAGGAGTTTGGGAGAGAGACAATCTAAGCCTGCAGTGCACTGGCAATAACACATAAGCTGAGTGACCAAGCAAGGAACCAAGTGAGCTCTCTGAGATCCCCTGCCTTCATCTGTAAATTATAATCGAGCCTGTCCATTTAGCAAGGCAGGACGAGGACCAGCGAAAAGATGTATGAGAAGTATTTTCAGGATTTAGGAGGAAACCAGTGGCTATCTTCTGCTTATTAACTAGTCATTAAAACAAGACCCTCTACACTAACCAGTTTGGCTCAGTGGGTATAGCGTCAGCCCAGAAACTGAAGGGTCCTGGGTTCGATCCCGGTTAAGGGCATATACCTGAGTTGCCGGCTTGATCCCCAGTAAGGGATGTGCAGGAGGGAGCCAATCAAGGATTCTCTCTCATCACTGATGTTTCTGTCTCTCTCTCTCCCTCTCCCTTCCTCTCTGAAATCAATAAAAATATATATTGCCATAACCGGTTTGGCTCAGTGGATAGAGCGTCGGCCTGCGGACTGAAGGGTCCCGGGTTCGATTCTGGTCAAGGGCATGTACCTTGGCTGCGGGCACATCCCCAGTGGGGGGTGTGCAGGAGACAGCTGATTGATGTTTCTCGCTCATTGATGTTTCTAACTCTCTACCCCTCTCCCTTCCTCTCTGTAAAAAATCAATAAAATATATTTTAAATATATATATATATATATATATATANATTTTTTATATATATATATATATATATATATATATATATATATATATATAAATAAAAATAATAAAATAAAAAATAAAACAAGACACCCCCCCCCAACGTGCTAAACGCATTAATATAGTCTTCTGAGCTTCACACAGCAACTACAAATGACAGACAGTATCTCTCCTCTGCCTGGCGATCATGTAAATTCTGTATGCAGACACGAGCCTTCCCCCAAAGTGGATCTGTATTGAGTGCTTCCCCCCGGGGACGCACTGCATATGTAACTCGATGCGTCTGTTACTGTTGTAATTGGGAAGCAGGAAAGCCATGGCTGCGGAGAGAGAGCAGCGCCCAGGCCCTCCGAGGTGACAATGAGATAGGATCCGAATGACATCTCCAGCGTCATGTTCGCCAATTAGGTGTTGGGAATATGTGCGCACTGCTCCGGCCACCTGTCACACGCCCGGCTTCCTAACGGGGCGCGCGCGGGGAAGGCCAGCAAAAGTCAGGGGAAGAAAACAAACAAACAAAGATGAGGGCGAAGGCGAGATTGGCTGAAAACCACAGATTTCAGGAAGCAACTCCCTGAAACCATGGCTGTGGGATCATTTTCATGGAGAACTGCAATGGTTGCCCAGGCCTCTTCTGGTGCAAATTGTATGGACGCCCCTGGCTGGCAGCTTAAGGAAGCTATGATGCTATGGATCAGGGGTCCTCAAACTACGGCCCGCGGACACATGCAAATACAAATATTGTATTTGTTCCCGTTTTGTTTTTTTACTTCAATATAAGATCTGTGCAGTGTGCATAGGAATTTGTTCATAGTTTTGTTTTGTTTTGTTATATATTTTATTGATTTTTTTTACAGAGAAGAAGGGAGAGGGATAGAGAGTTAGAAACATCGATGAGAGAGAGAAACATCGATCAGCTGCCTCCTGCACACGCCCTACTGGGTATGTGCCCGCAACCAAGGTACATGCCCTTAACTGGAATTGAACCTGGGACCCTTCAGTCCGCAGGCCGACGCTCTATCCACTGAGCCAAACCGGTTAGGGCCATAGTGTTTTTTTAAAACTATAGTCCAGCCCTCCAATGGTCTGAGGGGCAGTGAACTGGCCCCCTGTTTAAAAAGTTTGAGGACCCCTGCTATGGATCATCTCAGAAGCAACAAAAGTTGCTAAGAGGTGCCCCTTGCTAGGGCGCCACCAAAAAAAAAAAGAAAGAAAAGAAAGGAAAAAGATGCCCACGTTCTCCCAATGAGGTTTTTTTCAAAAATGAATTACGCCATTAAGTGCCAAGAAGAAAATTAGCTATGAGCGTTTAAATTTCAAATGATCCCCCTTCTCATTGTAAAACAGTGGCACTTAACTGCTATTGATCCTTGGGAGACACATCAGGGAGCGGGGTCACCATAACTGTTAATATTCACGACCTCCTGAAAGAGCATCAAAGGACATTTTAATGTCATCGACTTTCTCGGGGAGTTTTTAAGGAAGCTCTGCCTCCACCAGCCTATGACTGAAAAGGACATGAGGCAGACAAATGTAGAAACAAATGTGCCGGCAATTTTCCGCTAATCAAATCATAACTCAAGATTGATTCCTTTTTTTTTTTTTTTTTTTTTTTTGGCAAAAGCGGATGTCATATAGATTTCCAAAGCTGGGCGACATTTAAAAGTCAGAGCAGTGTATATGTTTTCTATAGACTGGGACGTTCCAGAAGATGAGCCGATGGGGAGTTTGTTTGTTTATTTTTTGTTTATTTTTTAACGCGGAGCTGTAAGAGAGAGCGTCCGGGAGTGAGGGATGTCAACCATCAGGGGCATTTCATTCAAGGCTCCGTCTGCCCGGCTTTTTTTGAAATGTTTATTAGATGAGACAATAAACCCCACGTGGGTCCTCTGTTTTTTTTTTTAAAAAAAAGGTAGAAATTACATTTAGAGTCACATCCGGGGGAGCTTGCCTCCCTCTACCTGGATCCTATAGTGAAAATATTGAATTTGTGGCATTGTCAACATCCACAATGCTGAACTTAGCCCAGCTAGGAAGCAGGACGACGGTGCTTGGTGTTAAAATTAACAACTCTTGCCCGGCCGGTGTGGCTCAGTGGTTGAGTGTCGACCTAGGAACCAGAAGGTCAGGGTTCGATTCCCGGTCAGGGCACAGGCCCAGGTTGCGGGCTCCATCCCTGGTGTGGGGCGTGCAGGAGGCAGCCCATCGATGATTCTCTCTCATCATTGATGTTTCTCTCTCCCTCTCCCTCTCCCTTCCTCTCTGAAATCAATACAAATATATTATACAAATATATTTAAAATTAAAAACACTTATTCCAAATCCCTCTGTTGCAGCCCAAGAGAAATGTTCAAATTTAACATTGTATTGGACGTCCCCCACAAAAGCAAACTTGTGTTAATCTTTATTTCCGACCAAATCAAGTCTTTACCTCGTTCCTAAGGGTAATGCTCACTATGCCAATTGATTTTTGCTAAAAGAGTATTATTGTTATTTTGGTTCCTAACTCAAATATGTATCTTCATAGCCTACAGAAACACATTTTTAGGGTGTAAATTTTGGCAAATATAATCTTGTAGGAATTTGCTAAATAAAAAGGGAGTTAGCAAAAGGGAGTAAATGATGTCTTTGGGGGGTTTAAATTCTTATTGCTTAAAAGAATTTTATTTTTATGAGAGAGAGAGAGAGGTTGATTTGTTGCTCTACCCATCTACGCACTTATTGGTTGATTCTTGTATCTGCCCTGACCAGGGATTGAACCCACAACCTTGGAATATAGGGATGATGCTCTAATCAACTGAGTCACCATTCTTTATGGCATCACTGAGGGTTTGGGAAGCATCTGGGAACAGGTAGAAACCCACTGGTGTACAGAATGCATTTACCCTTAGACTCAGCTATTTACCAACTGGGAACTAAGCAATATTATTTCTTGTGTGTCTGAAATTTAAACTTACTGCAGAGTCCAGTATGTTCACTGGCTAAGTCTGGGAACACTAGGTGGAAATCCAAAGAGAAAGGAGATGCTGAACGGGCCAGGACCATTTAGTGTAAAAAAATACGAAGCCATGCCAAACTACTTAAAGCAAACATAAAACTAAATGTTGTGCAAATACATGGCCAGTTGGCTTTTCACGATGGTGCAAATACAATTCGTTTGGACAAGGAAAAGATGCCGGACCACCTGCATATGTTTATATGGGGAGAGAAAAAAAATTGACCCCTATCTTACATCATGCACGATAATTAATTCGAAGGAGATCATATACCAAAATGTAAATGTTAAAAAGATAAAGTCCCTAAAGGCAAACACAGGAGAGTATCTTTACAACATGATAAAGTCCCTGAAGGCAAAAAACATAGATTTCCACTGCACTGTTGGAGCAACAGGGACAGGGACCTGAAGCAAACACACAAGGTGCAGTCCCTCCTTCCTCCTCCAGCTATTTGGTCTCTCTATCGCCCCCTATTGGCAGAGCCTATAACAGAGGCGGACAGGGGCAACTGGCAAAGCAGAAATGTGGACATAGTCTTTCGACAGTATCCCAGATGGCAGGGTGGCATGGCTGGGAGACAATATGAAAATGACTGTCATTGGTTAGTTTCCTGCCCCCCTAAGTCTCCAATAATATATAGCCAGGGAAACAATGGTTCTAATTAGAAGTCAGTCCAGAAACATACTGAGAAAGTAAGTTATATATATACTAGATGCACGAAGATTCGTGCAAGAATGGGCCTTCCTTCCCCTGGCTGCCGGCACCACCTTCACTCTGGCCAGAGCCGCTTTTCTGCCTTCCCACCTTCCCATGCTGCCCAGAGGCCTGGAACGGCTGGAGTGGTGCGGAATGCCTGTGTCGTCGCCTGACCACTGGGCACCTGTGTATGCAAATTAACCCACAATCTTTCTTGGGTTAATTTGCATACTCACTCCTGATTGGCTGGTGGCCATCATGAAGGTCTGGTAAATTTGCATCTTTCTCTTTTATTAATGTAGGCTAGAGGCCCAGTGCATGAAATTCATGCACGGGTAGGTTCCGTAGGCCTGGCCGGTGACCAGGGCTGATCTGTGGAGTGACCAGTCGGGTGATCAGGAGGCCCCCACTGGCACCTGCCTTGGCTGGCCTGGGGCCTGCAGGCTGGGGGCAGCTCCTGCGTTGAGCATCTGCCCCCTGGTGGTCAGTGTGCATCATAGCGACCGGTCGTTCCACCATGTCATTCTGCCATTCCATTCCGTCAAGTTGCATGTTAGGCTTTTATTATATAGGATTTGCTCTGAGTGTATTTAGCAAGGAGTGTTACAAGAAGAATAAAAAAGAAAAGGGAAAGTAAAGAGAAGGAAAAAAGGAAAAGAAAGGGGGAAACAAAGCTAATAAACAACATTCTAAGAAACAGAAGAGTGTTGGTCTAACCATTACTCTTATACAGCCAGTCTAAATTATTACCTCTTCATTCACTCAGAAATATAATTCATTCATTTTTGGTACATGTGATATCAATTTATATCTGACTTAAAAAGACACATAAGAAGACCACACCTTTGGCTCTACATCTCAGACCAGTCTATGGACAGATACAACACAATTCTGACCTGAAAAACGAGAAAACTAAGTGAGTACACATCACATTTCAGAAAATTCTAGTCGTGGGTCTAGTTGTGAAATTTTTTGAACACTGTTTCCTACACGTGTGATCTAAGTCTTTTTGTCATTGAAAAGGTGAGTATTTTCTATTCAGTAAAAATATCTGTAAGGACTCCTCCTGTTCGGCTGTGAAAACACACTGGGAAGACAGTTGTTGCCAAAGCAAATGAACTTTATTAGCATCCCAACTCTGAACAATGGCAAGCCTGCTTATGCGCTGTCAGCGAATGAGACACCGTGGAGTCTGAAGTCCATAGCGGATTTCATCTTCCAACTCTGCTGCTTACTTATCAGCTTTTAGAGAGGACGTGGGAGAAATGATACTGACTACATCGCTGCACAGCACGGTCTTTGTCACTGGGATGCTGACCCTCTTCTTCTTCTTTTTTTCATCTTTTAAAAAGATTTTATAGAGCAACATCCAGACTCCAGCTCCAGCTGCCGAGGGGACCCTGTGATGCTGTGGGTACGGGCTGGGGCATGGCAGGCGGCTCTGGCTTCCCACCCTTCTGCTCCAAGATGGGGATGCTGGGCAATATCTCATCTTTGGGTTCCACGATGCTCACACGGTCAGGCGGGGGCTTCATAGGGCCTCTCTTACCACCTGGGTCCCAAGGAAGCATGATCTTCACTTTGATACCCAGCCCACCTCGCCTGGGCAGCCCATGGCGCACTGCAATGTCCACGCAGTAGTTAACAGGGTCCCCACTGCGGATCATCAGACCATCGACAACCTTCACGGATGTAGCCATCTGTCCTCGGAGTTTCCCAGACACCACAACCTCGCAGCCATCGGCCCTACTCTCCATGATGAACCACCGCACAGCACAGCAGGCCCCCACACAGCAAGGCCTTCTAGGCCAGTGGTCGGCAAACTCATTAGTCAACAGAGCCAAATATCAACAGTACAACGATTGAAATTTCTTGTGAGAGCCAAATTTTTTCAACTGAAACCATATAGGTAGGTACATTGTTATCCACTTAATTAGGGTACTCCTAAGGCTTAGGAAGAGCCACACTCAAGGGGCCAAAGAGCCTCATGTGGCTCGTGAGCCGCAGTTTGCCGACCACGGTCCTAGGAGTTTGTAACGCAGAGACTGTGCCTGAGCAAAGGCCTTCAGACCACTCGGGGCCACCTCCTCAGCATAGAGCTCTCCACTACCCTCAGGGAAGCCAAACCTCTTCCGAACCACAGCAGTCCATTCCCAGATCCGTGGGCCCTTCTCACCAAGAACATTCTGCGTCCCGGTGGCCCAAATAATCATTTCTGTCCTGTTCAGTGTCACTCGGACCTCAACTCCAGAGTAGCCATCGTCAGACAGCTCCCAGGGGAGAAACTCGTTCGGTTCAGCTCTGAAGATGCCATCAGCAACCAACCGGCTCGGGCCCCTGCACTCAGTCCACCACCGTCCACAGCCCGCGGGGATGCCTCGCGGCCCAAGCCACCTCCCGGGGCAGGACACGGAGCGGGCACGGAGCTGCGGGTCCCGCCACAGCACCTCGAGAAGGCCCTGACCCGCACTGTGCTGCCATCCCCGGGGCCCCAAGCCCAGGATCTCATCTTCCTCCTGAGGCTCCTCTTTTAAAGAACCACACAGAGCCCTTTCACAGGAACCACAACCGAAGAGAGACGCTCATAACTAAAAGGGGAGATGACTAGACTGGTTCTTTTTACCCTAGGAATCGACTTCCTACTCTTACTTATCACAATGCTATGAAAGAATAGGAACCAGAGATCTATAATAATAAAAGGGTAATATGCTAATTAGACCGGACGTCCTTCTGGACGACCTTTCAGACGAAGCTGGAGCTGCCTGGGTTCTGGGTGCCTGCTGGCGGCCGGAGGGAAGCCCGGGTCCCGGGTGCCAGAGGGAAGCCAGTGAGAGCAGCCGGGGGAAAGGAAAGCCTATTCTTGCCCAAATTTCGTTCATTGGGCCTCTAGTATTAGCAGAAAAACAGAGAGAGAAATAAAACACTAATCTATCAGACACTTTTACAATATTGAAGTATCTATTTGTTTTTCTCAAGTATCAAACTAAAAAGAGAAAATGTCATTACTTGTAACCCATCCAGTGCCTCACTGGTTTGGCTCAGTGGACAGAGCATCAGCCTGTGGACTGTGGACGAAAGGGCCCTGGGTTCTATTCCGGTTAAGGGTACGTACCTCAGTTGCAGGCTCGTGCAGGAAGCAACCAATCGATGTGTCCCTCTCGCATCAATGTTCCTCTCTGTCTCTCCCTCTTCCTTCTACTCTCTCTAAAAATCAATGGGAAAATACCCTCAGATGAGGATTAACAAATAAGTAAATAAAAAGTCCATATTGAGGAAGGCCCATGCCTTTGGGGTTCAGATATGGAAACCCCGTCCCCCCAAAAGCCAGCATGAAGGAAGCTGTCTTGCCCTGCTCTCAGACCTGCAATTTATTACCCGCTTCTCTAGGCTCAGAGCCCTGCCACCAAGACCACAGGACACCCCGCTCCTGTTCTCTACGTGGGGAGATGAGCTCTTTATAGCTGCAGGCCACCAGGCTCGCATGCACTGAGCAGCAGACAAGCCCAGGAAGTCCCACTGCTCTTCCAGCTCCCACACCCCACCCTCCTCACGGGCGGGGGAGTGAGAGGAAGAGGAAGACTGTAATTTGGGTTTGTGTGTTTTATTCTTCTTCTTTTTTTTTTTTTTTTTTAACCTGGGATGCCATTTAGAAATCTTAAAGGGGCCCTGGTCCTCGGTGCCCGTCCAGCTGTCCTGATTAGTGGCTCTGCGTATGCAGGTCAGACCCGGGGATTAGTGACGGCTAATTTGCCCAAGATTGGTACAGCTCAGGCAGCAGGCTCTGCAGGACCAGCTTTTGCTGCCATATGGGCGGAAGCAGCTGTTTCAATTACTTTCAATGCCCAGATGTGTCAGGCGAGCCACCCGTCCTCGGTGGGGCACATCAGCCGCGCGGCAGCTAATTGCTTCAATCACCGAAGAAGCGTGGTGCCTGGGACCCCGAGAGGGGCTTGGGGACAGCCAAGTGCCAGCTGCCTCGCCGCTCCCCAGGCCGACAAGTGGACAGGCCGCGAGCGAGGAGACTCCGGCCGCCGCTGGCGGGCCCGCGTGACACCTGAGCGGCCTGTCTCCGTCAGGTGCGCATCACGCGAGGACAGACCGAGGAGGGTGACACGCCCGTGACCTTGGCGTGTCTCCCTCCCAGGCGGCTGTATCTGCCAGGAGCCAACCAATGTGATGCGGGGCTGGCGCTCCGGGCCCGCCAAGAAAATCAACATCCCGTGATGCCAATTAACGTGCAGCGCAGATTGGCCATTTGAATCCAAAGCTTCCAGGCACCTTTTAAAAGGTTAGCCTCCCGCTCCTGGCGCCCAGGCGGTCGGGGATCAATGAATCGATGTGTGTGTTATGTTTTCTGGTGAATCCGATGGAGGCATGAGGGGAAGAGGAAAGGATGGTCAGCTACCACCCACTCCCCTGTGATCTGCGTGGTTCTGGGGGGTGGGGGGGTTAGGGGGGAGATGAGAAGAACCAAATATCAGGCAAAGCCCTGTGCTCCCCTTGTGTGGACTGGGAGTGACGAGGAGCAAACCGGGGGGAAATCGGAAGCTGTTATCATCATCATAATACAGCCATTTAGGAAAAGAATAAACATTTGTTTTGTGCTAATTCCGCAGTAATCAGGGTGATTGATTGTACTGTACTTGGCTACCGTGTTGCCATGGATATTGCAAGCAGCCTGGTTATTAACGGCCTGGACTCCACCGCAGCGCTCAGTTTGAGACCATTCATCAGAAACGCGAGTCTGAACTTCCCAGTGGCATCCCAGCCACTTCGCAGCCCAAAAGAAGTGAGCTTTTTCGTGGTTTTGTATTCTGTCGCATTCCATCTGTGTTATGGCGTGGTCTGTCCCCTCCTCTGGTCGCATTGCTTCTCTTTAATATAACAGCACCAACAGGTCTCCCATGTAAGTCACAGGGTCAGCCTTTTTCAGATGGGTCTGCTGGTGAGGATATATTAATGCAACTGAACCAGAAATTGTCTTGAAGAAACAGGTGTGGGTTCTAAGTGTGGGAGCGATTTGGGAGGGCCCGGGCCCAGAGCCTGGGAACTAAAGATCTCAGGCAGAATAGACCAGAGTTTAAACCCACGTTTCAACCCGGCCCTCCCTGTCCAAGTGACATCTGAGTCTTCTTTTTTAAAGAAAAAAATAGGTGTCTTTTTTTATTTCAGAGGGAGAGAGAGAGAGGAAAGGGGGGACAGAGTGAGAGAGAGGGAGAGAGAAACATCAATGAGAAAATCATGGATCGGCTGCCTCCTGCACGCCCCCTACTGGGGATCCAGCCTGCAACCTGGGCACATGCCCTGACGGAGAATCGAACCAGCAACCTCTTGGTGCACGGGACGATGCTCAACCACTGAGCCACACCGGCCAGGGCCTGAGTTGAGTCTTCTTGATCCCAGGATTACTGACTCAAGCCGGCCACTCCCAGCAAGTCACAGTCTACTTCCTTTGTTCTCCTTACCAGTGGTGGTGGGGGCGGGGTGTGTTCCTG
Source organism: Myotis vivesi (assembly GCA_035771395.1). Taxonomy (NCBI): domain Eukaryota; kingdom Metazoa; phylum Chordata; class Mammalia; order Chiroptera; family Vespertilionidae; genus Myotis; species Myotis vivesi. Next base: position 3,045,587 of record JAWPEG010000013.1, on the reverse strand, counting down.
TGTGTTTGGGTTGATAACCATCAAAAACCACATTTCTAGGGAAGAACCTCAGCATTCTTGGAGACTGGGTGCGCAGGCATGCTCACGGACTTATCTGTGACCCTCACAAAGGACCAGGCAGACTGCATCCGCGTTCTGAAGTCACAGCCCGCCTGTGCCTTCCTAACAGATGACTTTAAAGCTTAATGGCGTAGCCCTGACCAGTTTGGCTCAGTGGATAGAGCATCGGCCTGCGGACTGAAGGGTCCCGGGTTCGATTCCGGTCAAGGGCATGTACCTTGGTTGCGGGCACATCCCCAGTAGGGGGTGTGCAGGAAGCAGCTGATGGATGTTTCTCTCTCATCGATGTTTCTAACTCTCTATCCCTCTCCCTTCCTCTCTGTAAAAAATCAATAAAATATATATATTTTTTTTAAAATAACTTAATAGCGTAAGAAGCCACGATGACATCCTGTTTCTTAGGCTTCAGAGGTGGGTCTGGATGGTTCAGGTCCCCACACCGGGGGCAACTGCTTCTCCGAACCTCCGTTTCTTCATCTGAAAATGTCAGTAATGGTCTCTCCCGGGCCGTGCGCTTGAGAGACTTCAAGAGGCAACTCAGGTGGCACAGGAGGCAGGTGCCTGCCCAGCTCACCTTCACTCAGCCCATGAGGCTGTTTCATCTGCACAGGATGGACCTCAGGGAGGGAAACACGAGAACTGCTTCCACTTTTTTTTCTTTTTTGGGGGCATTTAACTTTTTTAGAAAATATTTCAAGAAAAACAGTTTTGGATATAATAACTTTGCCCTAGCCAGTTTGGCTTAGCAGATAGAGCGTTGGACTGCAGACTAAAGGGTCCTGGGTTTGATTCTGATCAAGGGCATGTACCTCGGTTGCAGGGCCCTGGTCAGAGCACATGCAGGAGGCAACCAATTGATGTGTCTCTCTCACATCAATGTTTCTCTGTCTTTCCCTCTCTCTTCCACTCTCCTTAAAAAATAATGGAAAAATATCCTAGGGTGAAGATTAACAAAATATCTATATAATAATGTTCCATGCAATAAACATTAATCTTTCAAGGAAAACAATTTAAAATATAATAATATTACCAAAACTATACTAACATAGTATAGTATCACAAAAGTTATAGGAAGTATTAAAAATCTGCATATCACAGGATTACTTCTATTAGATTCTAAAATATTCTTTTTCTCTGGCTCTATTTCTGTCCATCCGTTTATGTTGTTCATTAGATTCCACCAATGAGTGAGATCATGTGATATTTATCTTTCTCTGACTGGCTTATTTCACTTAGCATAATGCTCTCCAGGTCCATCCATGCTGCTGCAAGGATGGTTAAGAACTCCTTCTTTTTTACAGCAGCATAGTATTCCATTGTGTAGATGTACCACAGTTTCCTAATCCACTCATCTGCTGATGGGCACTTAGGCTGTTTCCAAATCTTAGCTATTGTAAATTGAGCTGCTATGAACATAGGGGCCATATGTCCTTTCTGATTGGTGTTTCTGGTTTCTTGGGATATCGTCCTAGAAGTGGGATCACTGGGTCAAATGGGACTATTTCCATGTTTTTAAAAGCCTGTCATATGCACGTGGTTTTTACTTTTTCTGTGTACTCTGGAGCACAGAGCTCTGGCAAGAAGTTGCACGTCAGTGGGTTTTACTTCAAAAAAAAAAAAAGAAGAAGAAACAGATTGAAAGCATAAATGGACTGCAGAGAAGTGAGCAACTTTCTCCACAATTTTTTTTCCCCAAGCAAATCTTGCCTTTCTCCTTCCCAGAGATAATGGCAAGAATTCATGCCCTGGCTGGTGTGGCTCAGTGGATAGAGCATCATCCTGCAGACTCAAGGGTTCAGGGTTCAATTCCGGTCAAGGGCACATGCCCGGGTTGTAGGCTCCATCCCCAGTAGGGGACGTGCAGGAGGCAGCTGATCAATGATTCTCTCTCATCATTGATGTTTCTCTCTCTCCCTCTCCCTTTCTCTCTGAAATCAATAAAAACATATTTTTAAAAAAGAATTCATGAGTCAGTGGAAGGTTAGGGATCCAAGATGATGACGGAGGAGGTAGAAGCTACACTCACCTCCTCCCAAGACCAACCTGGAATTACAACTAAAATGCAGAACAATCTACCTGAGTAACCAACTGAAGGTTAGCTTAGAGCAGTGATGGCGAACCTTTTGAGCTCGGCGTATCAGCATTTTGAAAAACCCTAACTTAACTCTGGTGCCGTGTCACATATAGAAATTTTTTGATCTTTGCAACCATAGTAAAACAAAGACTTATATTTTTGATATTTATTTTATATATTTAAATGCCATTTAACAAAGAAAAATCAACCAAAAAAATAAGTTCGCGTGTCATCTCTGACACGCGTGTCATAGGTTCGCCATCACTGGCTTAGACACACAGGAGCCTGGCTGCTGGGGGAGTGAGCGTGGCCTTGAGGAGACACGAGTACCAAGGACAGAATGAGAAGCAGGGCAGCTCTGGCTCCCAGGGTAGGAATACGATTTCACAACAAAAATCTGTCAAGCTTCCTGAAACCAGGTGGCCACGGGAGATTGTCACTAAAAAAGGATTCGGATGACAGCAGAGCCTTTTCTAGTGCCACTGCCTGGGGACGCGAGAGGCGGGCTTTGCTGTGAGGCGGGGGGCCTTGTCCACAGGCGGCCGACAGCTCAGAGAGCATCTCCTCCCGGAAAGAATAATGTTTGATGGAATGTCATCTTTTTTAAAATATATTTTTTTATTATTTATTTCAGAGAGAGAGGGAGAGAGAAATAGAAATATCAATGATGAGTGAGAATCACGGATCGGCGGCCTCCTGCACGCCCCACACTGGGGATGGAGCCCACAACGCAGGCCTGTGCCCTGGCCGTGAATCGAGCTGTGACCTTCTGGTTCCTAGGTCAACGCTCAAGCACTGAGCTACGCCAGCCTGGCTGGCATGTAATTTTATTTTAAATTTTTTTCAGAAGACCTCTCAGATAAATACACTTATAAACTGAGAGGGAGGGGACACCCACCTTGCTAGATCCTGGTGGCAAAGGGGGCTATTTTGTGTGTGGTCAGTGAGCATCATAGTGACTGGTCGTTCTGCCGTAAGGGTCGCTTAGGCTTTTATTGGATAGATTACTAGACAAGGCACAGGGAGATCCTCTCTGGAGTGTTGCTGGTTGTCCCGGGTCGTCCGTTTTGCCGTCTGCCCAAATGACCACTTACTTGATGCCTTGGAGCAGGGGTCCTCAAGCTATTTAAACAGGGGGCCAGTTCACTGTCCCTCAGACCGCTGGAGGGCCGGACTATAGTTTAAAAAAAGCTATGAACAAATTCCTATGCACACTGCACGTATCTTATTTTGAAGTAAAAAAACAAAACGGGAACAAATACAATATTTGTATTTGCATGTGGCCCGCGGGCCATAGTTTGAGGACCCCTGCTTTGGAGACCTGCCCGTGTCTTAGTAGCCACAGCAAGCGAAGACTGTGTCTCAGGTGAGTTCCTTGCTCCTAGGACGGGGCTAGTAGCAATCACCGCGCAGACGTAACACATGGCCACGCTGAGTGTCTAAAGGTTTGGCTGAGAGGTCAGACTTCCATGCTCATCACTCCACTTAATTAAACAGGGGGACTTCTCAAAGACTATTTTCTCTTTCAGAAACGGACAGGACAATGAAGCTCACGGAAGGGCCGCAAAAATTCTAGAAGAGAGCTGGGGTCAGGTGGTACTAGTTCAGCTCCTGGCTGGCGATTTCTCCTTACAAAGAGAACTCGATTCAAATCGACGTTGAGCTAAATAAGCATGAACGGAGGGGTGTGATGGTGCTGTAAAAGAATTGTGTGTAGTTAAAGCAGTAGAGAGATGGAGGGAAAAGCCGGGATCGGAAGAATGAAGGAACGTCTAAGGCAGGGGTCCTCAAACTTTTTAAACAGGGGGCCAGTGCACTGTCCCTCAGACCGTTGGAGGGCCGGACTATAGTTTAAAAAAAAAACTATGAACAAATTCCTATGCACACTGCACATACCTTATTTTGAAGTAAAAAAACAAAACGGGGACAAATACAATATTTGTATTTGCATGTGGCCCGCGGGCCGTAGTTTGAGGATCCCTGGTCTAAGGAATGTCGTAAAGGACTGGCAGGAAGTGAGGACCCGGCATGCAGTGCTACGCAGAACCCAGATGCAACCCTTCATTTGACTCATTCATCGCTGTTCACCGCACATCTACCCTGAGCGAGACACTGTGCCATGATGAAGAGACTGAGACAAATATTTCAGTTTCTGCTCTGAAGAGATATACAGTTTACCAGGCAATAAATAAATGAGAAAAACAAAGAGGAAAAGGAAGAGAACCATCGGAGAACCAAAGCCAAGCCAGTGAGACCACCTGGGACACAGGCACTCCAGGGACTGAGCAGGAAACATGAGTAAAAGTTAGCAAAGTTGTTTTTTTTTAATCCTCACCCGAGGATATGTGTATCAGCTTTTAGAGAGAGGAAGGGGGGGGGAGAGAGAGAGAGAGAGAGAGAGAAACATCAATGTGAGAGAGAAACATCCATCAATGGCTCCTGTACGTGCCCCTGACCAGAAATCGAACCTGAAACCTTTTGGCGCACAGGGCGATGCTCCAACCAACTGAAACACCTGGCCAAGGCTAGCAAAGATGTTCGACGAAGCTTAATAACAAGGCGGGGATAAGCAACGGAAAATCTATCAGTTCTAGAAGGAAAGGGATATTTTAATTGGGTGCATAAATGTAGCAGTTATGCAAATGAAGCCATTTGCACAGGGGAAGTTAAACTCTGAATTCTGATATTCTCCAATGTAGAATAAGGACAGCAACAGAATGTCAAAATGGTAAATAAACTGTTATATAAAAACATATGAGACCCTCAAACCCTTGTACCCTTCCCACAGCCTCAACTTACATTGTCTGCTTCCAAGTTTGAGTATAAGCCTTTTTTTTAAAATATATTTTATTGATTTTTTACAGAGAGGAAGGGAGACAGAGAGCTAGAAACATCGATGAGAGAGAAACATCGATCAGCTGCCTCCTGCACATCTCCCACTGGGTACATGCCCTTGACCGGAATCGAACCTGGGACCCTTCAGTCTGCAGGCCGATGCTCTATCCACTGAGCCAAACCGGTCTCGGCAGTATAAGCCTTTTTACACAATCTCTACATCAGTGGTTCTCAACGTTCTAGCCCTTTAAATACAGTTCCTCATGTTGTGACCCAATCATAACATTATTTTCGTGGCTTCTTCATAACTGTAATGTTGCTACTGTGATGAATCGTCATGTAAATATCTGATACGCAGGATGGTCTTAGGCGACCCCTGTGAAAGGGTCATTCGACCGCCAAAGGGGTCGCGACCCACAGGTTGAGAACCGCTCCTCTATATGGACTTAAATTTCGTCTCGGTGCAAGATGGCGTTATGCACAGAGAAGAAATTCAGTTTCTCTTTGCTGATAAGCGGCTCCTTTAATGAACAGAAACCTTCAGAAAGCACACGTAAGTGGCGCCATGGACCTCGGTCTGCAGGATTCTGTCCCCTCTCTTCGCCCTCTGCTTATTGACAGGCCGTCAAAGAATGAGAATTTCCTTTCAATCTACTGAGAGCCAAGGGAAATGACTCCTTTCCAGCGGAACAAAACCTACTGGCAGCGGTAAAATACACTTTCCTTTAAGGTTTTGGACAGACTCGATATAAATTTCAGTGCCTGGGGAGGCAGGCGGGGGCCACCTGACAAGATAAATGTCATCACTTATGCCTGATGATTGTCTATCTGTCCAGAAGTCCCCTTTTTTTAAGAGAGAGGGAAACAATCCAAGGTTCAAGTTAGCCTGTCAGCCATGTGGTTTCATTCTCTTATGCATATTGAAATACTTCCGAGAGATTTATCACCCTGGTTCATACGGTCAGAGTTCCAGTAAACGAGGCCCTTTTCTGAAGGTTAACCCTTTGCACTCCGCTGTCCCCTCTCAGGGGACATCGCAGTTTATTAGTGATTACGGGGAATTGAGTTATTTCAACGCAACTTTTTGAGACATGCATGTTTCCCTGAAGTTTTATCTTGAAATGGCACAAGAAATTAAATCAAAATATCGTAAAATTACTAAGATATATACAAGAAATGTCAGCGGGTTTTGTGTCGGATTAAACAATAAACTACATATTCCCGATGTGGGACAAA
>JAWPEG010000013.1:3007250-3032319 GCA_035771395.1 Myotis vivesi | reverse complement strand
ATGGGGAAGACCTCTACAATTCAGAAGTTGAAAGAAAACTGATCTCACTCTGCATTCAGTCTGGAACCAAAATGAGTCTCAGACTGTGAAGATAAGATCTTGCTTTTTAGGAGGCTTGTTGGAAAAGGACCAGAAGTCCTATGTTTTCCCCACCACCTCTTCTCCTTGACTCCCCGTCTGCACACGTGAACCTGGCCTGAGACCAGACAGATGGCCACGTGTGCGTGTGTGCACACTGGCCAGAGCATCCGCGGGAGCTATTTGCTTGGGAACAAATTCTGGTCGTCGTCAGGAGCTAAATCAACTGTTTGCTGCCAGTCCACGTGTCATTGAGACAAGACCCCGTTCATTCCCTTCGAGAGGCACTGGCCACAGCTGGGTTCCAGAGGAGAGACAAGAAGATGGTCTTAGCAGCAATGCCTCCACTCACAGCAAAACACCCTTATGGGAGGGGGGAGGGTCTCATTGTCCAGTTTACCCAAATCCAACAGCTCCCGGGCTGTGGCCTGGGCTCAGGCCGTCAAAGTGCTTGCTTTCCATTGCTCTCAAATGACAAAACCCAGAGAGATCGATGAGGGTTAAAACCATACCATTTTTTGTTTGTTTGTTGGGGTGTGTTTTTCTTTTAATCCTCACCCACGGATATTTTTATATTGCTTTTTTTTCCAATTTATTTTTTAATTGATTTCAGAGAGGAAGGGATAGGAGACAAGAGAGATAGAAACATCACTGATTGGCTGCCTCCTGCACGCCCCACACTGGGAATCAAGCCTGCAACCCAGGCATGTGCCCTTGACAGGAATCGAACCTGAGACCATTCAGTCCACAGGCAGATGCTCTATCCACTGAGCCAAACCAGTTAGGGCCCCATTGATTTTCAGAGAGAGTGGAAGAAAGAGGAGAAGACAGAGAGAAACATTGATGTGAGAGAAACACTGATTGGTTGCCTCCTGCACAAACCCTGACCAGGGCCCAGGCTGGGGAGGAGCCTACAACCAAGGTACATGCCCTTGACCGGAATCGAACCCGAGACCCTTCAGGCTGCAGATTGACACTCTATCCACTGGGCCAAACCGGCTCCGCTGGTACCATTTGTTTTAAAGGATGAATGTACCCTTCAGCAGTGGCGTGCGTGTTAGGGTTAACTATGCACATTTTGCATCTCAGTGTTTTTTGTGTTTTTAAACTGCACCCTGATGTGGACTCCTACCGCTGTCCAAATCACCAAAAAGCAAATAAAACAATAAAATACAATAAAGCAGGAGAACTGCATGGGCAGCTGAGTACCCCGCCGCCCTCCCAGCCCCGGGAGACACCCCGCCCACCCCTCGCACAGCAGGTCATCTTTGATGACTTCCCCAGTCTTCTCCCCTCCACCCCTCAATTATGAAATCCGCCAAACTCTCCGGGGAGGACGACCCAGAAAGAACAAACCTGGCAGCCAGAGACAGAGGGATCAATACCTTCCCAGTCTGAGGGTGCAATGGGCCCTGTAGGTCCGTTAATTATCAAACAGAAATTCTGTTTCAAGAAGGGGAGAATGCATTTTAATAGAAGCTCTATAATTAGCCGGTTCTGTCCCTGGCTTCCTCGTCGTTTTCATGTCTGTCTCCCTTCACCTTTCTTTCCTTTAACAACGTTCACGTGTAAAATGGCTCACGGAATCGCTCTGCTTCTAATTATTTACCGGAACAGCCAACGAACGGAGAGAAAGATGACAAAGTAACACAGATGGTTGCAGGGGCTGGGTGGCCTCACCGCTGTGTCCTTCTCACACCTGTGTATGTTTTCTTTCTTCTCTAGCGTATAATTTGTAAGTATGCACAAAACACTGGCCTGAGTTTTATTTTATGATGATGTTAGATGTTTGGTCTGTGAGTTTGCTTTGATATAGACACAGAGCCCGGCTGGTGTGGCTCAGTGGTTGACCTATGAACCAGGAGGTCACCGTTCAATTCCAGGTCAAGGGCACATGCCCAGGCTGCAGACTCAATCCCCAGTTGGGGGCGTGCAAGAGGCAGCCGATCCATGATTCTCTCTCATCATTGGTATTTCTATCTCTCTCTCCCTCTCCCTTCCTCTCTAAAATATATATATACATATATATATATATATATATATATATATGTATATATATATATGTATGTGTATATATATATATATATATATATATATATATATATATTTTTAAGTTAACATAGACACACACTTTGCTCAGCCCTGAGTAAAAAGTGGTTCCATGCTGGCCCAGAAGTCACCATTTGCCCAGATGGAGCTGGTGTGACTTCTGTTGGTTGGGGGTGGGGGTGAGGGATGGGGAGTGCCTGGAAATCAAAATGTAAAACCAAGAGGAGGTGGGAGTTTGGATGCCGACTCTACAGCAGGGAAAAATTGTGAAGGAAGAAAAAAGTCCGATTCTGGGCAGCAAATGAGAAATGAAATCCTCAGTTGGGCCAAAATAAGAGGCAAAATTCCCCAGGATAAATCAGGGCCAAGGCCAGTACAATTGAATGAAAGCAGAATATTCCCAGTGAGGTAAGTCATCACCCATGTGTCACAACCTCAAAGCTGAAATTGTTTGGCTCAGTGGATAGAGTGTTGGCCTGCCGACTGAAGGGTCCTGGGTTCGATTCCGGTCAAGGGCACATGCCCAGGTTGTGGGCTCGATCTCCAGTAGGGGGCATGCAGGAGGCAGCCGATCAATGATCCTCTCTCATCATCACTGATATTCCTATCTCTCTCTCTCCCTCTCCCTTCTTTTCTGAAAGCAATAAAAATATATTTTTTTCAAAAACAAACTGAAATTGTTGACTCCCCTTTCTGAAAGCCGGTCTTACTAATGTGAGACCCAGAGTTCAGCATCAGACACCACAAACCTTGTACCATGAATAACAGGAGCTCCATACTCCGTAGACACCTGACCTCCTAGAGTGTATTAAAAGTCTCCTTTTTAATAATGGAGAGAGAGCATGGTCTGGTGTCCGAGCGAAGGGAGGGGAGGCAACAGGTCCCGCCATGGTCCCCCCATCTCCTCTGAGCCACACCAATGACCATTCCCATCGAGTCGCCATGACTCAGTGATCAAAACACGATTATGGGTGAGATGGCGATGTGGAACCTGCAGACAGGACGAGGGACCAAAAATGAATGTCTGAGGGGCGACCATTTCCTCGTCACCAAAGGAGCCCATCGAGTGGCTTCCAAGGTGAGGGAAAGACCAAAGAACCCCAGGGCCTCGTCAGAGCCGGGGAACGACATGTCAACCATCTCCCAGGGATTCCCTTTAACGGTAACACAAAGCGTACATGCAACCCACTGGTCCCTGCTGCATAGCCTAGTACGTTTTCGACAGAAACAAGCCAGCCCCCACTTTGACGGGACACATTTGTGATGTGATGCTGTAGGAAACGGAGCTCAGTGACCCATCTCCAGCACGGTCAGCTTCGGATGGAATTTGCTGACTTTCCCCAGGGCAAGCAGAATGTAGGCAGGAGGGAAGAGGATGTAGGAACAAAGAACTGTGCACCTGGGCCAGCATCCTGGTGGAAACCTCCACCTCCATCCCCCACCCTCTATCCCAAGGCGTCTGCCTCAGCTAGACACGGGGAGGGGGAGGCAGCTAGAAAGGGCTCAGCCCCGTTTTTTATTTTATTTTTTTTAAATATATTTTATTGATTTTTTACAGGGAGGAAGGGAGAGGGATAGAAAGTTAGAAACATCGATGAGAGAAAAACATCGACCAGCTGCCTCCTGCACACCCCCTACTGGGGATGTGCCCGCAACCAAGGTACATGCCCTTGACCGGAATCGAACCTGGGACCCTTCAGTCCTCAAGCCGGCGCTCTATCCACTGAGCCAAACCAGTTAGGGCACAGCCCCATTTTTTAAATGGCCCAATGGGAGACAGCAAGACTCAGGTGATGTTATAAGGAAACAGGTGACCGAATAGTAGTCAGCCAATGAGGAACAGGAGGAACGACTATCGCATACTAGGATACATACTGCCTGTGCTGGCTAATTCCAGTGCAGTGTGCCTGTACAACCAGGAGGGACATCCTCGCTCGAGAGTATATTAAAAGTCTCCTTTTGCCATACTTCCGCCTCCGAGTCCGTAATTTGAATCCGGACAGGTGAGCTAGTTCTCACCATGGGAGGGGGCCCTCTCTCTAGGAGTCCAGGGCTTGCATGGGACAGGCATGGGACAGCTTCCTTTCGGCACAAGCAAAGGGAAAAGTCCAAAGTCGCCTGTTTCAGGCTAGAGCAGCGGTTCTCAACCTGTGGGTCGCGACCCCTTTGGGGGTCGAAAGACCCTTTCACAGGGGTCGCCTAAGACCATCGGAAAACACATATATGATTACATATTGTTTTTGCGATTCATCACTATGCTTTAAATATGTTCCATTTGTAGCAATGAAATTGGGGGTCACCACAACATGAAGGACTGTATTAAAGGGTCGCGGCACTAGGAAGGTTGAGAACCACTGGGCTAGAGATTCAGAACAAGATGAATGTCTGTCCTCCGAGCAGCAATGGTTCCTGGGAATAGACGCCGGTGTGGTTTACTGGCCCATCTCGGAGTTTATTAGGGCTCAGCCCGTGTCAGGACTTTCGCTGTAATAAACTCATATTTTCTGGGTGGAGGGATCGACCATAACATTGGGCTGTTCTTGAACCTGAATCTTTGATATCCCATCCCTGTTCAAGATCACAAGAGGAGAAACTAAAGATAAAGAGATGGAAAGACCAACCCATGGTTATGGAATCAGAATTCCGATATTTACACATTTATCTCAGCAGGTTTTTCTTATTATAAAGCTCACCTTTTTTTTCATAGTTTTATTGATTTTTAGTGAGAGAGGGAAGAAAAAAGAGAGAGAGAGGGAAGCACTGATGTGAGAGTGACATTGACTGCTGCCTCCTGCACGCCCCTTACAGAGGGTCTAGCCCCGAAACCTGGGCATATGCCCCGATGGGGCATTGAACTGGCAAACTTTCGGTGCCCAACCAGCTGAGCCACACCAGCCAGAGCATTAAGCTTCTGTTTACTATGGGACATATATGACAGAGAAATTACAGGTAAAGTCAAATTCACTTTTCCTCTCTACAGCGACCACACCCATATGTCTACAAAATGACCGGGTCTTCACCTTTTAATTTGCTACTCAAGTCACCTGAGGAACATGAGGTCGAAGGCTGCATAAAACAGCGGTCACCAACCGGTGGTCCACGGCCCACGGGTGGCCCGTGAGGTCCGAAAGGTTGGCGACCGCTGGCATAAAAGCCAAGAGAGAAAAAGGTGATGGTAGCCCTGCCCGGCTTGGCTCAGTGGATAGAGCGTCAGCCTGCGGACTGAAGGGTCCCAGGTTCGATTCCAGTCAAGGGCATGTACCTGGGTTGCGGGCACATCCCCAGTGGGGGGCGTGCAGGAGGCAGCTGATCAATGTTTCTCTCTCATCGATGTTTCTAGCTCTCTATCTCTCTCCCTTCCTCTCTGTAAAAAATCAATAAAATATATTTTTAAAAAAAAGACTTACTTATTAAAAAAAATAAAAATAAAAATAAAATAAAATAAAAAAGTGCTTCCAGGGCTGCGAGGGCTCACAGAACATCGTTTGTGAGGGACCCGTCGGAAAAGGCCCAGTCTTGCCGGAACGCCCACGGCAGAGAGAAACCCTCGCTGAAATGACACCACGGCTCTTTTAAATGGATTTTCAAATTCTCCACCTTTGCATTTCATCATGAGTGTTTCAGGGAAATTATCCTGAGATGGTGCCAACCAATGGCTGCAGACTTCAGGTTGATAATTGCTCTTACTCATTTCGGGTTCCCAGAAGGCCAGACGGGGAAGTCGATGCCCGGCAAGTCGGGGTTGATGATATGCCGGAACCGGCGTAATCTTGTTCAACACGCACCCACACAGGCGTGCGTCTGCAAGCAGCGATCGTCATTAAGCAGACCATGATGGAAAGCGGAATCTTGGCACTTTAAGAACTGGATCTGGATCTGGTCCCATTGGCCAAAGGACTATGGTTTCTTTTGCCTAGAAAATTGGCACAGCTCTGTGTGGCTCCGTGGATAGAGCATCAGCCTGCAGACTGAAGGGTCCCGGGTTCGATTCCGGTCAAGGGCACAGACCTTGGTTGCAGGTTCCCCGGCCCTGGACGGGGCGTGAGCAGGAGGCAACCAATCAATGTGTCTCTCTCACATCAATGTTTCTCTCGGTCTTTCCCTCTCCCTTCCACTCTCTCTAAAATGCAATGGGGGAAAAAAAATATCCTTGGGTGAGGATTAGCGAAAGAAAGGAAGGAAGGAAGGAAGGAAGGAAGGAAGGAAGGAAGGAAGGAAGGAAGGAAGAAAATTGGCATGATCTAATCTTAATTTCATTTTTGCAAATGCCTCTCCCACTTTTTTTTTTCAATTCCTCTCTCCAAATAAGGGACTTGCTTCTAGTCACAGAGTGCATATATGATTAGGGTAAAAACGTGCATTCCCATACCTACACACAACCCCATGGGCGTAAATATACTCACTTCTTAAACAAATAGGGCCCTAACCAGTTTGGCTCAGTGGATAGAGCATTGGCCTGTGGACTGAAGGGTCCCAGGTTCGATTCTGGTCAAGGGCATGTATCTTGGTTGCGGGCACATCCCCAGTAGGGAGTGTGCAGGAGGCAGCTGATCGATGTTTCTCTCTCATCGATGTTTCTAACTCTCTACCCCTCTCCCTTCCTCTCTGTAAAAAATCAATAAAGTATAATAATAATAATATATCTATATCTAGATAGATAGATAGATAGATAGATACACACACACACACACACTCACTTCTGTCCTCATTAAACGATGTGGTTTCAGAGCTGCAAGAGATCTCAGGAAAACGTTACCAAAAGACCCTCCACTATCTTACGTGGAAGAACAGAAGGCTTAGGAGCTAATGAGTTTGCTTTAGTTGAGCCCGACTTACACGAGCCTCTTGAGGAAAATGGCTCAAAAAAAGAATCATGCCTCCACCCCCCCACACACACCCAAAAATAATACCTGTTACAGATGCTACCTGTGGCATGTGTTGATGAACCTGACTTTTTTTAAAAAGAAAAAAAAACTCACCTGAGGATATTTTTCCATTGGTTTTCAGAGAGAGTGGGAAAGAGGGAAAGACAGAGAGAAATATCAGTTGGTTGCCTCCTGCACGTGCCCCGACAGGGGCCTGGGCAGAGGAGGAGCCTGCCACCCGAGCTACATGCCCTTAACTGGAATTGGAACCCGGGACCCTTCAGTCTGCAGGCCGATGCTCCATCCACTGAGCCCAACTGGCCAGGGCGAACCTGAACTTTTTTTTAACTCATCTAGTCAACAGAAATGATTAATTGCTGTGGACGACAAAAGTGTTCACGCTGAAATTTTATCGGAATATTGCTTGGAGGGACCATTACCATAAGATTATCTTGTGCCATACTGTGAGGATCTTTAGTACTCTGCCTAAATGTATATATAAAATTTGATAACTTATTGGGTAGGAGCCTAAATAAATTTACCATGTCTTCTATATCAGTGATGATGAGATGCCACAAGAATAATAATATTTGGAGATCCTTTTACAATCCACCAAGAACCTTTACCTGTGGTATTTCTTTTTTTTTAATATATTTTATTGATTTTTTCAGAGAGGAAGGGAGAGGGATAGTTAGAAACATCAATGAGAGAGAAACATCAATCAGCCGCCTCCTGCACACCCCCTACTGGGGATGTGCCCACAACCAAGGTACATGCCCCTGATCAGAACCGAATCCAGGACCTCTCAGTCCACAGGCCGATGCTTCACCCACTGAGCCAAACGGGCCAGGGCTATAGTATTTCTTTAATTACAGTTATCTTCACCCAACACCAAAGATGCAGAGTTCAAGAGCAAGAAATTTAGATATCCCAGTGTTATCATCCCCACTTCATTGTTTGGAAAATAAGAGCATTTCATTTTCTTAAGTGAAAAAAATCTAGATTTTCAAAGCGTAAATCAGTGTATCCTTGCCTATGCTATCCTGTCTTCCTGTTAGCAAACATTCTCATTGATAATATATTTTCAGTAGAAAAAGTGACGGTGGTTCAGCAATCTATAATAATAAAAGCGTAATATGCAAATCAACCGAACGGCCCAACAGCGGAACGACCATCCAGACGACCACGCTATGACACCCAATGGTGCCAGGCCAGCCAAGGCAGGTGCGATGCGATTGGTGGGGGGCCCTGCCATCGCTCCATGATCGCCCCAAAGAGGGAGGCCCAGGCTACCCCGCAGCAGCCCTGTGGTGGGTGGGCGGGGTCTCCCTCTGTGGGGGCAATCCATCGTGGAGCCCTGGCTGAGTGGGCAGGGGCTCCCGGACTGTGAGAGGGCACCGGCCAGGCTGAGGGACCCCCCCCCCATGGTAAGCCACTATTACACAGCTCTGGGCCACGTCTGCTATGTACAGGGATGTGAAAATCTACACGGTAGGTACCATCACACCATGTTCGGTGTCAAGCAACCGGAGACTCAGGACAGTCAGATGATTTCTCTAGAGTCACAGAGTCTGTCAGTGGCAGAAGCAGGATTGGAACCCGGTTAGCTCGACCCCAACTCAATTGTTCTTAGCTCTTTGCTGTGCTAACGTCATGATAAGACAAGGCACATGTCCCATAAGATCCTAGCACATTGGAAACAGAAGCACAAACAGAAATCAATGCTCAAACCCCCCAAGGTTCAGTTAGTATCGGAGAAAATCTATTTTAAAATATATTTTGATTTCAGAGAGGAAGGGAGAGGGGTAGAAACATCAATGATGAGAGAATCATAGATCGACTGCCTCCTGCACGCCCCCTACTGGGGATCAAGCCTGCAACCCAGGCATGTGCCCTTGACCAGAATCTAACTGGGACCCTTCAGTCTGCAGGCTAATGGTCTATCCACTGAGACAAACCAGCTGGGACAAGGAAGAAAATCTTGACAGAAAAAAGAAAAGTTCACGAGTGTGTGTGTGTGTGTGTGTGTGTGTGTGTGTGTGTGTAAGTGTGTGTGTGAGAGAAAGAGAGAGAGAGGGGGAGGTAGGTATGTGTATATATAAAAGATATATCATTTACATATAAATAATACATATGTGTTATGTCTATATTTTTATTTATGGATATGTGTATGTTGAAAATAACATGGAGAAATATTAAATATATATTAAAACTTTTTTTCAAAAGAGAAATAACAGATAATATTAGTAAGATCTTTTGCAAAACCCTACAAAACAGGAATTAGAATTTATTTGATAAGTTTGATGCAAGAGACAGATTACCACCAGCGTTCCAGGTGACTTTTTATCAGGATTTAATTGTTAGAGTTGCTTCATTTCAAGGAAAATGACTTCGCCCCCGGGATATGCAGATTGCTAGAATAATAAGCAATGTTTCCTAACGAGGGGAGGGCCTCCGGCGATTCTTGCAAGAGCAAAAAAATTTCCAGGAATTACCCTTACTACTATTATAAATTAATAAATTTTCGCGGTGCCACGCCGCAAATCTTTGGCGCTGACCTCTATGGGGCCATTAATATCTTATGATATTGATTTCAAAGACCAAGTCCAGAACCTGATGGTAAACCTAGAGGAAGTGTGTCTCTCATGATAGATGCTGGCGTGAGAGTCACCGAATAATATCCAAGTACAGTGGGGCCTTGACTTATGAGTGTCCTGACTAACGAGTTTTTCGAGATATGAGCCGTCTCTCGGCCGATTTTTTGCTTTGAGTTGCGAGCTAAAATTCGGGTTACGAGCCAGCTTCAGATACCCCACTGCTAGTTGGCGCAGCGAACGTCACAGTGAACGCCACATCAGCCCAGCATCACGTGTCTCACTCGTTCACTTTGTGATTTGACATACGAGTAATTTGAGTTAGGAGCTCCATCACGGAACAAATTAAACTCGTAAGTCAAGGCCCCACTGTACGTCACCGCGCCCACTGGGGCTCAAGGTGGGCTCAGGAATCACATGTCCTGTCCAGGTGTCTCTGGGCACAGTTCCTATAACCTACCACCTAAAACCTCACTGCTTCCTGAGCCCTCTGCACCTGTCACGGGTGAATTAAGTGAAAATCTAGCTTAGCGCTGTTCTGATGGCAAAGAAGACCGCCATCGTGCAAATGAGTATTCTCATCAGAAATATTGCAGAGACTGGGATGCCCTAGCTGGTTAGGCTCAGTGGAGAAAGCATCAGCCTGGGGACTGAAGGGTCCCAGGTTCGATTCCTGGTCAAGGGCACATGCTTGGGTTGCAAGCTTGATCCCCAGTGGGGGGGCGTGCAGGAGGCAGCCGATCCATGATTCTCTCTCATCATTGATGTTCCTCTCTCTCTCTCTTCCTCTCTGAAATCAATAAAAATATATTTTTTAAAAAATGACAACAGCTCTGGCTGGTTAGGCTCAGTGGAGAGAGCGTCGGCCTGGGGACTGAAGGGTCCCGGGTTCGATTCCCTGTCAAGGGCACATGCCCGGGTTGTGGGCTCGATCCCCAGTGGAGGGCATGCAGGAGGCAGCCGATCCATGATTCTCTCTCATCATTGATGTTTCTCTCCCTCTCCTTCCTCTGAAATCAATAAAAATAAAAATAAAAAAGCAGTGATTCCCTTTCTGCCTCCCCCCGCCCCATCCTCCCCTGCCCCCAGTTTACTGCCTTGAAATATGACTTTCATTCACAGGCTGCTAGCTGTGTTTTGCAATCATGATCCTTTTGGAGCAGCGGTTCTCAACCTGTGGGTCTCGACCCCTTTGGGGGTCGAACGACCGCTGTTTCACAGGGGTCGCCTATGACCATCGGAAAACATATATATAATTACATATTGTTTTGTGATGAATCACCATGCTTTAATTATGTTCAATTTGTAACCATGAAAATACATCCTGCCTATCAGATATTTACATGACGATTCATCACAGGAGCAACATGACAGTTGTGAAGTAGCAACGAAAATCATTTTATGGTTGGGGGTCACCACAACACGAGGAACTGTATGAAAGGGTCGGCATTAGGAAGGTTGAGAACCCCTGAGTATCAAAACTAGACAGCAGTAGATATAAATAGCCAGAAGCATGCTTAGGAGCGGTCAGTAAGCCGCCTCCTCAATCCTCTCAATGTCAGGGGGAGAGGGGGGCTTGTCTTCCCCTCCTCATCATGGCTATCAGCCCCCCAGGCCACTCTCCCCAAGGGGCCAGCCTGGGTCAGCATGGGAGACACAGGTCCTCCCGCCTGCTCATCTTTTTTTCTGTCACTTTGACTCATCCTCTCTGCTCTCCCTGCAGGCTGACCTTTCACCAATGTTGCTTCTGCTTCAGAGACGTCCTGTGGTAAAGAAGAGGGCAGAGGGCGGAGCCGGAAGGCCGTGTGGGGACCCGGGAGCCCTGTGCCACCTGCCCGAGGCGAGAGTTCACCTGCCCTTGGCCATGGGAGGTGCACGGGGTCGGCCCCCACCTCCCATGGCTGCGGCTACGCTGAGTTTCTTACTATTCCCCCAGGAGAGCACGGCGAACGGTAAGAACAACATGTTGGTTGACTCATCCGTTTGCCGTGGGATATTTTGGGGAATAAGGATCAGCAACTATCTGGGTAACTTAGAGAGAGATGTGGGGACACAAATCAATTAATGGACGGGGCTGGTGTTGGTCGTTGGAAAATGTTCTGTCCGAGATTCGTATTTGCCGTGTTGGTGCAATCTCTCAGGTCGGCATCGATGGAGGAGCAGGACTGAACGGGCCCCGTCATGGAGTTTGTTTGAATGAAAATCACTGCTGTGTCTGTCCACAATTCCGTTCCTAGGAGACACGGGATTCTGGTTGGGTGAATGACTCCCCTGAGCCATTTTTTAAAGAACCAGCAATAAAATAAGCATACGAGGCCCTCTCCACGTGCTTCTAAAGGTTGTTGTGGGAACACAAGGGAGATCATGCAGATCCACGCACCTCAGAAAAACTGCAAAAACGCTTACAGAGGGCACATGGGAATTGGATGGACATCATTCACCAATTCTTTTTTTTTTTTGTTTAAGTTTCAGATGATCAGCCCTAGCCGGTTTGGCTCAGTGGATAGAGCGCCGGTCTGCAGACGGAAGGGTACCAAGTTCGATTCCCTGGTCAAGGGCAGGTACCTCGGTTGCAGGCTCCTGCCCTGGTCAGGGAGGGGGCATGGAGGGGTAGGGGGGAGGCAACCAATTGATGTGTCTCTCTCAAATCAGTGTTTCTTTCTGTCGCTCCCTCTCCCTTCTGCTCTCCCTAAAAATCATAGGAAAAAATATCCTTGGGTGAGGATTAAAAAAAAAAGTTTCAGATGATCAAAAACAGAGGGGATTCCAAAATGAGGAGAGGGCCATAATGACTGATTTCTGGGGCCTAACACAGTGAGAGAAGCTTGCCCAGCGGGCAATGGAGAACTCGGTGTTTGCGGCGTCTTGAGTGAACCTGAAGTCTCTGAGCAGGCATGTCTGCTTGCTGGTGTCGCTGAAAGGCAAACAATCTTCAGAGGCAATGAGCTAGTTCACAGCCCACAGGGGCAGCCCCGGGCACTATGAGGGGTGACCCCTCTCGGGCCCTGATCACTCACTGACAGATCTCAGGGGACTCTAAGTTCAGCTGTGATCTTGGCATCGTCTTTGAATGAGAGCAACAGGCATCATCAAGCTTCTGCATGGCCATCAAAGACTTCAGGGGAGAGAGAGAGAGAGAGAGAGAGAGAGAGAGAGAGAGAGAGAGAGAAGGAACTTCTCACTCGGTTGTGGGAACACCCAGCTCACGCTCTGAGTTGGGCTTAGCTCATAATGCTGCATGTGGAGTCGGCCAGGAGGCCCGGGGGTCGCTTCTTAGGACTGGCTCAGGCAGGAGAGCTTCATGAAAGCTCCATCCCACCTCCCCTCAGTTCCTCCTGCTTACTAATTTTTAGATAGATAGATAGATAGATAGATAGATAGATAGATAGATTTCAGAAAGGAAGGGAGAGGGAGAGAGAGAGAGAAACATCAATAATGAGAAAGAATCATTGCTAGGCTGCCTCCTGCACGCCCCCTACTGGGGACCGAGCCCGTAACTGGGGCCAGTGCCCTGACCGGGAATCGAACCATGACCTCCTGGTTCCTAGGTTGATGCTCAGCCACTGAGCCACGCCGGCCGGGCCTGCATACTTTTCTGCAGCATCTCACTGGCCTTCCCATGACGGGTGTTGAGTTTGCGATCTCTGTCATTTCAGCGGCATTTTGGCATGTTACCATTTTTGCTTTGCAATGCTTTTCTTTTGTAGAAGAACCTCTTTAAGGAAGAAAATGGAAACAGCTCTTCAAACCGCCCTACATTGTGCTGCCACCCCAAACATTTGCTACGTGAAGACACCTGCATTGGAGTCTATCTCGGAGTGTACCCTGTGACCCACTGATCTATTGATTCCCATACCATGTGCCTTTGTAGATTACTGCCAGTTGAAAAAAATAATTTAATATTTACTAGGACAAGTCCTCCTTAATTATGCTTTTCTCAGTGCGTTGGGTTATTCCCACTCTTCATTCATCCAATGAGCTTTCTAATCACATAAAGAAGCATCATAGCCCTGGCCAGTTTGGCTCAGTGGATAAAGCATCGGCCTGCAGACCAGAGGGTCCCAGGTTCAATTCCAGTCCAGGGCACATGCCCAGGGTTGTAGGCTCAATCCCTAGTAGGGGGCATGCAGGAGGCAGCCAATCCATGATTCTCTCTCATCATTAATGTTTCTATCTCTCTCTCCCTCTCCTTTCCGCTCTGAAATCAATAATATATTTTAAAATAATAAAAAATATACATAAATGCTCTGATCCCATTTCTTTGTCTTCTAGCCTTTTTCTTAATGTGTAAGTTTTTCTTTCTCTTTTTATTTTATGATATTAGCACACCCAGGTTATTTACCCACCTGGAGTTAATAGAATTCCATAAGCTTCTGAAAAAGACAATTACTAATTGTGATGACTGCTTCATTTTATTTAACATAAATTTATAGAGAGAGGTCTTATAATTTCTATCTCTACCCTTGTCATTAGGCCCTGTCTCAATTCTAATTTTATTTGTACTATCAATTTGATTATCTCAGGAGAATTCTAGAGGCATGTCTGGAATTGTATCCCATATAATCTCTGAATGACGAACTCATTTCTTTTGTCTTATTTAATAACTAGAGGCCCATTGTACGAAGAGATTCGTGCAATAGTTGCTGGCACTGGTTTTCCTCCGGCACCCGGGACCCAGGCCTTTGCTCCGGCCGCAGCGGAGAAGCCAAGCCTCTTCAGTCCTCAGTTGTCTTCAGTCGTCTTCAGTCTCAGTCTTCGCTACATGCCTGCATATGCAAATTAACCGCCATCTTTGTTGGGTTAATTTGCATACTCATCCTGATTGGCTGGTGGGCGTAGCAGAGTGACGCCAATTTGCATGTTTCTCTTTTATTAATGTAGATGCTATTAATTTGCTTTTTACTGCAGTTTTGGAAGCATCCAATAACTTTCATGAGTAGCATTCCATTTTTGCTTTTAAGATCATTATATTTATAACTTCGTTCTTGACTTCACAGATACTTAGAATAGTAATTGGAATTTCTAAATAGACTGACTTAATTTTCTTCACCCATGTAAGTTTTTTTTAATTGGGGGAGGGGGGTATTTTATGACTCAGAATATGATTCTTTTATCCCCCTTTAATTTTTCAATAGATGCCTAAAAAGGAAGTATTTTTTATAAGCAGGGTACAAACATTTGTGCTTGAGTAACTTTTCAGTGCTATCCCTAAAGGTCCTGTGAGCCTCGTAGGGCTAAATGATTAGCAATAGAATCATTGTAAGGGGTTTGTTTGGACACTGTGCATACCCAGGTAGCTTTATTTCTTTTTTTTTTTCTTCTCAATTTGTATTTCTCTTTAATTTCAGATGCAAACACTGGTGATTCATGGTTAGTGGAATAGTGGTGTTTCTGTTTTCATACACAGCGCTATTTTGTGGGAACCCATATTCATACATGGCAGTCACATATTCACTCTAGACTCCCTAGTTCAACCAGAGACCTAAAGGACCCTCGTTAGCACCACTCCCACCTAGTGGCCATTCTCAGAATCACAAGCAGAGGTTCTCTGCATTAAAATCACCATCTGTAGGTTTGGGGTCTTTAAAATGTAGTAATCTGATTCATAAATGGAAAGAATCATAATAATATACTAGAAAAATATTTCACTACAACAGAAGGATAATAGTCGTTTCACCCTGTCATATTACATTTTAGACTGAATTAAATTCCAACATTTAAGTTCCAGAATACTGTTTGTTTATTTTCCTTGAAGGGTTGAGAGAAGTAAAATCGAACTAAAACTAGACATGTCATCTATTCTGCACAGACAATAAAACACCAAGGATGAACTCAACTGCCTGTATTAGAAATCCTTAGGAATAAGCCCTTTTGGTTTGGGGGGGGGGGGCCGGTTAGATTATCCTTCTACATTTCGGTAAACTTCTCCACTGAGCTTCTCCTGATCACCAGGTTACGTTTGATAACATGACACCTTCGGTGATGCATATGACAGCCGCAGTGGCCCCGTTACATGGATCTCATGTGAAAAAAACAGGGAGGAGACAGCAGCCTTTATGCACTGCAGCATCTATCGGCACAATAACCCATTCCACTTATGAGACTGATGGTGATACCACAGGACATCGGTCTAAGGACCGAGTGAAAGGAATATTTTTATCTTTAAGAAGTGCTTTAGATACATCTCGAGTGGGTGCCCAATAGAAGAAACAGCTCAAACGTGTATTTCCAGTTCGTTTGTACAATCAGCTCAACCGCTCACAAAGCTAGACACCCTTCCCGGGGCCTTCTCGCATCTGCCTGCCCAGAAGTTAACTTTCCAGCTGAGAACATCATTCCCTCACACCATCATGCTGGCAGGGGTCAAATCGCCCAATATTTTAATCTCTCCTACGGATTCCAAAATAACCAGGCTTGTATTGTAAGGCCCTCTAATGAACGGGAAGCTTTTCACAAGATAACACGACGTATTTACCAACAATAGCATTTTCTCACCTGAGCCGGGGCCCGCCCTCAGAATTCTCCGCAAAAAGAAGGCGGCAAAAGCCTGCCCCAGTTGCATCTTAAAGGTGTAAATAAAAGCAAAAACGTGGCAGAGTTATGGCCCCGAAATGAAAAGATTGTAACACAAACAATTTTTTAATTGCTTTGCATGTTGAGCCTTTTAATGTTTTTGGTTTTGTTTTCTAGGTTTCTTTTGTAGTTGAAGAAATGTACTTTGGGGCTAAGCAAAATATAAATATATATATATATATATATATATATATATACACACACACACACACACACACACATAATATATATAATATATATTCATGTATATATAAAATATATTTCTGTAATAATAAAAGGTTACTATGCTAATTAGACCATAAGTCCTTCCGGACGAAGCCAGAGCTGTGAGGGAAGCGTGGGTCCCGGGTGCCAGAGGAAAGCCGGTGCCAGCAGCCAGGGGGAAGGAAGGCCTACTCTTGCATGAATTTCGTGTATCAGGTTTCTAGTATTCATATATATATAAAACAAGACATATGCCCAAAGAATCACTTTTAAAATAGAAAGCAACAAATAGTAGCAGAAAAAAAGGGGGGAGGAGAGAGAATTACTGGATGGGGGGAAATTACTAAATTATTTGCATTAATTTATAAAATGGACAGAGCTGATCCCACTGAGGAGGTGCCCCCCCGCCCCCAGCCAGCCCTTGCCGCCAAACTCCAAGGCATTCTCAACACCCCCTCCCCCCTGCCCCCCAGATCCCAGCCACGGCAAATCGCTGGAAATAAAGATATTCAATTAGCCGTATAACTACAGAAAATGAGAGGCATCCGATTCACTGTCTTTTATGGAGGCACCTCATAATATAAAACGATGATAAAGACTCGGGTGGAGGCGGATCTGTGTGCACATCTATAAATTAATAAAACATTAACTACAGCAAAGACTCGGCAGCTGGCATTTGGAGCGCCTCTCGGTGCCTTCCTGCTCAGAGACCCAGGGAAGTGCTGGTTGGCGGGCCTGAGACCCAGCAGCTGCAGACAGCGGGGTCTTCCCCCCACGCAGGCACCCGGACGGCCTCACGGGCACTGGGATCGGGCCTCTGCTCCCTGGACAAGGGCGGCCTTCGCAAGGCCACGTGCAGGCTGCGGGAAACAGGCCGTGCACCCAACTTTAAATGCATCGAAGGCCACCGAGGGATGAGGGTAGCAGCCCCTGGTGTGTTGTGGCTATTTTACTGGTGCCTCTTCAAGGGAAGGAGCATCTTCAAGACCGGAACCAGACCCAGGAGGCTGCACACCCACCCCCCAGCCAATGAGAACTTCTTCCAAAAGCCTATCATGATTATGATGCTGATTAGTAGTCGTTCTCTCTCACCTGCAAATAATCACGTTTCAAGAGTGTGCACCCCGCACTTGAGACACTGTAGAGAGCGAGGATTTTGTGGAATTTTCAACTCGCCTGAAGGCCCACGTGACAAATCCTTAAGGGACCTCAGGCCTTCCACCTCGCAGATCAAGCAGTGAAGTCTTTCCAAGCATTTAGCATGAGCAGCAAGTGGGGTCCTTTGGAAGCAGCATGAGCCAGGCACCGTTTTGCCTTTAAAGTCTTAAAGGTTCAAGAAAAAGAGGCACACAAGACAGGAGCACGCCATGGAAGGAGGCGGAGGAGGAGGCGGGCGGTGCCCCGGCCCCTGCACCCGGCCCCTGCCCCCGGCTGTCACACACAGAGCTGTCCCGGGGAGCCCTTTTGGTGACATCTTGCCCCCCACCCGGCTGCGGCCCTCCCCCTCGTCCCACTGAATGGAAACAGATTGTTTGGGGCTACAATACCGCGGGGCCTCGCTCTGACCTGCGGGATACGGTGACACTGTGCGGCTCCGGTTTTTACATACAGCTGCATAAAGCAATTTTCATGGAAATCTCTAGGTGACGCAGCCCGCAGTTGGTCTATGCCAGGGATACGTATGCAGGCACCCTTATGTTGGACAGAAGATGAGACGCGGGTCTTGTTTCTCGGAGGCCTCTCCAGGCGCCTGGGACGGCGTCTGGGTTAGAAAAGCAGCCACGTCTGAGCGCCCCCCCCTCCCCCGCCCCCCGGGGGAGAGTGTCCATCTTTGCCTGCATATCGCCCGGGCTGCATGGCCTGGAATCAGAAAAGACCTTCCTGGCAAAGAAAGAAAGTTTGGCATGAAAACCAACCTTCAGCCCAGGCCGGTTCGGCTCAGTGCGTAGAGCCTCAGGCCTGCACACCAAAGGGTCCCGGGTTTGATTTCGGTCAAGGGCATGTACCTCGGGCGCAGGCTCCTCCCGGCCCTGGCCCTGGTCGGAGCTCGTGCAGGAGGCAATCAATTCGCCATGTTCCTCTCACATTGATATTTCTCTCTGTCTTTCCCCTCTCTCTTCTACTCTCTGTGAAAATAAAAAAAAGCAATGGAAAAATATCCTCGGGTGAGAATTTTAAAAAAAAAAATCTCTCCTACATATGTAATACCCTTTGTAATACTTTAAGCAATAAAAAAAAAAAAGGAAAAAAATTTAAAAAAATAAACTCTAAAAAAAAAAAAAATCTGCCCTAACCGGCTTGGCTCAGTGGATAGAGCGTCAGCCTGTGGACTGAAGGGTCCAAGGTTCGATTCTGGTCAAGGGCATGTACCTTGGTTGTGGGCACATCCCCAGTAGGGGATATACAGGGGGCAGCTGATCAATGTTTCTCTCTCATCGATGTTTCTAACTCTCTATCCCTCTCCCTTCCTCTCTGTAAAAAAAATCAATAAAAAATATATATTTTTTAAAAATCAACCTTCAGATGAGCAGGGGGAGTCGGTACCCTGACTCCTGGAAGGTGCAGGGGATGCGAGCACACAGCCCCGGTGGCCCCAGCGGCCCCACCACTCCCATCGAGGCAGCCAGGCCGGATCACCAAACTCTCAGCAGGTGGAGAGGTTTCCAGACATCAGTTCTGCAAGAGGCACCTTCCCCTGAGACCTGGGAGCAGGCAGCCAGGAGCCGGGAGCCCGGGCGCCCGTGCCCAGCCAGTAACAGGACTTAGCAGCCATCTGCAGCCGTATCCCAGGCTCTCCTCTCCATCAAAATGCATCCCTACCCAAAGGAGGCTCATTCCTCCGACATGTTCTCTTAAAGTGACTGCATCCGCACGGCTCAGGGCGCAAGAGGTCACCCCAACCTGGCCCGGGATGTTTGCTTATGCAATCTTTCAATAGCTCGCCCTCATCCCCGCGGGCGTGGTGTCAGCAATACAGGTGCCGCCTGCCTCGGCCTACTGTTTGCCGCGGAGGCCTGTCGAGCAGGTGGGAAATATTACAGGGACGCAGGGAGATACACGCAGGAGTGCGACCTTTCGCGGCACTCCCCACAACCAATCTCATCAAATTAAAGCGCTGTGTATTTCCTTAATAATCTCTGATTAGGCCGAGGCGATGAGTGGGCACGGACAGCCGCCATTGCTATGCAGCCGGACGTGTGCTCCGCCACCAGCCCGACGTCTGGGAATAAGTGAGCAAAATGCTTTAATTTGATAGGGTTAGAATCCTGCAGGCTCCGGGGTCAGAGGGCCCCAACGGCTCCCCGCGCGCGGAATATGCAGAAATAAAAAAGTAAATTGCTTGCATCTGCTGCGGGCGGCAGAGAAAGCGATCTGATTGGGCCGGCCGAGGGCTCTCCATCTCTTTTGGGTTAGAGAGAGGGTTTTAGAGCATCAAAAGCTTGTAATTGGAGTAATTCCGAATTAATGGACACGCGCGCGCACACGCACACACACATACGCACACAGGACATTTGGAGGCAGCTGTTGGCAGACGCCTGCCTGTTTAGGAATGCTTACAGATTGCAAAGAAAGCGACTTTAAAAATAATCTCTTCCCCTCCACTCCCCTCCCCCATTCCCCCACGTGGATCCTAACTATGGGTTTGAATTTGACAACAGGTAACAGGTATGACATTCTTATCCGGCTCATCCTCCTGCCACAAAGAACCTACATCTCTACTCGCCCGCATCTTCTGGAAATGGACATGCGCTGGGTTCTTCCTGCATAAAAAGAGGGTTGGGGACACACTTCCCCGGGGTCCCTGGGTCCTGCCCTGGTGTGTGATGGGGGATTTAATCTGCATATTTGATCAATGAGACTCAAAGGTGGCACGGACAGGCAGGGAGCAAGGTCTTTGGGGCACAAGCCCGTTCAGTTTCACGCAGGGTGTCTGTCGCCTCGATGGGTTCCCGGGACCCTGTTTGGGAACCGGCCTCACGGTCGCGTGCGGCCTGGCTTCTATTTGCTGTTTTTTGTCTCACGTTCTCCGCCGGCGAGGCCCAGGCCGCATTGGACTTTGCTTTCATTTTATTTTACTGGATCGGCTGACAACAGCCTGCAGATCTCAATCACACTGCCTCGCCCCATTGTCCACAGGCTCTGTCCTGCACTGAAAGCAATGGAGTGGGTGGGGGGGCGGGAAGGGGGCTCCCCTGGCCGAGAGTAAGCCCCGCAAGGAGGGAGAGATACAAGTACTGAAACCCAAAGAGGGCCGAGGGGGTCCATCCCATGGGGCCAAATTTCAAGAGCTCTTTCTCAGCCAGGCAGTGGTCTGGGCAGACAGCCTTGGCCGGACAGACGGGATCTGAACAGAAGGTTCCCAAACCTCTTGGATGCGGTCGCCTTAAAGGGACAGCGCTCCCCCCCCCCCCGCCCCGCCCCAGGCTCCCCTGACATCTGGGTAGTAAATGATGGCCAAACGCAAACTATTTCCCCGTGTTCTTATTGCTGCCCGAGCCTCTCTGACCACATCCCAACAGCCGTTCCATGCAAGCATCCAGCCGAAAGAGTTGCTACTGCCATTAACAAGCTAAACATATTCTACATGTCTGATTTTATTTATGCATACACAGACGCTCGCACACACACGCACACACACACACACACACGTGTAATTTTATTTTAATGTGGGCAAATTGATCGATTTGATACCAGGCCACACAAAAAGAAGTCTGAGTTCACTGCTCCCCGGTTCCCTCAGAGACACACGGACACAATGAGTCTTTTTAATTTCCCCCGATCCAGGCGGGGTCCCTCGGGGCTGGCGATGGGGGTGCCCTGACTTGGTTTCTCTATTTGCACGAGGCCTTTCCTCCTCCGTAAGGTTCTGCCCCCGGCCGAATGGCTGGGCCCCGGTCTCTACCGTCCTGACACCTCCTTTGTCTGCCGGGCACTGCCGCAGTCTATCGGAAGGTATTTGTCAACCATTATATGTCTATTAAGAAGTAGTCAATCACCCTGGGCCCCCACAGCCAGGCCTCCGGGGCCCGACTATTGACGGGAAGCTGTCAATACGCCATCCAGCCCGCTTCTCAGCAAAACACACAGTCACCTGGGCCGAGTGATTGTCTGCGAGCCGGCGCAGGCCCGCTTACAGCCCCTGCCTCTGATGGCGCCGCTCGCTGAGCTGAGGTTCCCTTGGAATGAATGAACGCCTTTTTTGAAAAATCCGAATAAAGGATCCTTATTAAGATGCCATTGAAACAGGGTGGGGAGGTCGAGAGTTCATATAATTAAGAATCTTAGGGGAGGACGGTGCATGGAGGTGGGTGGCAATTACTTCTGGAAAAAAAAATATGGTAAAAGCGGAAGCTGTAAGATCGGAAGGGACACTTTACATTAGCGTGGTGGTCATTCGTACCTGGAAATGCTTTCCTGCCCACCGCCACGCAGTCTGGAGGTATTCGCCTTATTCAGGACAAAAGGGTGCGGTGTTCGCCCACACTTTCCCATGCACGTTGCGTTTACAACTCTTACTGTGGGTTTTGTCATTATTAGCATGAAGGGCTTGTCTTTTCTGAAGAGAAGAAAGACTGGGACGTGTGAATGTCTTAAACTGAAACATGCCCCCCCCCCAACCTCCAGCAAAAACCACAATGTGGGGGGTGGGGGTGGGGGAGGGAGAAGAAAGGAAAGAAAGGAAACCCCAAGAAGGAAGGCTGCCCCCTTTGAACTGGGACCCTCCTGAATCACAAAATACACGCGTTTTCCGACAACAAAAGACACATCAAACCCTCTCCCACAAAGGCCTCCGACACCTGACAGTATTCAAAGCAGATGCAGCAAGGGAGGGTTTCTGTACGCGGCGAGACGCACTCTTAAGATCCAAGACAGCCAGGGTTGGTTAAATTTACCAAAACAAACACTTTCTCCTTCCTTCCTTTCAAAGGCGCCCCTGCGATTCGGACAGACAGACAGATAGACAGCTCCATCGGATGGAGACATAAACATGAGTCAGGCGAGATGGCTCAGGGTCCAGGTTAACAGGCAAAGAGAGCCAGGGATAAGCCACGGCCGGCCTCAGCCCTCTATCTCCAGCCTTTTCATCCTTCCCCATATACTTTCCCTAAAACCAGGCAACCCCAATATCGGGGTCCGACAAAGGAAGATCAGAAAGAAACCCAGAGGTCCAGTAAAACTTGTTTGGGGCGAGCGCAAAAATACAAAATGAAAGTTGGAAAATGCTGAAATGAACCGCAGGTCTCGGGCAGAGGAGTTTCTATCCGCCTTGTCCCCTCAGATCAAACAATAACCAGAAGACAGTTACGCGCGTTAAACCAACTGTCTCCAGTCTAAAGGGTAGATTCCCCACCCCCCAGGACCCCCGGGTACCTAACGGCATTCTGTGACCACAAGCTACTGGCTTTGGAGGCCTCTTCCGTTTTGCAGGGGCTGTGGATGTTCAAGTTCACGTACAGAGAGTCACATCGCCTCGGCCACACAGATTTAAAGGGGACCTGAGGTTCACTGCAAGGGATTGCTCAGGGAAATTAGGAGCGGCCTTAAGGAAATGCCCCGAGAGCATCAACAGGGAAAGGGACCGGGTCAGGAGCCCACACACTGACAGTCCCCGAGTTGTTACTTGCACCTCAGACCGTCTTGCTGCAAAGGCCAGCTGATCTTCTCTTTTGAAAGTAGCATGCGGTGCATGTACCAAACAAACAATGTGTGCAAGTTCGTGATTGCCGTCATTAGTAACACGCATGGCCCTGGCTGGGCTTGGCTCAGTGGCTAGAGTGTCGGCCTGTGGACCAAAGGGTCGCGGGTTCGACTCCGGTCAAGGGCACGGGCCTCAGTTGCAGGTTCCCCGGCCCCGGGTGGGGCACGGGAAGGAGGCAACCCATCGATGTGTTTCTCTCACATCAATATTTCTCTCTTCCTCTCTCTCTTCCCAGTCTCTCTAAAAAAGCCATGGGGCCCTGGCTGGTTTGGCTCGGTGGATGGAGCGTCGGCCTGCAGACTGAAGGGTCCCGGGTTCGATTCCGGTCAAGGGCACATGCCCGGGGTTGTGGGCTCGATCCCCAGTGACGGGCGTGCAGGAGACAGCGATCAATGACTCTCGCTGATCGCTGATGTTTCTGTCTCTCTCTCCCTCTTCCTTCTTCTCTGAGATCAATAAAAATATGTTAAAAAAGAAAACAAGAAAAAGAAATACAAATAAAAAATAAAAAAGCCATGGAAAAATATCCTCGGGTGAGGATTAAAAGAACAAACACGCATTACAGCGAGCCCTTACGTAGATATCCATGCCCTCGACGCTGCCCGGCCTGCTGCACCTCTTCACTATATCAGATCCAAGGCATCATGGTCTTTGCTGTGTTTAAAAAAAAAAAAAAAAATCACTCGTCAGGAGGCAGCCGCCAACAAAAAGGAAATCCTTACTCGAAAGAACTCGCCACTGCACGGCTGCTCTGATGTGAAGTCAGATAAGTCAGCGCGTGCAGCGCCGGGGCGAGAACCCTGTCTCATTAGACGCAGGTTGGCGAGGAGCAGCCGCAGACCGGGGCGCGCAGCTCTCCACGCTCCGATAATTAACTCTCTCCCACAGGAGAAGACAAACAAACAAACAAATAGCACCAGCTCCTCCAAGTTCAGGCTGATGGGAAATGCTTCTTCCATGGCGGCATGCTCCTAAAACTGTATTTTCGGAGCAATCTTTCGATCCCTGACATGTTCTTCCCCATCAGGGTCGGTTTGAAAATTGATGGGACCGAGGTCTGAGCAAGACCCTTGGGTGAAAGCAAGTCTCTAACATTTTTTTAACGATGTACTTTTTAAAGTCTATATTCACTCCAGCCTCCCTCCCGTTAAGGAATACCCCCTTCAAAAAAACAGAAAGAAAGAAAAAAAAGGAATTTCCTTAAAGCAATACTCAAACTAGTGAAGAATTAAATATTTAAAAAATAAAAAAAGAAATGAATGCTTATAAGAAAGAGCTTAAATTTTACTTAAGATTTTTAGTTGATTTTTTTTAACACACACCAACACATCAAAGCAGGAAAAACGTGTGGTGTGTTATTTATACATTATCTACACGTATAGGTGGAACGTGAATTGCCTGGGGGGTTGGGGGGACAAATAAAAACATGTGCTTTAT
The DNA here is from genome assembly GCA_035771395.1 of Myotis vivesi. Taxonomy (NCBI): domain Eukaryota; kingdom Metazoa; phylum Chordata; class Mammalia; order Chiroptera; family Vespertilionidae; genus Myotis; species Myotis vivesi. The sequence continues at coordinate 3,007,819 of JAWPEG010000013.1, read as the reverse complement.
TTGCCAGAATAAAGACCATTTCGCTCCTGTGATTTTCTCCTTTAAAGGGGCAGCATGAGGCTTTGTAGGGACAACGCGTAGCTGGCCATTCACTCTGATGATTTTATCGGCAGAAAAGCAACCCTTCTGACAGTTGTAGGTATAAGTGGGAGTTCCTTTCTTTTTGCATCGAGCCTTTTGTTGAGCGGGTCACAACAAAACTTTCCAGACATTGATTTCGTCACATCTTTGTCATATTTCCATCAGCAGGAGACCCAGTATGCGGAGGCTGGGCTGACTCAGAAAGTCCAGGGATCTGGCAAAAAGTCATAGCTCTCTGTGATGTGGGCCGGCCTCGCAGCCTCCACGCGCCTCACAGAGGGGAAGACTTCGCTCGCATTTAAAATCAATTAAAATAAAAACGAGAAAAAGAGAGTGGGGGTGAGACAGGAGAGGGGATGCATAGGAATGAACATGTGAGCAGGGCGGGTGGCGAGCCTATGCAGAAATTAATTTTTTGCTTGGTTTTTGTTCAAAGAGGAGCCTTAGAAAATGCCCCACTAAGACTCTAGCAATGGCCTCTCTCTGCT
>JAWPEG010000013.1:2989750-3002250 GCA_035771395.1 Myotis vivesi | reverse complement strand
ATTTGGATAATATATATTTATAACAACCAAAATGTAACGCTTGCACGTAGGATTCAAGGGTTGTTTTTTTTTTCCCCCCCTCTCTTTTGGTACATGTACTAGATCTTCTCTGACAAATTAATGTAATTTCTAATCTGGGAACTATAACTAAAGAAAAAATATAAATACACAGGGTCGAGGCTAAGAAGTCAATTGCGAGCCAGCATCAGTGCTATGTGGAGCGATGTCAGAGTGATGTGGGAAAGCTGGATAAAGACTTCTCCTTAGCCCGGCTGGCATGGCTCAGTGATTAAGCATCAACCTATGAACCAGGAGGTCACAGTTCGATTCCCAGTCAGGGCACATGCCCGGGTTGCGGGCTCCATCCCCAGTAGGGTGTGTGCAGGAGGCAGCTGCTCCATGATTGTCTCTCACTGATGTCTCTCTCTCTCTCTCCCTTCCTCTCTGAAATCAATAAAAAATATATTTTTTAAAAAAGACTTATCTTTAGACGTTTGGAATAAAGCCAACAGCTAAAGTTAGGGCCACATTTTAAGCGTACCCTATTCTTTTCCATCTCTCTCCCTCCCTAGCCTGCGGCCGTCTTCAAACAACCCAGGAGTGATCAGAACATGGCCCGTGGACAAGCTTCCGCATTTGGATGAATACCTGCTGATAAAAGTCAGACTTGGGGGAAATGGATCCGTGTTTCTTGTGAAAATAACCCTCCCCAAATCGGCTCTAGCGTTTCCCTGTACCTCCGCGTTTATGGTGGATTGCTAATAGACTTTTGATGAAGAACAATATTTGCATCATATATCATCCACTTACAAGAAAAAAAAAAAAGGTCTGGCTCCAGCCAGCAAACCTAAACGGGAATCTTGGCCTTGACCTTGGTTCGCTGGACATGGATGCCCTGTGTCCCACCACTAGGCAGGAGCCAGTGAGGCTCCCAAGTGGCACCAAATGCTGTGGTTTCTAACACATTGGGAACCCCAGCGCCTCCAACTGAGTCACTATTTTAGCCCGGGCAACCCTTGTGAAGTCAGTCTCCAAATTATGAAGGTAAAGAAGGCGTAGATGCCATAGCTAAGTCCAACTTAACCAAATTTGCCTTCACTGCATAGATTTCCTGAGGTCCTAGAGGTGCTGAGAATGGTGAGCAAATAGCATTTCTAAATATATATATATTTTATTGGTTTTAAAGAGAGAGGAAGGGAGAGGGAGAGAGAGAAATATCCCTTCGCTGCCTCCTGCACGCCCTCTACTGGGGATCAAGCCTGAAACCCAAGCATGTGTCCTGACCGGGAATCGAACCTACAGCCTTGGTGTTATCTGGAGGATGCTCTAACCCAGCGGTCGCCAACCGGTGGTCCGTGAGGTCTGAAAAGTTGGCAACCGCTGCTAACCAACTGAGCTACCCGACCAGGGCAGGCCAGATGCGGGTGCCCTTCAAGAAGAAACAGACACATTCTGAACTAAGGGGAGGGCCACAGGTCAAAGCCACACCATGGTCCTTCCTGCCTCTTGACCACAAGTTTGGTTGGTTCTCTTTGATGGGACCCAGGGACTCCAGTTCTCTTAAAGCGACGCACCTGCCTGGCTAGTTTCATTGCCAAGAGAAGCACCGATCGTTAACCATGAAGCAGCACGAGACGGGGAAATACTATACAAAGCGAGAGCCGTGTGATGAGTGGTGCCCTCCAGGAAAAAAAAAAAAAAGAAGAAAAGTTCTTCCGATGTTTATTAATCCGATTTCTGTCCACTTTGATCGTGGGTGATATGGAAGAGGGACGCGCGTTAGCAGGTGACCCGAGCGCTATAAATCCTCCAGCCGCTGATAATGGGCGGACCGTGGTTTCATGTCCCCATCAGATGTTGTCTGTAGAGCTTAATCCACCAGCGACAGCCAAAGCCCCATTCATTTGGAGGCCCTTGTTGTTAAGGATGAAAGCCTTAAAGCTGAAAATAAAATCAATTGCTGGTAGTTACAGAGCCTCCTCGCTGTTCTGGCAGAGTATGGGTCGGCTGGTCTCTCTGTGGCCAAGCCCCCTGCCTCTCTGTCTCCAAGTCTGCAACTTGCCCATAAAAACTGACATGCTGCCAAAACCAGTTTGGCTCAGTGGATAGAGCATCAGCCTGCGGACTGAAAGGTCCCAGGTTCGATTCCAGTCAAGGGCATGTACCTGGGTTGCGGGCACATCCCCAGTGGGAGATGTGCAGGAGGCAACTGATCGATGTTTCTCTCCCATCGATGTTTCTAACTCTCTATCTCTCTCCCTTCCTCTCTGTAAAAAATCAATAAAATATATATTTAAAAAAAAATGCTTTAAAAAAAAAAAAAAAACTGACACGCTGAGGAAGGCTGGCCCGGCGGCCCGCACGTGGGGTCGAAGCGAAGAGGAAGCGGGCTCGTTTCTACTGCCTCGGAAACACGTTCCTTAGGCAGATCACCCTTTCTGGGTACAGCAAAGCTGCCTCTGCCATAAGATTTCCTTTTGCTTTTTTCTCAAACAATTGCTATTTGCCAAAAAAAAAAAATCCCATTGAACCCTAACCGGTTTGGCTCAGTGGATAGAGCGTCGGCCTGCGGACTGAAGGGTCCCAGGTTCAATTCCGGTCAAGGGCATGTACCTGGGTTGCGGGCACATCTCCAGTAGGGGGTGTGCAGGAGGCAGCTGATCGATGTTTCTCTCTCATCGATGTTTCTAACTATCCCTCTCCCTTTTTCTCTGTAAAAAATAAAATATAAAAAAATCCCATTGAGCCATTTGGAGACAGGGGGTACTTAGAAATAGCACAGCTTGTAAAAGGGTAGAACAACAATAACATGGACATCCTAAGCAGAGAAAAAAGGGTTTGTTTGCTTCAGATCTATCCTATAATCACCCTCAGCGTCAGAATGATCTGCATCCCAGCCCTAGCTGGTGTGGGTCAGTGGATAGAGCGTCGGCCTGCGGACTGAAGGGTCCTCCCGGGTTTGATTCCGGTCAAGGGCACATGCCCAGGTTGTGGGCTCAAACCCCAGTGGGGGACATGCAGGAGGCAGCCGATGGATGATTCTCTCTCGTCATTGATGTTTCTATCTCTCTCCCCCTCTCCCTTCTTCGCTGAAATCAATAAATATATATATTTTAAAAATAAAAATAAAAAGAATGAGCTGCATCTCGCAGTCTAGGTCCCTCCCCTCAAAGTTGATGTGTGTTTGGACTGTAACAGCCAAGCACTTTATATGCCATAAAAGCCAAATAAATGATGAAAACTCACAAATGGTACCTTGACTATTTGCAAGTCAAAGAAAATTGGATCTTTCGTGTATGTCCTAGTTCCGTGGTCAGCAAACTGCGGCTCGCGAGCCACATGCGGCTCTTTGGCCCCTTGAGTGTGGCTCTTCCTAAGCCTGAGGAGTACCCTAATTAAGTTAATAACAATGTACCTACCTATATAGTTTAAGTTTAAAAAATGTGGCTCTCAAAAGAAATTTCAATCGTACTATTGATATTTGGCTCTGTTGACTAACGAGTTTGCCAACCACTAAATTCTGAGAGAATTTCTAGTAAAAGCGCCCAGAAGACCACAACTCCACAGCTTCCTCGCGCTGTGGTCGTCCTCAAATGGCGCTGCTAAGTCCAGAAACAGCCACCTGCGGTCCCATGACGAGGAGCCGGGTCACAGAGAACAGGCCTGGACAGGGAGCAGCCTGGTGTCCACACGGACATCCCACACGGGGACCAAGAGTCCTTGTTGCGAAGTTGCTATGATCCCGGCACAAGACCACACTCCACCTCCATTGGGTAGGAATGGACTCTCTGAGCTTTGACTGAAGCACCTGGAGCCATGACGAGTGCAGAGGAAGGTACATGGGGGGCGGGGGGCGGGGAGGTGTTAGGTGGGCCCCCAAATCCAAGTCCAAATCTACAGAGAAACAATCCTTCCCTGGGGGAAGTGAAATGAAATCCTCGCCAACAGGAGACCATTTGCTGACTAGCAGGAAAGGAAAGACAAAGTAGGTTGTGAAATACACTCAACCACTGAATCCTGTATTGGATGTTCTCCCTGGCTTTCCTGATGATAGACACATGACAAATAGACAGATGATATAGATAGGTAGGTAGAGAGATAGATAGAGGGATAGATATATAGATGATTGATAGATAAATACATAGATGGACAGATAGATGATAGATAGATAGATAGATAGATAGATACAGATGATAGAAGGATATATGATAAATAGGTAGGTAGGTAGATGATAGATAGATAGATAGATAGATAGATAGATGATATATAAATAGGCAGATAAATCAATGATAAATAGATGATAAATAGGGGGTGGCTAAATAGATAATAGATAGGTAGATAGATATAGATAGATAGATAGATAGATAGATAGATAGATAGATCCACCTACCTACTTCTTAAAGAATAGGCACAAACTTAAAAATGGTTCCCATCTTTAGGTAGCGGAATTACTTTTTCACTCATTCAATGTTGCAATGACTCAATGTTCTAGTTGTTGGGAAGGTGGCAGTAAACAGGAGACAAGATCCTGACAAAATGCGTTCATTAGCTAACTAAACCCCCTCCCCCGTCTGCAAGGTGCTGGGAGGTCAGGCTGGGAGCCACGCCTTGTACATCACCCTCCTGGTCCCGGCGCCAGGTCTGCCCGTGAATGTCTGCTGGCCAATGACTGAGCGAAGAGTGGTAACTGTGAGCCGTGGGGGTCGGTGTCTCGTCTTCCCTAAATGCTGTGGCTCAGAGAGCTGTCTCTTCTCCAGCCAGAAGGGAGTCCTCCCTGTTTGGTCAGCACCTTGCCTGGCTCTGCTGGGCTATTCCCAGGTTGACATTTAGCTTCAGATGGAAGAAGGTAAAAAAAAAATACGGCATGTCGATTCTGGAAAACATCAGTGACCACGTGTTATAGAAGTTTATAACTGTGTGGAGGTGCTATTCGGTTGCCAGGACTTGGGAAAGAAGCGAGAAAACAAAGGCACGGAACGAGGTGCGGTGTGAGGAGAGGCACGGCGTTGCTGAGAAAGAGACAGCTGGGAAGGGGGAGCAGGCAGGAGGAGCGGCGCCCAGGGAAGGTCGCCTTGACCTGGGGGAGGAGGCTTGGCTCTCCGTCAAAAAGGCATTCTGGCCCTAACCAGTTTGGCTCAGCGGATAGAGCATCGACCTGCGGACTGGAGGGTCCCAGGTTCGGTTCCTGTCAAGGGCATGTACCTGGGTTGCGGGGACATCCCCAGTGGGGGTTGTGCAGGAGGCAGCTGATCAATGTTTCTCTCTCATTAATGTTTCGAACTCTCTATCCCTCTCTCTTCCTCTCTGTGAAAATCAATAAAATATATATATATATTTTTTTAAAAAGGCATTCTGATGAGATGAGGTGAGTTCCACAGATAGGGGAGGGGTGCTGGCCACACACAGAACAAAGCAACCACCACAACTGGTCCGTCCAGAACAAGGGAGAGGGAGAGAGGACAGGAGCTATGGGGCCAGGACTGCTGATGTCAGGAAGGCCAGCAGGCACACGGCCATCGTTTGAGTGGCAGTCTCATCTACTGGACAAAACCAGGAGACATGGTGAGAGGTTCATTGTTGCTCCTACAGAGGCAAGGGGGGGAAGGTGAGGGTATCTATCTATCTATCAATCATCTGTCTGTCTACATCTATCTATCTATCATCTGTCTGTATCTATTTATCATATGTCTGTCTATATCTATCTATCAATCATCTGTCTACATCTATCTATCATGTCTGTATCTATTTATCTATCATCTGTCTGTCTATATCTATCATCTGTCTGTCTATATCTATTTATCTATCAATCATCTGTCTTCTATACTATCTATCAATCATCTGTCTGTCTATATCTATCTATCTTTCTATCAATCATCTGTCTGTCTATATCTTTCTATCAATCATCTGTTTGTCTATATCTATAATCTGTCTGTCTATATCTATATATTATCTGTCTGTCTGTATCTAACTATCAATCATTTGTCTATGTCTATCTATCTTTCTATCAATCATCTGTATCTATCTATCTATCTATCTATCTTCCTATCTATCCTTACTAAGGTAAGTAGGGAGACCACAATGGATTGGAGCTCAGAGCTGGCTTGCACCCCAGCTCCACCACTTACTGGCTGTGGGTCTTGGGCAGTTTGCTTGATCTCTCTGGCCTCAGTTTCATCGCCTGGAAAACAGCCTGGCCTGCTCGCCACCCGATAACATACAAGGTGGGTGTGGTGTGAACACATTTTCTAGATCAAACTCCAAACTAAACACATGTAAACTCCGAACTAAACACATGAAAACTGCACAGACATGTTGAAAAGACAGATGCACATTCATGATGGGGCAAAAAATTCTCCAAGAATTATAAAACCAGCATTGACCTAAATGCATGAGAGGAAGAGCAAGAAAAAGAGGGAGGGCACGATGGAATGACGGGCGGGGTTGGGATAGGAAAGGGGCATTCTGGGCCTGGGAATGGGGGCGGGTGAAATAGCCAGGCTTTTCTAAAGACTTCTGACCCAGCCCTGGCCGGTGTGGCTCAGTGAATAGAGCATTGGCCTGTAGACTGAAAGATTCCGGGTTCAATTCTGGTCAAGGGCACATGCCCAGGTTGCAGGCTCGATCCTCAGTAAGGGGCGTGCAAGAGGCAGCCAATCCATGATTCTCTCCCATCACTGATGTTTCTATCTCTTTCTCCCTCTCCCTTCCTCTCTGAAATCAATAAAAATATACTTAAAATCGATTGTTCTTTAAAAAGAAAAAAAAGAGAGACTTCAGACCCAGGCCTGAAGCAGACACTCCTGAACACCATTTCAGATGTGTATTCTCAGCAGGCGAGAACAGTCCAAAGAACATGGTTGTACTTCCCTGCCCCTGAGGCCCGGGCCCCCATCTCAACAGCAGCACCAATGAACAGCAGCACCAACGAACAGCTTCAGAAGGGTATCGAGCCCGATATACTGAGCACATCAGCAAGGCCTTCAAGGCAACCCCCATGTTATCTATCACTCGACCCTCTGAGCCGACCCTAACGGCTGGGACTCAACGCCAGCTTCTTTCTAACCCCGAACTTCTCTTCTCTCCCGCAAACCTAGGTCCTCACCCAGAGGGTCATTACCCACCAACCCCTGGGCACATCTGGCATGAGCAGAGAGTGTAACCCAGAGGCCTCGGCTATAGGTCAACCCGGGTAGAACTGCAGTCTGTCGACCAAGGTCCTTTCTTGCAAGGACAGTCATGATGGCGGCACGGACACTCCCTCCCACCCCAGAGAAAAGTAACTACCCTCCCTGGGGTCTGGGCCAAATAAATGCCAGCTCTGGGCCACTGGCTCCCATGCACCCGGACAAGGGCTTTTCCAGGAGGTCGGGCAGTGGGGCTGCTTCATGTTTCCGGGGTCACAGGTTCAAATCCTGCGGAGGGGCTCCTTTCAATGAGACCTCTGTTAACCCCGGCGGTGGGGGGCGGGGGACAGACCTGGGGGTGCTTTGCCTTGCTCGCTGTCTTTCCTTTGCCTCCACAACGGTCCCGCTGGGAAAGGGAACAGCGGGTTATCTTTCATTTCCCTTCCTAATATGGGGTTAGTGCCCAGAGCCAAGCTGGCCCTCCAGCATCCCATAAGGCATCTGGCTCCATTTCTATGTTCAGCTGCCTGGGGTGAGGGTCGGGGGTGTGGGGTGGGGGGAAGACCTTCATTTCCTATTCAGGCTTGTGATTTATGCCACAGCATCAGTTGCTATGCTTCAATAAAGTACAGTTGTATAACAAGTACATTAAACTCAGGTGCTCTCTAGATGAAATCATATACCATGTCCGATCGACACATTTCTGCCGCGGCGGCTAAAGCTTGGAAACCTTTAGCGCGTGCGTGCATTCGCACAGCTCGTCACAGAGGAGAGCGAGCCCCACGCAAACAAGTCAGTAGTGGGCACTGCACATAGCAAATGTGCTAACATGTGCCAGGCACCGGGTGGCACGAATGACCACCTCATGGTCCTCATGATGCCCCTTTATTTATTCTTTTTATATATGTTTATTGATTTCAGAGAGGGAGAGGGAGAGAGAGAGAGAGAGAGAAAGAGAAACATCGATGATGGCAGAGAATCGTGGATCGGCTGCCTCCTGCACCCCCGCTACTGGGGATGGAGCCCACAACCTGGGCATGTGCCCTGACTGGGAATTGAACCTCAACCTCCTGGTTCATAGGTTGATGCTCAACTACTGAGCCACAAAGTCTGGGCACGACGCCCCTTTAAAATCATCACTAACATGCTCCCCATGGTACAGACGAGCAATCTGCCCAGGGTCACACAGCGTGTAAACAGTGGTGCCTAAATTCACACCCCAAACATCTGGAGTGGGTCGAAGCTCTCGAACATGCGGTGCTATTTCTTCTGAAATACAGAGTTTGGCAACAGCAACCCCAGAGAGGTGAGTCCGTGGAACAATTTTAGTTTCTCATTTATGCTTTTCTTGGTGGTTGGCTTCTCAATCAAGAGTGGATATATTACATTTCTTTTTATTTAATATATTTTTATTGACTTCAGCGAGGAAGGGAGAGGAAGAGAAAGAGAGAAACATCAATGATGAGAGAGAAGCATTGATCGGCTGCCTCCTGCACGCCCCCTACTGGGGATCCAGCCTGCAACCTGGGCATGTGCCCTTGTCCGAAATCAAAACCAGGGCCTTTCAGTCCGCAGGCCGATGCTCTATCCACTGAACCACACCAGCTAGGGCTATGATATCTCTAATGAGAAAAAAATATGTTGAAGTCCTCCCTTTTCCACACTGTCCGCACTTCAGACAAAGATATAAAACTGTATTCTCAGTACCAAGGAGCTTTTTCATAACGTTCTTTTTAAAAGATATATTTTTATTGATATCATAGAGGAAGGGAGAAGAAGAGATAGAAACACCAATGATGAGAGAGAATCATTGATCAGCTGTCTCCTGCACGCACCCCACTGGGGATGGAGCCATAACCTGGGAATGTGCCCTTGACTGGAATTGAACCTGGGACCCTTCAGTGTGCAGGCCGACGCTCTATCCACTGAACCATACTACCGAGGGCTCATAACGTTCTTTTTTGGAGTTTCCTGGACCAGAGAAGAGATTTAGAACAAGACAATTGGGCAAGTTTCTCCACAGAACGTCATCTCTATAAACCCAATTCCACTCCTCCCTAAGCACCGTGTCTCCTTTCTCTCCCTTGAATAAACGGCCTCTTGACCCGCAGACCGAAGAAGGCACTAGACATTAAGGGGCGAAACGTTGCTCCTACAGGCCCAACCCCTTCCCCACTTCACGGGGTGAACTTGGCCTCCGGGCACAGCCATGGCGAGGGCTTCTGAAACTCCGCAGCATGTCAATAGCAGGAGATAATTCTCCATCTAGACCGTGAGAAGTGTGGGCTCGAGATCAATGCGGGGTGAATTAGTGCTCAACAGCGATCAAGTAGCACAGGGGAAATAGGATTCATTTCTGAGGAGGGCTCGGCGGTCTGGCAGTTTATTGAGTCTCATGGGGTGGCTGGGACACGGAGCTTTAATTTAGCGACAAGTGGGTTGGTTTGTGGAGGAGGCTGAGCACTCCAAGGCTTCTGGGACTTTCTCTCAATCTCTCTCTCTGTGTGTCTGTTTCTCTCTCCTCCTCCTTCTCTTCTTCCTTCTCCCCCTCCTCCTCCTCCTCCTCCTCCTCCTCCTCCTCCTCCTCTCTCATCTCTCTTCTCTCTCCTGTGTCTGCCATAATAAACTATGGCTGTACTTCTTCCTACAGGAAAAAGCAGCTGCCCTCACACCTTACTGCATGAAAATGAAGTTTCCAGTTCAACACAGGGGGAGACGGTAATTAATCGAATTAACATTTGCTCTGTGGCCATGTATATTTATATGTATACATGCATGCATATTATGCGCTATGTGGTGTAATAAATCATCAGTAAATATATAATATATGTCATCTATATATATAAAAGGCTAAGTGACCGGCCAACCGGCCAGTAGGTATGATGTGCACTGACCACCAGGGGGCAAATGCTCAAAACAGGAGCTGCCGAGCTGCGGTGACCTGGCAGCGGTGGTTCTTGGGTGACGCACCCTGGAACCGGAGAGGAGGGAGCCCAATTCCTCACGGGGCCACATGATTCCACCAGGCCGCAGGACCCCACCTGCCAGAGGGACTCTGCTCATTCCATAGACGCCCTTCGAGCCTCACCCCTACCCCAGGTGTGGGGGCGGGGCAGGGCTGCGGGAGGTTGGCTCAAGGGCGTGTCTGGCCCAGCTCACCCAGTCACCCCCCACCAGCCACCTTCTAATTAATTCCCTTCCAATGTGCACGAATCCGTGCACTGGGTCACTAGTATGTAACATAATACATGATGCATAATACAAAATATATTTACCTTATAATACCTACTCTAGCAATGTTTTAGTATATATAGTATGTACATATATTACATACATAATATAATGTTTTATATAGTATGTATATATATTACATATAAAATATATTTTATATTATGTAGCATGGATCATATATAACATATTATATATGTACATATAATTTAATCATATTTTATATTACATCACAATTGGCTATAATTTACCTATACATATATATATGTGTGTATGTGTACATACATATATACCAGGCCACATATTATAGACTATAGATATAGAAGATGCATATAGATATAGAACAATGACAGAATGAATGAATGAATGAATGCGATGAAAGTGGTGAAGGTCCCTAGACACAGGTGTCACCTAGGGTTGGAATCCAGGCTCTCCCCCTAAGCCAGTGGTCGGCAAACCACAGCTCCCGAGCCACATGCGGCTCTTTGGCTCCTTGAGTGTGGCTCTTCCACAAAATACCACGTGCGGGCGTGCACGTACAGTGCGAAGTTGACTTAAAACTTTAAGTAAAGTTTATTAAGTTAATTTTAGGGAACGTTGTGGAGTGAAAGAAGATGTAGTGTCGAGGATGGAGAAAGGTATGTGGAGATGGTTTGGACATACCGAGAGGATGAACGAAAGGAGACAGACGAACCAAGTATACAAGACGAGTGTGGATGGGAGAGTTGGAAGGGGTTGACCTCAGCGAACGTACCTCCATCAGATTGAGGACGTTTTTAGCAAAGGCCAGCTTAGGAGGACCCTAATCAAGTTAATAACAATGTACCTACCTATATTGTTTCAGTTTAAAAAATTTGGCTCTCAAAAGAAATTTCAATCGTTGTACTGTTGACATTTGGCTCTGTTGACTAATGAGTTTGCCGACCACTGCCCTAACCAGACCATGTACTTATGGGCACATCCCTTAGATACCTGCGCCCAGGTAAAATGAGAACAGCTCTACTAGAAGTTAGCATGTATGGACACTCTCCATGCCCAGGCACAGTGCTAAGCTCTTCGCATGTCCGACTCCATGAACTTCCCCAGAATCCTGTGGGTTGGGGGCTATCATTGGCCTCATTAACAGGTGAGACGATTAAGGCAGAGTGAGGGTGGGTATCTGGCCAAGGTCACGCTCAAGGTCATGCAGCATTCTGGGCCCAGGGCCTGCTAGAGCAGGGACTCAATGAGACAGCCCACACAGACCATGCTGCACAGCACGCAGCACATACTAAGCGCTCGCCACATGCTCGCCAGCCATTTCCTGCCCCTTTTAACGACGACAACCTCTGGCCGAGCATGTGTGCTGCTAAAACTTGACAATGTATTTATTTGCCTTGTAAAGAATGGAAGACGCCATCGGCTTGCATGGGTTTTATTTTCCAACTATCTATAAATAATAAGTTAAGGGAAACTTGCCTTTCTTATTTAAAGGTCTAATTTGGATTCTTTATCAACATGATTTAAAATGCCTTTCACTCGGAAGCCGTATTTCAAAGACTTTATTTATTAGACTTCTCGAAAGTGTGTTTTTAATGCACGTTCTGACTTTTTGCCAACCCTCTTCTCTGAAACAGTAAAAACCGGAGCGGCCCCCTCTTTTAAAGAGTTACATTTATGAGATTTTTACATATTGCCACGGCCCAATTCATCAAAATAAATCTAACTGGGAACTGGCACATAAATCTTTCACTCTCCCAGCATGCCTCATGTCCGGAGCCTCGACCGTAACTCTCCTCTGATAAACGGACTGAGGGTCCCCTAGCAGGAACGCCCTTCAAAAGATTCAGAGCCGCTGTGACCGCGCCACTCCCGTCAGCGCTGGGGCCCCGCGCGGGCCGGGCTGGCTGGCTGCGTGGTACCTGACACGGGTAATTCAGCGGGACTGCATTTTTAACCTAAACAACTGTGAGCGCCACAGAATGTGCGGGACCCGTGAGGCCCGGTCCTAAAACCATGCTGCCACCTCTTGGGGACATGCCGGGAAAGTCCCCATTTTGTGTCTGTTCCTGCGACCAGCCAGGGACTTTGGGCACATGGTGAACCCAATGTGACAGTCTGCTCTCTAAAACAGATTGATAGATAGACAGACAAACAGATATAGATGAT
>JAWPEG010000013.1:2960722-2989695 GCA_035771395.1 Myotis vivesi | reverse complement strand
CGCACGTACAGTGCGAAGTTGACTTAAAACTTTAAGTAAAGTTTATTAAGTTAATTTTAGGGAACGTTGTGGAGTGAAAGAAGATGTAGTGTCGAGGATGGAGAAAGGTATGTGGAGATGGTTTGGACATACAGAGAGGATGAACGAAAGGAGACAGACGAACCAAGTATACAAGACGAGTGTGGATGGGAGAGTTGGAAGGGGTTGACCTCAGCGAACGTACCTCCATCAGATTGAGGACGTTTTTAGCAAAGGCCAGCTTAGGAGGACCCTAATCAAGTTAATAACAATGTACCTACCTATATTGTTTCAGTTTAAAAAATTTGGCTCTCAAAAGAAATTTCAATCGTTGTACTGTTGACATTTGGCTCTGTTGACTAATGAGTTTGCCGACCACTGCCCTAACCAGACCATGTACTTATGGGCACATCCCTTAGATACCTGCGCCCAGGTAAAATGAGAACAGCTCTACTAGAAGTTAGCATGTATGGACACTCTCCATGCCCAGGCACAGTGCTAAGCTCTTCGCATGTCCGACTCCATGAACTTCCCCAGAATCCTGTGGGTTGGGGGCTATCATTGGCCTCATTAACAGGTGAGACGATTAAGGCAGAGTGAGGGTGGGTATCTGGCCAAGGTCACGCTCAAGGTCATGCAGCATTCTGGGCCCAGGGCCTGCTAGAGCAGGGACTCAATGAGACAGCCCACACAGACCATGCTGCACAGCACGCAGCACATACTAAGCGCTCGCCACATGCTCGCCAGCCATTTCCTGCCCCTTTTAACGACGACAACCTCTGGCCGAGCATGTGTGCTGCTAAAACTTGACAATGTATTTATTTGCCTTGTAAAGAATGGAAGACGCCATCGGCTTGCATGGGTTTTATTTTCCAACTATCTATAAATAATAAGTTAAGGGAAACTTGCCTTTCTTATTTAAAGGTCTAATTTGGATTCTTTATCAACATGATTTAAAATGCCTTTCACTCGGAAGCCGTATTTCAAAGACTTTATTTATTAGACTTCTCGAAAGTGTGTTTTTAATGCACGTTCTGACTTTTTGCCAACCCTCTTCTCTGAAACAGTAAAAACCGGAGCGGCCCCCTCTTTTAAAGAGTTACATTTATGAGATTTTTACATATTGCCACGGCCCAATTCATCAAAATAAATCTAACTGGGAACTGGCACATAAATCTTTCACTCTCCCAGCATGCCTCATGTCCGGAGCCTCGACCGTAACTCTCCTCTGATAAACGGACTGAGGGTCCCCTAGCAGGAACGCCCTTCAAAAGATTCAGAGCCGCTGTGACCGCGCCACTCCCGTCAGCGCTGGGGCCCCGCGCGGGCCGGGCTGGCTGGCTGCGTGGTACCTGACACGGGTAATTCAGCGGGACTGCATTTTTAACCTAAACAACTGTGAGCGCCACAGAATGTGCGGGACCCGTGAGGCCCGGTCCTAAAACCATGCTGCCACCTCTTGGGGACATGCCGGGAAAGTCCCCATTTTGTGTCTGTTCCTGCGACCAGCCAGGGACTTTGGGCACATGGTGAACCCAATGTGACAGTCTGCTCTCTAAAACAGATTGATAGATAGACAGACAAACAGATATAGATGATAGATAGATAGATAGATAGATAGATGATAAATACATGAATAGACGGCTGATAGATTGATAGATTAATAGATTAATAGATGATAGATAATAGATGACAGATAAATGATAGAAGATAGATATAGAGAGATAGATGATAGATGGTAGATAAATGATAGATGATAAATAAATAGATGACAGATTAATAGATGATAGATAATAGATGATAAATGATAGATGATAAATAGATAAATAGATGATAGATTAATAGATGATAGATAATAGATGATAAATGATAGAAGATAGATATAGATAATGAGATAGATGATAGATGGTAGATAAATGATAGATGATAAATGATAGATGATAAATAAATAGATGATAGATTAATAGATGATAGATAATAGATGATAAATGATAGAAGATAGATATAGATAAAGAGATAGATGATAGGGAGATAGATGTTAGATAAATGATAGATGATAAATAGATAGATGATAGATAGCTTGATAGATGATAAATGATATAAGCTATAGATAAAGAGATAGATGATAGATGGTAGATAAATGATAGATGATAGATTATAGATAAATAGATGATAGATTGATAGATAATAGATAAATGATAGAAGATATAGATAAAGAGATAGATAATAGTAAGATAGATGATAGATAAATGATAGATGATAGACAGATAGAACACACCCAAAATAGAAGCCACAGTCCTTTTATAACCTAACGTTGGAAGTGACCTGGAAGAGGCCTCCATTACTTCTACCACAAGCTGTTCGTTGGGAGCAAGTCAGAACAGGTAGCCCACACGCAGGGGAAAGGACATGAGGGGAGAAATGTCAAAGAATCTGCGGGCTTAAACCTTAGCCGAGCGCCCCTCTGACCGGTTAGCAAGAAATTCTGCCATTCTCCGGGCCGCCCTGGAGCCCCCTGCCCTCCCTCTCGGGGACCCTGAGCACCACACTTTGATGAACTTCTCTCCGCCCTGCCTCTCTGCCCCGGCCGCCTGCCTGGAGGAGAGGGAGGACACCCACCTGTCCCAGGCATTCTGTCACGTGACTGACATTTCAGGGCGCCTTGGAAAAGGTACATTCTGAAGCGTATGGGGGAGAGGGGAACAGTATGTTGTAAGGAGTTGAAAATGTTTAAAAGTGTTGATTTCCCCTTAATGGGGAAGAAGGCGTATGGGACGGCTTGACACACCTGCACAGGTGTTTTCAAGTTCACCTGGAGCCCTGGCCTGTTCACAAACGCTGTCGCCTCAATGTCACTACAAATCGGTCCACAGAGCATCCCTTTGTGCAGAGCTCTGGCTTTTTGCAGTGAAAAAGCTCATAAAACACAGAGTCAGGTAGACTGGGAATTTATTCCGAAATCACTCGATGCACAGGGCCTAGGAGGTAGAAAATGAAGACCTACTCCACCGGGTCAGACCCCGGAAGCCTCTCCTCTTTCTCTCTTTCTCTCTCTCTCTCTCTCTCTCTCTCTCTCTCTCTCTCTCTCTCTTTCTCTCTCTCTCTCTCTCCCACTCTCTCTTGTACGGACGTAAGAAATCTGTCTTCCTTTCCACTCCCCTCTGCTTCCTTAAGCCTCCTCCAAGAAAGGTTAAGTGCACGCCGTATCTGTCTCAAAGGCTCTCCGATGATATTTTAAAGGGCAATTAGCCAATTATTATTTTAAAGCACATCCTTTCTTGGAGAAATATCAGTGCGTGGAGCATTTTCTCTACGAAACGTGCACATGAAGGAAGACTCCCGCACGCCCCCCCCCCCAACCTTGAAACCTCTCAAAGCCTTTGGAGACAAAGAGCCTATACCAGACACGTTGTCTGCGAATCGAGCGCTGCTGATCTCGGCTTGGCGGTGGCTGGCCTGGATGTGATGAACTTGAACTTCCCTACGGGCAGGCGCGTCATTCACTGGGGATCCCGTCTGAGCTGCAAACCCAGACTTCTGGGGTCCAGTCCTTAGACACAAGCTAGGGGCTGTCCCTGGAGCCGCTGAGAAAGCTAAGTCAGACATGCAACCCTCGGGCTTTGAGCCGAGGGAAGGGAGGGTCCTTTTCCAGTTATGGTAGCTGCATGCAAAGGTCAGGAAGGGGACGGCGGGTTAGCTGATGGCAGTGATACCACAGGCACGTCCTCCGTGGTCCATGTGCCAATGAACTTCCAGGACATCGCCTTTCTCACAAGGATGTGCAGCCCGGCAGAAGACCCACCTTCATCCTCGGTTTACTTTTTCTATTTTTTAATGCAGTTTTCAGAGAGGAAGGGAGAGGGAGAGAGAGACAGAAACATCAATGATGAGAAGGAATCAGGGATCGGCTGCCTCCTGCACGTCCCCCACTGGGGATCGAGCCCGCAACCCGGGCACGTGCCCTTGACCGGAATCAAACCCAGGACCCTTCGGTCTGCAGCTGTTTATTTACCATCTACCTATCATCTATCTCGGGGGTCCTCAAACGATGGCCCGCGGGCCACATGCAAATACAAATAATTGTATTTGTTCCCGTTTTGTTTTTCTACTTCAAAATAAGATATGTGCAGTGTGCATAGGAATTTGTTCATCGTTTTTTTTTTTAAACTGTAGTCCGGCCCTCCAACGGTCTGAGGGACAGTGAACTGGACCCCTGTTTAAAAAGTTTGAGGACCCCTGATCTATCTCTTTATCTCTATCTACCGACTGGGCCCAACCGGGGAGGGCGCTTTTTCACTTGGAACTTACCGGCTTTAAATGGGCTCAGACGAGCCCCCCAAGTAGCTTCTGAACAACTAGAAAAGGTACTCGGGCTTCCCGCATAGGCGAGTAAGACATTACTGGATACTTTAAAGAGACACCCGAGCAAAAGAACCCGAACTAGACGGATGGCTTTTTCATTATGGGATGGACTAAATTATCCATTATATAGGAGCCACACATAAAAGGCTTTCTCCACATCAAGCGAGAGATCAAAGGCAGGGAGGCTGAGCGGGCCACAGGCATGAGCCACACCTCCCGGATTCTGAGACCTGGGAGTGAACAGTCTGCATTTTAACTGACTCCCGTTGACATGAAACAGCGCGCATGTGCCTCCCACTGAGCCGAGGCAGGTAGGCCCGGCTTCAGAGATCCTCTTCCACGCTCCCCCCCCTCCTTCCGTTCCCTCCAAAGGATGACAGGTTCCTGACGGGGCTCAGGTGAATCTAATTTAAAACCTGGCCCTGGCGTGCGTCCCTGCGTCCCTCCCTCCCTCCCATCGGAGCCTAGCAGAAAGGGCATCGGTCAGCATCCCAGCCTGGGTCCCTGGCATGTTTATGGCTCCTGGGACGGGACGGCCAGCTCATTCCCACGCCAGTGGCCGCTGCTCCCTGGCCCCACCCCCATCGGCAGGGAAACGGCCCCACCAGACACTTGGCTCCAGGTGACAGATGAAAGCATGCATCCCCCTGCCATCGGCTGTCCCTGTCCCCCCCTCTCAGAGCGGCGAGGGGCCATCAGCCATTCCTACAGTCGTCTCGCAACGGCGCCACGAGTTTACCAATATTCGAAAGAAGCCATTCATCCATTCCCTCCCTCGTCCAGCAGACATGAGCAAGGGTCTCCCACAGGCCGGCCGCTTGCCCAGCCAGTGAAAACGGTCGCAGACACGCCGGCCCAGCCTCTGACCACCTGAGCTCATTCCTCTCTCGCTTCCCATTTCGGCAGCTTCCAGACCGGTGAGCAGCCTGCTGTGTCCATTCGTTTCCTAGGATGGGGATGGCAGCTACGTCTCCAGGAGGATTTCTCTTGCAGAGATGCTCGAGGCCTAAGACAGCGGTTCTCAACCTGTGGGCCACGACCCCTTTGGTGGTCAAACGACCCTTTCACAGGGGTCGCCTAAGACCATCCTGCATATCAGACATTTACATGACGATTCATCACAGTAGCAAGATTACAGTGGTGAAGTAGCCACGGAAATAATTGTATGGTTGGGTCACAACATGAGGAACTGTATTTAAAGGGCCAGAAGGTTGAGAACCACTGGCCTAAGAGCTAGAGAGGGCCACGCCGCAGGGACTTGTCTGGGGTTCACGCACCACCTCCAACGGGGCGGGAGGTAGTGGACCCAGCGAGACCTCTGGTGTAGGAGCCAAGAGGGGCACTGGCCACACCACTCCCTGGGCACCTCCGGTGACGTGCCTGCAAAGCCCGCGTCCTTCACAGCTGCATCCAGGAGGCAGGGGTCTGCTCTGTGCTTAGGCCACACGTGCCGATGCAGAGAATGAATGAAACAACGTTCTCAGAGGATATGTGTACATCCTCTGATACTTCCTCTCTCTCTCTCTCTCTCTCTCTCTCTCTCTCTCTCTCTCACACACACACACACACACATATATCTTGCAGTACCTCTATTTTTCTAGTTCAGTGGTCAGCAAACTCATTAGTCAACAGAGCCAAATATCAACAGTACGACGATTGAAATTTCTTTTGAGAGCCACATTTTTTAAACTGAAACTATATAGGTAGGTACATTGTTATTCACTTAATTAGGGTACTCCTAAGGCTTAGGAAGAGCCACACTCAAGGGGCCAAAGAGCCGCGTGTGGCTCTCGAGCCGCAGTTTGCCGACCACGGTTCTAGTTCAACTCTCTTATACAGAAAGGAATGAGTTCAGATTTTGAAGGTCAGTAATCACCTTAATGAAGTGATCTGGGACACGTGGAAGCTGAGATGATGAGACCTGTATTAAAGGTTTGATGCTAATGTACATTTATTTTGTTTCATAAAGAATGTTTGGCCCTAACTAGTTTGGCTCAGTGGATAGAGCGTCGGCCTGTGGACTGAGGAGTCCCAGGTTCGATTCCGGTCAAGGGCATAGACCTTGGTTGCGGGCACATCCTCAGTAGGGGGTGTGCAGGAGGCAGCTGATCGATGTTTCTCTCTCATCGATGTTTCTAACTCTCTATCCCTCTCCCTTCCTCTCTGTAAAAAAATCAATAAAATATATATTTTTTTAAAAGAATGTTTGTTTTGGACTCGTCAGTGGGGACTCTAGTCTTATAAAGAATCTGCCTGTGATGAGAAATCATGTGGAAATGTGCAAGTGAGTCATCATTTTCTTTTTTCTTCTTCTTGCAGCAATTCTATTCTTATTAAGTGTTCTTCCCCCCCATCAAAACTTCCTAAACTGAAATGTAAAGGAAAAAAAGAATCAAAAACAGAGTATCTGAGTGAGACAGGCTACTAAGCCAGGACAAGAGGAATAGGGAAACTTAATTTACAGCCACCTAGTAATCACAAAACCTATCTTTCCTAACCAAGGACACTTAATAGAAATTTAAAATATATATATATATATATATATATATATTTGATTTCAGAGAGGAAGGAAGAGGGAGAGAGAGATAGAAACATCGATGATGACAGAGAATCGTTGATCGGCTGCCTCCTGCACGCCCCACGCTGAGGATCGAGCCTGCAACCCGGACATGTGCCCTGACCGGCAATCGAACTGTGACCTCCCAGTTCATAGGTCGACACTCAACCACTGATCCACACTGGCCGGGCTACTAGAAACTTTTTTGTTGTTAATCCTCACCCAAGGATATTTTTCCATTGATTTTTTTTAAGAGAGAGTGGGAGGGGGAGAAACAGAGAGAAACATCGATGGGAGAGAAACACAAGTGAGTCATCATTTTCAATCTGTGACTTGGGGTGGGGGAAAAGTTCTCCCTTTTCTGGTGGGAAAAAAAACAATTAAGTCCTCCTAAAGCGGTGGTTCTCAACCTTGGCTGCACATTAGAATCGCCTGGGAATCTTTTAAAAATCCTGATTTCTGGGCCTCATCCTCCGGAAATTCTGTTTCTTTGTTATGGGTGGGGCCACAACATGAGTAACAAAGCAACAGAATTTCCCAAGGATGAGGCCCAGAAATCAGGATTTTTAAAAAAAGATTCCCAGGTGATTCTAATGTGCAGCCAAGGTAGAGAACCACTGTGACCTAAAGCATTTAAGGCCGCTGTGCAGCTTGTAGAGCAGGCCTGGTACTAGAGAAAGATTTTATGCCTGGAGGTGGGGGGGTGAGGTGGGGGGGCAAAGCTACTCCAGGGGCAGCGACGGACCCGAGGCAGCACCGCTGGCCCGTAAACTCTGGGTAACCTGGTGGAAGAAACCAGAAACCAGAAACCAGACGGGGGCCGGGAGCTGGAAGTCGCCTGACGGCCAGGTGATCCGGCTTATGAAGAAAGAGGCCAAGAGGCCAGACCATGGGAAATGAAATGGGCGAACAGCGGGTCAGGGAGCAGGAGGAGCCGTAAAACTTGAGTGATTTCTTGTGTGATTAAGGGCTTATTTGGCGTTATCTGGAGGGAGAGGGAAATCCAACCGGGGAGCCCGGTGTCGAGGCCTCTGCCTACGCCTTCCCCAGTTTGATAGGAAACAAAACAAAAAAAAATGCTCCAAACAGGTTGTATGTGGAGACTTATGGTAACCTTTGGATCGCCCCCCCCCTCCAAAAATAATAAAAGAAACCTCTTCTACACTCACTCTCTGAATCACACGTAGCACTTTGGGGAACTCTGTTGCTTAAATCTTCTCAGAGAGAGATAATAGAAAAACGGCCATTTCCCACTGAAACGTTCCAGATAAAGTTTCAGATTTTTATAAAGTCATCGGAGGTGTTCCGAGACTTAAAACGTTTCCAGGCTGTCCTCCTTTTTATTATAAGCCGCCGTTTATTTCCAATAATCAATCACACACATACACTCAGTCCAGAATCCACACACTTTTTCCCCCTGTGGAACAGGTTTTGAGTGCTCATTTCATTCATGGAAGAAAGATACGAGTTTGGAAAATAGATATAGGGGAGAAGGATTTCATGCAAAAAGGCAGAACAACATTAGCCACTTACTCATCCTGTAATAAATGTAGCTGGACTTCCCCCAATTAAACAGGGATAGACTTACCATTTTTCCAATAGACTTGCAATTCTTCTATAGTCTCGGGTTTTCAAACAAACGTAATCAGATTCAAAAGCCTCCACTCTGACCATTTAAGTCAGTGGTTCTCAACCTTCTGGGCCTTTAAATACAGTTCCTCATGTTGTGACCCAACCATAAAATTATTTTCGTGGCTACTTCATAATGCTGTAATGTTGCTACTGTGATGAATCGTCATGTAAATATCTGATATACAGGATGGTCTTAGGCGACCCCTGTGAAAGGGTCGTTCGACCGCCGAAGGGGTCGCGACCCACAGGTTGAGGACCGCTGCTTTACGTGTTTAGTTGTACCTTTTCTTAGATCATTCACCAACTTTTTTGACCAGCAGTGCAGGGATGTGAATGTCTATGCCAGCATGACGAAACAGCCACGGATTTTGTTTTAACATCACAGAAACTATTCAAAAAACTTTCCCGTTTATCCTTACAAACTCACTCACAAATAAGAGTTAACATTAGGGATTGTTGCCCATTAGCTTCCAACATCAAGATCGGAAACTCTAAGTGCCATAGATTTCCAAAGTCTTACGAACCAAACTATTTTGGGTTTTTTTTTGTCTGCAAAACAACATCAACAAAAACTAAAGAAGAGAAACCTAAGATAGTAACGAAACTCACAGTAGAATAGAAGCCCATATCCCTACTTCCTCCCATTCAAAGGATGGCCTCAAGGCTGGGCAAAGAAAACAAAACTGATACTTTAAAGGAAAAAGAAAGAAAGAAAGGGAAAAAAAAAAAAAGCTGAGTGCCTCTCCTGCATTGGGGAGCAGGTGTCCAGGCGGCCGGCCGGAACTCTGGGGTCAACGGGAAGGAATGTCAAAGGCGAGTTATTAAGTTGAAGCAGAAAATACGGCCTGAACGTCTCGCTTCGAAGGAATTAAGGATGTCCCGGGAAATGAGTGAAATATTTTCTCTCTCGAGTCACCGGGGCTCGCAGGTTGGGATCCGGCATCTGGGGCTGATTATGTGTGTTTTAAAGGAGACAGGTGGCTTTCGGAGATGGAGCTTTTAAAATATTTCCCCGGGAAGGGTCAATAATTGGATGCCTCGCTGGCTCCCCTCCTGCAGGCTTTTGTTTGAAAATACAAAAAAAAAAAAACACATCTTGAGCCACATCAAAGGTGTTTCACGTGCAGACGACATCCTTCACTCTGACAATGGGCCACCTCGGCCTCGCTTCCGGCCGCAATCTGTCCCGTGCACGAGCGGGGAGATCAGTTTCCAAATCCTATCGCTCACGTTCTAACACTGATATTTATCGGCCCGTCTTTTTTTTTTTTTAATACTTGATTTTCCTGAGGCTGAAAACTTTTATGGCCCGATGAGTTCCTAAGAGTAGCCCCAGATGTTGAGCCAGAGAAACGAACCTCAGATTTGGCACCAAAAAAAGAAAAGAAAGAAAAAAAAAAAATCACATGATGAGGAATCATTTTAACTTTGACAAATACAAGCAATGCTGTCTTGAGTGCCTGCCAAGTGCAGGGTCATTGCACCGAGATCAAAGATGATGGATGATTTACGCGTAAGTGTCGTCCCTTGCCTGTATTTATAGTTTTTTAACTGGCTTGCTTGTTGCCGTTTGCTTCGCTTTCTGCTTCTCCTGGCATCTGGTTCAAAACGATGCTTAGTTTGATGTTATAAACCACCTAGAAGCCCCGCTGTGCCCTATGGACTGCATCTCAGAGAGGGACTCGGTACCTCGAACACTACGCATTATATTCCAAAGATGTGTTCTGTATCTATAGTCATAGCACCATAAAGATGTTACATTGGGCATTAAAATTCAACTCAAAGGCCCTAGCTGGTTTGGCTCAGTGGCTAGAGCGTCGGCCTGCGGACTGAAGTGTCCCAGGTTCCATTCTGGTCAAGGACTCGAACCCCAGTGTGGGGCGTGGAGGCAGCTAATCCATGATTCTCTCTCATCACTGATGTTTTTATCTCTCTCTCCCTCTCCCTTCCTCTCTGAAATCAGTAAAAATATATTTTAAAAAATTTCAACTCCAAGGAATCTGATTATTTTAATTGTAACATTATTTTATAAAAAGACAGAATGCTTAAGTATACAGATTTTTACTCCTGGAACCACCACCATTGCATTCAAGGTAGAGGGTCTTTCTGGCGCCCCAAATATAAATAGCCAAGAGGGGTTTTTTTAAACTTCTCCTATAACTGACATTTTCTTTTTAATAAAAAGTGACATTTAAAAAAAGAGTCTTAAAAATGAGCTTTTCCACATGATGGATCAACCTTTTTTGTGTATTATTTTACCCCGGCCCTCCAGGCTACTCCTGTTGGCAACACCAAGTCATTCTTCTTCATTTGGGAGAGATAGGGAGCGAGAGAAAGAGAAAGAGAGAGAGAGAGAGAGAGAGAGAGAGAGAGAGAGAGAGAGAGAGAGGGCCCTCGGTGGTCCTGGCTTTGTCTATGGCTTTAACAGTGTTTGGACGAACTAGAGCAGGGGTCCTCAAACTACGGCCCGCGGGCCACATGCAAATACAAATATTGTATTTGTTCCCGTTTGTTTTTTTTTTACTTCAAAATAAGATATGTGCAGTGTGCATAGGAATTTGTTCATAGTTTTTTTTTTTAAACTATAGTCCGGCCCTCCAACGGTCTGCGGGGCAGTGAACTGGCCCCCTGTTTAAAAAGTTTGAGGACCCCTGGACTAGACCCAGGGACACCCCCACTTCCAGCCTCCGACCACTCTCCTGCGTCTCATCCAGCCGCCACCTTCAGAACCACCTCCGGGACCGGCCAACACACGATTTGTTCGTTTTTCGACCTTAACTCCTTATTGCTGAACAACCACGGGCTCCCAAATTTGTCAGAATTATTCCCCGAGGTGGAGGCACCGTCACCCGCCTGGGCGCCTGCCCCTGCGGCCTCGCACACCTACCTCTCTCGGGGCTTCTATTTCGACCCCGTGACGATTTGGGGTGGGGGGGCAGCGGGCGCCACTTCTCCCCGGAGGCGGCGGAGAACCCCGAGGGCCAACCGTCTCTTAAAGATGCAAACCCCGAGCAGTGGCCGCAGTCTCTCTAGGACGAGCTGCCGCCTCCCCAGGTGAGGGGGGGGCACTCGGGACCCCATGGGGCCCCCTGGCCTTGGCGAGGACCCTGACCCCGGCCCTGGTGGAGCGGCAGACCCTGGAGCCGCCCGCGCAGACACGGGGCCCTGTGACTTCCGGCAGATCCACTTCCGGGTGAGGGGGGAGCCTCATCAGGAGGGTGGGCAGCACCTGGCTCGCCCCAGGCGGCCCCCAGGCGGGCGGGCGAGTGTCTGTCGGAAAGGCTCCCCCTCAAGCACGACCAGGAGCCTGAGGGGGCCCTCTGCACCCCCTGGCGTCTGACTTTTGCCTGAGCCTCTCCCCGGAACCCCTAGCCCAGTGGTTCTCAACCTTCTGGACCTTTAAATACAGTTCCTCATGTTGTGACCCCACCGTAAAATTATTTTCGTGGCTACTTCATCACTGTCATGTTGCTACTGTGATGAATCGTCATGTAAATATCTGATAGGCAGGATGGTCTTAGGTGACCCCTGTGAAAGGGTCGTTCGACCGCCAAAGGGGTCGCGACCCACAGGTTGAGAACCGCTGCATTAGACCAAGTGAAACAATAAAGTGATTTTGCAGCAAAAAAAAAAAGAAAGAAAGATAATAACTAGCTAGCTATCCTATATAAAGGGTAATATGCAAATCAACCAAACAGCAGAAAGACCGGTTGCTATGATGCGCACTGACCACCAGGAGGCAGACGCTCAACACAGGAGATGCCCCCTGGTGATCAATATGCTCCCACACGGGGAGCACCACTCAGCCAGAAGCCCCGAGCCAGGCTCACGGCTGGCGAGTGCAGTGCTGGTGGTGGGAGCCTCTCTCGCCTCTGCAGCAGCGCTAAGGATGTCCCCCGAGAGCTCCTGGACTCCAAGAGGGCGCAGGCCGGGCTGAGGGACGCCCCCACCAGTCCACAAATGTTGTGCACCAGGCTTGTAATAAATATATAAATTTATATATTAAAATATGTAGTATATTTATATATTATCTATAATATGCTAATTAGACCGGACGTCCTTCCGGACAAAGCTAGGGCTACAAGGGAAGCTAGGGTCCCTTGTTTTTTGTTATTATTGTTTTTGTCTTTTTTGCATATCTCCAATGCATCCTACATTTACAAGTTTTTAAATCAGGATCCGGATCCAGACAAGTGATATGGGTTTCTTTTATTCTTTTTGTTTTTATTCCCGTGAACTTATTGCTCTGTCTTGTTGGAACATCATGGTTTGTCATTATATCTGCATAGGAGGTTCATGATCCAGTGGCTTCAGTTTTACAATTTGTGTAGATCTGTCTGTACTTTTTTTTTTTCTAATTCAGATGCTTGAGGACTGTTTTGTTTTTTGTTTTTTGTTTTGGGGGGATCATTTTTGTGTGCCTTAATTTGAATGCAGTTCTGGACAAGAAGCAGGTGCTTTAATAAACATTGGTGAGAGTCAAAGAGGCTCAAAGCTGTGAGGGCTCCTGGAGGTCACCTGAACCAGAGATTTTCAAAGGCAGATCCTTGGACCAGTTGCATCAAAATCAACTGGAATTGCCCAGCTGTTATGGCTCAGTGGTTGAGCATCGACCTATGAACCAGGAGGTTGTGGTTTGATTCCTGGTCAGGGCACATGCCCGGGTTTCAGGTTCCATCCCCAATGTGGGGAGTGCAGGAGGCACAAATCAATGATTCTCTCTCATCATTGATGTTTCCATCTCTTTCTCCCTCTCCATTCCTTTCTGAAATCAATGAACATATATTTTTTTAAACGTCACCTGGGACTGTTTTAGGATACAGCTTCCTGGGCATAATTTAGCATAAGTGGGCGGGGCTTGGGAAACTCATTCTTGTTTTAATTGTCCAGTTATTCCCCTTGCAGCCACGTTTAAGAGTTACTAACTTGGGCTCCTCTCTACCTGGTAGGAACACTGACTTGCTTTGATTTTCAGCAGAGAAAACCCCGCAAAACATCTGCAGATTACATTCTTTACATCTTATAGAAGTAGACCCGCCCTCAGAAATGACTGTATTTATTCCCTTTACTTTTGTACCCAAAGAACAAAATTCTTTTTAAATTTCTCAAATGTATGGGGCCAATTAGCAGCAAAGTCAAGAACAGAACTTAGATCCTGTGCCTGGAAATTCCAGGACCTCCCTCTTGGCTTCGCCTGGGGGTCCCAGTCAAAACCAGCCCAGAGCCAGCAGCACCCTTAGGACAAATAAAATCACCTCAGGCGCCCCAGCCACTTTGGCTCAGTGGATAGAGCATTGGCCTGGGGACTGAAAGGTACCAGGTTCAAGTCTGGTCAGGGGCACATGTCCAAGTTGTGGGCTCAATCCCCAGCAGGGGCGTGCAGGAGGCAGCCGATCCATGATTCTCTCTCATCATTGACGTTTCCATCTCTCTCTTCCTCTCTGAAATCAATTTTTAAAAAATCTTATTAAAATCTTCTCAGGGACCAAAAACAGGATCTCCCAAATCATGTCCTTGTTTTCTAAACAGCATGCACTGTGATTTCAGGGAATCTGTTGTGAACTATATGGTCAGAAACCTGGATCATCCTCGAAGTGAGGTAAACACAAAACATTACATACTGATATGGGTTTTATAACATTCAAAAGCATCAAGTACCCAAGCACGCTCCACCTGAAGACATCATTACGTAAACGTTAAATAATGCTCATTATAATTACTTCAGCACCAAAGGAAACCTGTGTGTTCATGTAAATTAAGAAAAAAAATGAATAGCATAGCTAAAGAAATCATTATTAGAAATTAGAAAGTTCAGGGAATTCTGTAGCAATATAAAAGAATCCCAGGGAACCCTAACCGGTTTGGCTCAGTGGATGGAGCATCGGCCTGCGGACTGAAGGGTCCCAGGTTCGATTCCGGTCAAGGGCATGTACCTTGGTTGCCGGCACATCCCCAGCAGTGGGTGTGCAGGAGGCAGCTGATCGATGTTTCTCTCATCATCGATGTTTCTAACTCTCTATTCTTCTCCCTTCCTCTCTGTAAAAAAATCATTAAAATATATATTTTTTAAAAAGAACCTGTCTGGCTAACTACTCGGGGACCCTGGACTACCTGAAAGGTTGATACAGCCAGGAGAAGGCTGGCCAGGGAAATGCTGGCTAACTTTGATCCATCTCACTTCTTAACTCAGCCCTGGCTGCCCACTGAGGCCCAGGTACACGAAGGCCCAGGCCACTGTGTACCTGTTAGGCAAGCAGCTCGTCGGAGGCAAAAAGAACCCTGCCCTCCAAATATTAGCAACCTGTGTTCCCATCACTAATCGCTGCTTCTGGCTTTACAGGTACAAAGAGGTGGGCGGCCATGGTGGTGGATCTTAAGTTTGTTTGTTTTTTGTTTTCTTTTTAAATATATTTTATTGATTTTTTTACAGAGACGAAGGGAGAGGGACAGAGAGTTAGAAACATCGATGAGAGAGAAACATCGATCAGCTGCCTCCTGCACACTCCCAATTGGGGATGTGCTCGCAACCCAGGTACATGCCCTTGACCGGAATCGAACCTGGGACCCTTCAGTCCACAGGCTGACGCTCTATCCACTGAGCCACACCGGTCAGGGCTGGATCTTAAGTTTATACAAGGACCCACCATGGGCTGAAATGACACCCAGAAGACGTAAGGGGCTAGCACCCTTCATTTTCTCCCCGGCCTTTTTCTCTCTTTTTTTTCCCCTTTTGGGAGCCAGACATGACAGACGAGGGCCGAGGCTGACCGGCAGACACCGAGCAACAGATGAATGATTAACTGACACATGTTTCTGTGAAAGAGAGACTAAGGCACTACGTGGCTATCGCCACCAAGTAGTCCCGTTCGCCTGCCTCCTTTGGCTTTTATTGTCATAACAGCTTGAACTAAAATTAATTTCTAGATACAATCAGCAGGGTAAGCATCCTTGAGAAAGCACGTGCTTCTACAACAGCGGTTCTCAACCTGTGGGTCACGACCCCCCTGGCGGTCGAACGACCCTTTCACAGGGGTCGCCTAAGCCCATCCTGCCTATCAGATATTGACATGATGATTCATCACAGTAGCAACATGACAGTGATGAAGTAGCAACAACAATAATTTTATGGCTGGGTCACAGCATGAGGAACTGTATTTAAAGGGCCAGAAGGTTGAGAACCACTGTTCTACAAGGTCGGGTCTTTAAAGACTAAACATAGAGACTCCGGTGAACACCCCGGGGGATTGGACTTGTTTGGAAAAGTCAAGGTAGTCAGCAAGGCCCCCCTCAGAGGCCCCCGACCTTTCCGAGAATCCTCCTTTCAGACTTTCCAACCAAGTCCTGTGCTTCCCACAGACCAGGACAGCGGTTTTCAACCTGTGCACTGAAAGAATTGTTCAAACACGCAATACCCGACTCATTAGTCAGGGGCGCTGGCCTCTTTGCCCTTAGATTGTCAAATTAAAAAAAAAAAAAATGACAGTCAACAGAAAAATAGCCATCTGGTATGAATGAATCATAATTATACCTATTTTTTTGTCAGATCGGCAGAAAATGTGTATTTTTGATGTGCCTCAGAATTTTAGTAATTCGTTTATGTGCGCGATAAGGTGAAAAAGGTTGAAAATCGCTGGAACATTCAAAAGCAACTGCTTGTTCTCAGTGCTGCTATGTCTGCCCGTTTTTAGTAGAGGTAACACTGTCTTTGAGAACGAAAAAAAAAAGCAACTGCGTATATAGGGGAAATTAGAAAGCCACCACACAGCTCATCAACAACCTGAGATGATATTAAGTTTACACTTCAAAGGCAGCCTACAACAACCCTATATCATAAAAGGCTAATATGCAAATTGTTGGCGTGAGTTCGACCGACCGGGAGTTAGACGTGCACTGACCACCAGGGGGCGGTGTGGAACATGGTGAGTGTCAGCGACACAGCTCTGGCAGCGAGTGAGCAGCAGTGGAGGCACTGCCGGCCCCCATGGTCCCTGACGAGAGCGGGACTTCAGCGGGATGATGGAGCAGGTGAGCGGGTGGCGCCAGGCCAACGTGGGTGCGCGAGCGGGGGCCCCGGATCACCCTGCCGGTCACCCCACAGATCAGCCCTGATCGCCTGCTGGGCCTAGGAAACCTACCCGTGCACGGATTTCATGCACCGGGCCTCTAGTTAAATAAACAAACAAACAAACAAACAGAAATCCCAGTGGAAGGGGAGAATCTGATTTCCAGAATTACCACATTATTACACCGGAATATCCAGTTTTCAGGGAGAAACCATAAGGCATAGAGAGGAGGAGGGAAGAATGGCCCATGCAAAGGAAGAGACAGAACTGTAGCTAGATGGACTAAGAAAAAAAGAGAAAAAACTCTAATTACTAAACTCAGAAACGCAAGAGGGGCCATCGCTATCTATTCTATAGAAATAAACAGGATTCTACGAGAGTGTGCCGACCCATGATTTGCACAACAGGCAAAACTGACCCTGTCTACTCCAAGCTTCGGCCACGTAACAGTCACATCCCAAACTCCGACGCTCTGTGCCCGGCCTGTGCTACCTCTGGGGGTAACGATGAGGGTCCCGGGACTCCCCCCACATAGTTTGAAAGCTCCTGAATCGAGACCTCTTCGGACCTTACCTATACCAATACCCCATGACTCTACTATCTTCTTCCCTTCGCGTGAATTAGGACCCAAAAGAGCAGCGTTCGCTTTAAGAAGTCTGGATAAGCTATGCTTATCACCCACACCCGAGCCAGGCTAGCCTGTCTAGGTCAGTGGGTCTGTTGTCAGCAGAGGCTGTTTAAAATGCAAAGGACTCGTTGCAAAGCAGCGAGATGACGCTGCACCTCCGCTGCTTACAGCCTCTTCTTCCTCCACCATCGTCCGCGTTCCTGAATTGCAGAGCCCAGGAGCCCTCATTCGTGTGTCTATCAAAGGAGTTGGCCTTGAAGCAGATGGCGAATCGCGGAGGTGGGGGGGGGGGGGGGAGGGAAGCCNGGGGGGGGGGGGGGGGGGGGGGGGGGGCAAGCCCTGATCAGAGGGACCCTGACCCCAGGACTGCTGATGGCGCTCATGACAAAGACCCCAGCCTGTCAAATTCTAAAGCAGGAAGTGCATGGAGCGCCCAGAGATATTCCGGTCAACCACATGGGGGTGGACTCCGGAGGCAAAACCAAGTCACCCCAGTGAGATATTTTTAAATATATCTTTTATTGATTTTTTTTACAATGAGGAAGGGTGAGGGATAGAGAGTTAGAAACCGATGAGAGAGAAACATCGATCTGCTGCCTCCTGCACGCCCCCGACTGGGGATTGAGCCCACAAGCGAGGTGCATGCCCTTGACCGGAATCGAACCCGGGGCCTTTCACTCCGCGGGCTGATGCTCTATCCACTGAGCCAAACCCAACAGGTCAGGGCGCTCCCAGTGAGATTTTAACAGATAAGCTGTCTCTAACCAGTCACTGAGTCTGCACAAATTTGAGACTGGGTCAGGTTCATCTGGGTTTCTCTAACGTATGGCTTACTTTATGAGAAGGTAATGCAAATAAGAATAAGCAGGAGGATAATCATTTTATTATAAACCAAAATAAAATTGAAAAGGAAAAAAAGCTGCCCTAGCTGGTTTGGCTCAGTGGATGGAGTGCTGGTCTGTGGACTGAAGGGTCCCAGGTTCAATTCTTGGTCAGGGCACATGCCCGGGTTGCAGGTTCAATCCCCAGTAGGGGGCGTGCAGGAGACAGCCGATCAAGGATTCTCTCTCCCTCTCCCTTCCTCTCTGAAATCAATACAAATATACTTTTAAAAAAAAGAAAAAGGAAGAAAGCTAGCCTACAGAGTTTATCTCATTCCAAGAATATCTATCTTCTGGTCATTTCAAAAATGCACCAAGCCCTGACCAGTTTGGCTCAGTGGATAGAGCGTCAGCCTGTAGACTGAAGGGTCCCAGGTTCGATTCTGATCAAGGGCTCCATCCCCAATGTGGGGCATGCAGGAGGCAGCCAGTCAATGATGCTCTCTCACCATTGATGTTTCTATCTCTCTCTCCCTCTCCCTTCCTCTCTGGAATCAATAAAAATCTCTACTTACAGAATGCACCAGCTCCCATCAAAGCCACCCTGAGTGCAGGCCGAGCCCCCTCCCTTCCTGCCGCATCCTCTGTGTTAGGAATTCTGCAAATGAGTGTTCCTGGTTCGCAGGGGAGGTTTAATTACATGGAACTGGCTGTTGATCTTTGGATGCCTGCAGGCCTGCAATCTGTTCTACACGTTCATCCCTCCCAGAAAGAAAGAAAAAAAAAAGAGAGAGAGAGAAAAGGAAGGACAAGATAAGAGGATAGAACCAATGGAAGCATGTGTAGCAAGCTAATTGGACCCTGTGGGCCACAAAATTAAAACAAACAGCCTGGCCGCGCGAGCTGGCAGGACCCACCCCGCCCTGGGTCTAAGGGCTTTTCCCCTGCCTCCCACTCCGGGCCCCCATGTTTAAAGGACCTAATTAGGGGTCTCTCTGAAGGATCACAAGCCAGTTTCCATCTCAGAAGAATACGGTGTTTTGCCCCTCGAACCTGAGACGCGATTAGAAGTTGGTAATTAGTAGGACTTGTTAATGGAGTTTGGCTGTGATGAAGCGGGGATTGAATGGGAGTTCGGTGCCTGTCAGTGGGGGCGCCTGGGAGGGAGAGAGACGTTTAATGAGACACCTGTTGTGGGGGGCCCGCTGGGGTTTGTTGCTGCTGATTGGCACTTGGACGCGGTGTGCTCCGTGATGGGGGCTGGGCTGAGCCTGGCTGGTGGTTGGCATCCGGGCAGAGCCCACGGCTCCCAGCAAGTCAGGGCTGGCTGAACTCCCTGGGTGCTCTGCCCACGGCTGCCGTTCCACGTTCCCGCGTGAACTGGGTGGCATGGCACTGTGCTCCAACTCCCCAGGGGCACTGCAAAGCCCCTGCAGGAGGAAGATGCCCAGGTGGGGTCTCCTGTGACCCCTGCACCCTACAAAACACCACACTGGGCGTTGGACCCATCTTGTCCCCAGTGTATAGATAAAGAAACTGAGGCAAGGAGGTTAAATAGTTTGCCACCTTGGGCCGGATGGATGCTCTGTATCGGAGACATCACCCCTCAAACCTTCAAAGGACCCCCTGGAATGCGTGTTAAAATGCAGATTCTGATGAGTAGGTCTGGGGGGGGTGCGGGCGGGGGCCTACTTTCTCAGACTATGGGTGCAAGTCATAGGAAACTTGTACTAGAGGCAAACAGAACCCATAAAAGACAGACTTGCTGTGCATTTCAATGTTATGCTTAAAATCACATTCTGCTTTTTATTTATTTTTTTAAATATATATTTTTTAATATATTTTATTGATTTTTTACAGAGAGGAAGAGAGAGGGATAGAGAGTTAGAAACATCAATGGGAGAGAAACATCGATCAGCTGCCTCCTGCACACCCCCCAACTGGGGATGTGCCCGCAACCAAGGTACAAGCCCTTGGCCGGAATCGAACCTGGGACCTTTCAGTCCACAGGCCGATGCTCTATCCACTGAGCCAAACCGGTTAGGGCTTTAAATATATTTTTATTGATTTCAGAGAGGAAGGAAGAAGGAGAGAGAAAGAAATATCCATGATGAGAGAGAATCATGGATCGGCTGCCTCCTGCACGCCCCCTACTGGGGATCGAGCCCACTACCTCGGGCATGTGCCCTGACCAAGAATCGAACCGTGACCTCCTGGTTCATAGGTCAGCCCTCAACCACTGAGCCATGCCGGCCAGGCCTCATCATGCTTTTTAAAGAAGAGAGAAGGGAAATACATAATACTACAATACCTCATCTTTGCCCCAATATAAAGCCTGATGCTGAGAATGTTTGGGAACTTCACAGCTAAGCAGCTGGTGGAGGGGGTAGGTGGACACAGCACAAACATGTATGAAAAATGAGAGGAGGCCCACACTCCACACTAATGCATCCGTAGAACATTTCCAGGAGGGACGGAGAGTCCTGTCCCTGGGACACTACTTTTTCTTTTTTTTTTTTTTTCTTTTCTTTTTTAAATATATTTTATTGATTTTTTACAGAGAGGAAGGGAGAGGGATAGAGAGTTAGAAACATCGATGAGAGAGAAGCATCGATCAGCTGCCTCCTGCACACCCCCTACTGGGTATGTGCCCACAACCAAGGTACATGCCCTTGACCGGAATCGAACCTGGGACCTTTCAGTCCGCAGGCCGATGCTCTATCCACTGAGCCACACCGGACAAGGTGGGAACACTGCTCTCTCAAGATATTGTGGATCCAGCCATAAGCATCTACCCTTACACCTGAGCCTGCCCCGCCTGCAGGTCCCCCGGCCAAATGCACTTGACGAACGCCACCCTTTCCAGGTCATCGGCCAGGGCCCTGGGAGAAAACAGTGCTTTGTTCTCTCCAACAGTTATTTTGGGCTGATGTGGAGTCAAAACGCACATGGGAAGTACCAGAGGCACGTGCAGCGTCCTGGGCCAGGTTAGGCTTGGGTTCAAGGGCAGGGGCGCCAGGCCTCCCCCAGAACTTCCCAGCGACTCTGCTTACAGCTCAGGCCACATTGTTTCAGACATTCAGACGAAGCCTTTCTGAGCTCGATAAAAAAGACACACAGCCTGTAGCACAGTGGTTCTCAACCTTCTGGCCCTTTAAACACAGTTCCTCATGTTGTGACCCAACCATACAGTTATTTTCGTGGCTACTTCATCACTGTCATGTTGCTACTGTGATGAATCGTCATGTCAATATCTGATAGGCAGGATGGTCTTAGGCGCCCCCTGTGAAAGGGTCGTTCGACCGCCAAAGGGGTCGCGACCCACAGGTTGAGGACCGCTGCTCTAGCAGAAGGGAGGGCGAACTTGGATAAAGTTTGGGGAGCACAAAAATACCTGAAGACCAAGACAATCTCAGATGCCTTTGAGTCCCAACACGAATATTAAAAACAGAGAAAACTGCTCTAGCTAGTGTGGCTCAGTGGATAGAGCGTCAGCCTGGAGACTGAAGGGTCCTGGGTTCGATTTCTGTCAACGGCACATGCCCAGGTGGCGAGTTCAATCCCCAGTAGGGGGCATGCGGGAGGCAGTCAATCAATGATTCCCTCTCATCATTGATGTTTCTATCTCTCTCTCCCTCTCCCTTTCTCTCTGAAATCAATTAAAAAAAAATACTTTCTTAAAAAAGCAGATAAAACTGCATCAGTAATTCACACATCAGAAATAACACAAATTTTTTAAAAACCCTCCCACTTTGTCTTAAATTCCATAGATTACTGAGGGTAAAAATGGTTTGTTCTGATTATCTGGATAATGATCTCATTTCTGGGCTTCTGGTGACTTGGGGAGATCTGGTCAGAAAGGCCTCTCTCCTTGGCTTGCAGACGGCCACCTTCTCTCCATGTCCTCACGTGGTCTTTCCCTTGTGTGTCCCTGCGGTCACTCTGTGTCTTTGTTGGAAGACAGGTTACGCCATAGCCCATTCCACAGGGCATTTGAATGTCACCACCTTTTCTTTTCTTTTTTAAAATATATTTTATTAAAAAAAAAAATAAAAAAATATATATATTTTATTGATTTTTTACAGAGAGGAAGGGAGAGGGATAGAGAGTTAGAAACATCGATGAGAGAGAAACATCGATCAGCTGCCTCCTGCACATCTCCTATTGGGGATGTGCCCGCAACCAAGGTACGTGCCCTTGACCGGAATCGAACCCGGGACCTTTCAGTCCGCAGGCCGACGCTCTATCCACTGAGCCAAACCGGTTTCGGCATCACCACCTTTTCTAAGTCCCTGTCTACATGTACAGTTACAATCCAAGGTACAGAGGGTTAGGCCTCCATCCTATGAATTTGGGTGGGGGACACGGTTCCGAACCCAGCAGCGGCCATCACACTGCGGTTGGAGTGGGACCCGCAGTATAAGCTCGCTGCCCCGTGGTCATCAGCTCCCTGTACTCTCAACATTGCCCCCATGGGAATGATCGATTCTCCGCTCACTGTACCGTCACAGCGGGATTTCTTCAACCATCTCAAGAAAAGAACAGTCCTGACCGGTTTGGCTCAGTGGATAGAGAGTCGGCCTGCGGACTCAGGGGTCCCAGGTTCGATTCCGGTCAAGGGCATGTACCTTGGTTGTGGGCATGTCCCCAGTGGGAGGTGTGCAGGAGGCAGCTGATCGATGTTTCTCTCTCATCGATGTTTCTAACTCTCTATCCCTCACCCTTCCTCTCTGTAAAAAAAATCAATAAAATATATATTTTAAAAAAAGAACAGATGGAGTTTCAACTCTGCGGGACTCCGGCCTCTCCCTCCTGCTCTCGAACATTCCCTCTGTAGAAGCATGTGGCTCCCCCCCACCATTCCCCCAGGGAACCGTGCTGAGCCGATGCTTTGCAGGATCCGGGTACAGCAGCCACGGGGTAGGCGACATGTACTGTACACGGCCGGATGCAGCATTGCAAAAACGCAGCGTGGCTTGTTCGGATGAACACGGGCAGATGGGGCCTCCCTTCCCTCCCTCGCTCCTCAAGTTCGTGTTGGCTGATCACGCTTCACTGCTGTTCTTTAGTTCCGATCGGAAGAACCTTCTTTGCTTCCAAAACGAAGAAGGAGAGCGCGGGCGGGAGTCCAGGAGGACGCCACGCGAGCACCTGAGCAGTCGTGGGGGTGCTCCTGCCTGGTGCCAGGCCTCTGCTGCTGTTTACTGCATCCCAGTCCCCCTGGGAGGGCTGGCAGCATATGGTCCTTCCCCCAGCTCCTCAGCACCTTTGATGGCATATGCATGGGGCGCTCCCTCCTGGGGGGCGTGTGCAGGCCCCTCGCTGGGCCTGCAACTGTACCGTCTGACAATGTACAGGTGGCATATTGCTGGACACCGCCTCTGCTGGGAGCCAGCTCAGCCTTTTAAGGGTTCATTCAGGGGAGAAGGAGAGATAAGCGAGCGCTCCATGACCGTGAACTTGATGGGTTTTGTCTGGGGCGGGAAGGAGGGACAACTCCGGGAAAAATGCACAGATTCGACAGGCGGGCCAAACTGTGATGAGGTGACCCATTCCCTTCCAATTTATCAGAATAAAATGAAGGTCGTGCCCACCGGCTACACACGGTACGTGCTCGCCATGTGCTAGGCCTCGGGCCAAGACATGGAACATCACATTCTAATCCAGCGGTTCTCAACCTGTGGGTCGCGACCCCTTTGGGGGTCGAACGACCCTTTCACAGGGGTCACCTGAGACCATCGGAAAACACATGTATAATTACATATTGTTTTTGTAATTAGTCATCATGCTTTAATTATGTTCAATTTGTAACCATGAAAATACATCCTGCATATCAGATATTTACATGACGATTCATAACAGTAGCAACATGACAGTGATGAAGTAGCAACGAAAATAATTTTATGGTTGGGGGTCACCACAACATGAGGAACTGTATTAAAGGGTCTCGGCATGAGGAAGGTTGAGAACTGCTGCTCTAATCAGCCCGTTCCAACAAACCACACAGTTTGCCTCCCAGGAAGTCAGAGGCAAAGTTCGCCTCGCGCCTAGAAGGAGGAGAACAGGATTCTAAGATTTAACTGAAGGAATTTTTTCCAAAAACCATTCTATCTAATAATTAGGTAATATGCAAATTGACCATCACTCCAACACAAAGATGGCTGCCACAAGATGGCCGGCAGGGGAGGGCAGTTGGGGGTGACCAGGCCTACAGGGGAAGGTAGTTGGGAGGGACCAGGCCTGCAAGGAAGGGCACTTGCAGGGGACCAGGCCTGAAAGGGAGGGCAGTTGGGGGTGACCAGGCCGGCAGGGGAGGGCAGTTAAGCATTGATCAGACTGGCAGGGGAGTGGTTAATGGGTGATCAGGCTGGCAGGCAGGTAAGTAGTTGGGAGCCAGCAGTCCTGGATTGTGAGAGGGATGTCCGACCGGTGGGCTCGGGCCTAAACCAGCAGTCAAACATCCCTCGAGGGGTCTCAGATTGGAGAGGGTGCAGGCTGGGCTGAGGGACACATTTTCAAAGGGTTTCCACCGAATCTCCCATTTCTTTTCTTTTTTAAAAAATATATTTTATTGATTTTTTACAGAGAGGAAGGGAGAGGGATAGAGAGTTAGAAACATCGATGAAAGAGAAACATTAATCATCTGCCTCCTGCACACCCCCTACTGGGGATGTGCCCACAACCAAGGTACGTGCCCTTGACCGGAATCGAACCTGGGACCCTTCAGTCCTCAGGCTGATGCTCTATCCACTGAGCCAAACCGGTCAGGGCAGAGTCTCCCATTTCTAGGACATTGATGACTGCACAGGTGGGGGTTAGAAAGCCAATGTGTTCTTATTCTTCCCTGGTGAAATTTCTCTGTATTTTCTCATGCTTGTCTACATGGAATTGGTTATTTGTGTGTGGGTGTGTGTTTTTTGGTGGGGGGGTTATATATTTTTAAAAACTGATTTCAGAGAGGAAGGGAGAGGGAGAGATAGAAACATCAATGATGAGAGAGAACCATGGATCGGTTGCCTCCTGCACGCCCCCCACTGGGGATCAAGCCCGCAACCCGGGCATGCGCCTTGACTGGGAATTGAACCATGGCCTCCTAGTTCATAGGTCACCACTCAACCACTGAGCCATACCAGCCGGGCTGGAATTGGTTATTTGGATATATTTCTTGCTACCTAAACTACAAACTTCAGGAGAGGAGACACCATCTTTTTAGCTGCAAAGATGTACCCTGTGGTTTTATAGCCCAGCAGCACTTTGCATGCAGTAGTGACTCAATCAAAATAAATGGAAGGAAGGATGTAGAATTTACTGCCTAGGAATGCCTTGTGCAGAAATGTTGGCACGGTGTGTAGACAGAAACTCGTTCTCAACCATGGAAATTAAGATCTACAGCAAATGCCCACCAAGAGAGGAAGGGTGAGACAGACGTCCATACCATGCAAACTACGGGTCACAACATACAGAAAAATATATAGGACATACATACGGGCACTTCATGCAGCAAGAGTGTGTTAGGTCAATAAGGTACGGAAAAATGATAATATTACGTGAACAAGTTAAAAAGGAAAGTTGCACAAGCTATGTGGAATAGGCTCCCACTTTTAAGAAGCACACACATCTGTATTTTGAACTATACCTGACCCCAGCCTGCATGGCTCAGTGGTTGAGCATCAATCTATGAACCAGAAGGTCATGGTTCAATTCGGGTCAGGGCACCTGCCCAGATTGCGGGCTCAATCTCCAGTGGGGGGCGTGCAGGAGGCGGCCGATCA
The DNA here is from genome assembly GCA_035771395.1 of Myotis vivesi. Classification (NCBI taxonomy): domain Eukaryota; kingdom Metazoa; phylum Chordata; class Mammalia; order Chiroptera; family Vespertilionidae; genus Myotis; species Myotis vivesi. The sequence goes on along the minus strand of JAWPEG010000013.1, from coordinate 2,963,842 downwards.
ATGATTCTCCCTCATCACTGATGTTTCTGTCTCTCTCTCCCTCTCCCGTCCTCTCTGAAATCAATAGAAAAATATATATATTTTTTAAAACATTTCTTTTTAGACACCATAAATGTCAGAAAGGGTGTGCAGGATGCTCTCGTGAGCTATTATCATCTCTGGATAGTGGAATATGGCAACGAGAAGAAGAATGCTGCTCCTTTCTCTACTTTCCTGCTTCTCATCTTCTCTTTCTGCTGAGGATGTGTATATTCACAATAAAGGGTGAAGGAAAATAAATATGATCTCAAGGAATGAATGAATGAGATCTCAAGGAATGAATGTATGAGATCCTCCGTATGCCTGTTCCGGTTACGAGGACACTCGGAGGAAACCAGTCCTCATTACAGGCGTGAAAACATTACAGGAGAAGCAGGTGCTGACGGAAAGGCAACAGCGCATCATCAAATCATCCTTCCCCAGACGGGGAGTCCATAGACCACATTCCTGGCTCAGCCGCAACGGAGGAGCTGGGCGGCTGCACAGCTTCCCATATCTTACTTGTCTGCTTTAACCTAAAGTGCACCTGGGTGGACAGAAGGATTCCAAAATCCCTTTGAATCCTAAACATCTTGCCCACTTTCTTGAGAGCGTTAACGTGAGAAACATTCAAACCTGTGAACAATTTTTTTTGCGAGTTTATTTGAGCCAAACGCTGGACCATGGCCAGGAAGCAAAATCTGAACGCGTTGAGACAATGCTCCGGAGAATGGCGGGTTTTCACCCGTTTTTCTAAACTACCATCCAAGGAGGAGACCTAAGGGTACATCAAGCTCATATGGCGATAGATTGGGGAGGTGGGGACAGCAAAAAGAGAGCCCTAACCGGTGTTGCTCAGTGGGTAGAGCGTCGGCCTGCGGACTGAAGGGTCCCAGGTTCGATTCCGGTCCAGGGCATGGACCTGGGTTGCGGGCACATCCCCAGTAGGAGGTGTGCAGGAGGCAGCGGATCGATGTTTCTCTCTCATCGATGTTTCTGACTCTCCATCCATCTCCCTTCCTCTCTGTAAAAAAACCAATAAAATATATACATATAAAAATAAAGTAAAATGATAGGCACAAACTTCTTTTACAGCAGCGGTTCTCACCCTGTGGGTCGCGACCCCTTTGGGAGCCGAACGACCCTTTCACAGGGGTCGCCTGAGACCATCGGAAAACACATAGATAATGACATATTGTTTACAGTAGCAACATGACAGTGATGAAGTAGCAACGAAAATAATGTTATGGTTGGGGGTCACCACAACACGAGGAGCTGTATGAAAGGGCCGCGGCATGAGGAAGGTTGAGAACCAGTGTTTTACATAGCGAGGGTGCAGGAGAGCTCACAGTCAACCAGTAACCAATTACCAGGATAACAATCACAATGAGGGAATGTGTGGTTCCCCCTCCCCCCAACCCCATTTGTTGTGCCCGGAGGGGTCTGGGGGAAAAAAGGAAGTTGCAAGTTACCCTGACATTCCACAGGTGTGTTATCCTAGATGCAGAGAGACAATGGGCTCAGTTAAGATGAAAGCTGATATACCTTTTATGTAATGATGTTTACTTTGAATGTATATTCGTTCACACAAACACTCCATCCATGCTTTTGTTCCAACCTCCGGTCCAGTTTAAGAACCCATTGTGGCCCTCGAGTCAAAAAGTTTGCCCACCCCTGCTCTAGGCAGTGGTTGGCAAACTCATTAGTCAACAGAGCCAAATATCAACAGTACAACGACTGAAATTTCTTTTGAGAGCCACATTTTTTAAACTTAAACTATATAGGTAGGTCCATTGTTATTCACTTCATTAGGGTACTCCTAAGGCTTAAGAAGAGCCACACTCAAGGGGCCAAAGAGCCGCATGTGGCTCGAGAGCCGCAGTTTGCAGACCGCAGCTCTAGATCTTTAAGTTTGCAAGGCTGCCACGCAGGCCTTCCCTGAGTTAGTCAGGTTAGCATGTGGCCCCTTTTCATTAGAGAGAGAGAGAGAGAGAGACCTGGACGAGATGATGGGGGTCGGGAGATGATGGACAACGCGTTAAAGATGCGAGTGGCACTGTAATTTGGAGACAGGCAGTTAGCAGAGCCGGACAGTGAGGGGATAAAGGAGCACTTAGGAGGTAATGTTCACTTCATAGTTAGCTTCACGATACGAATGTAGGCTTTCATCTGCACTCAACCCTACATAACCTCCCGGGGGCGAAGGAGCCCTGTGTACAGCATGACGTTTCCAATAGCCAGATGACGGTCCATTTGGGATACATTACAAGTCTGCTCTCTGTCATCAAGCATTCCCGGGCCCATATTGCATCCATATGGAGCCTGGACCCCTTGTCCGTCCAGTTCTCTCCCGTTTGGGGGAAAAATGGGAAAACGGGGAGGGGGAGAAAGGGGGGACAATTTCGCATGGAAGTCTTCCTTCATATTCTCTTTCGTCTCACTTTTCTAGATTGGAAACCAAAAATGTATACGATGGTGGATCAGCCAGGAACGACTGTTAATCATCCCAGAGCAGAAGTGAACCTGAGTCACATCCACTTGCTATGCAACCTCCTGTCTCCGAAACCATATTGATCCATGAATTTCCCTCCAAACAGGTTACAGATATAAGACCAGGAGGGTCACTCCGATATAGTCTAATGAGAGAAGAGCTTCTTCTTTTTTTTCCCCCCAGCCTCAGCTAAAAAAAAAAAAAAAGGCAACTTCTTTGAATCATGACATTCCATTAAATGCAAGAGGGGCCCATGGTTTTCATTGTCCCCAGTGATGGTATATGGTTCTTTTTGATGATTTCTGACAGAGGACCCTCATTAGACCTCAGAAAGGATGAGCTCATTGTTTTCGGCCAAGTATGAAAGACGGTCCTACCGCCCCCCACCTAATCCTACCTGGAAATCAAAAGCTATAGCTTTGCCTTTCGCAGCTCCCCCAGTGCCATCCACCGGGGGCCATCCCAGGCCACCTGCATCTCATTTCCATCCCCCAGCTATTTCTTTGTTCCTCTCTAAGAGCTCGAAAGAAAGACCTGGTTGGAATGCATTGGGAACATAGGGAAGGAAGGTTTTAGGCCGGGGGGGGGGGGGGGGGGGGGGGGGGGGGGGG
>JAWPEG010000013.1:2927149-2938459 GCA_035771395.1 Myotis vivesi | reverse complement strand
GGGGGGGGGGGGGGGGGCGGGAAAGGAAAAGGGAAGGGAAAGGAAAGAAGGAACGAAGGGAGGGAGGGAGGGAGGGAGGGAGGGAAAAGGGAAGGGAGGGAGGGAGAGAGGGACGGAGGGAGGAGGGAGAGAAGAAAAAGGAAGGGAAGGGAAGGGAAAGAAGGAAGGGAGGGAGGGAGGGAGGGAGGGAAGAAAATAAGAATTGTTCTCTTATAGGCTTTCTTGGATATTTAGAATATTTTGGTGCAATGTGCTGAAGAAGAAGAAAGAAGAAGAAGGAGGAGGAAGAGGAGGAGGAGGAGGAAGAGGAGGAGGAGGAGGAAGAGGAGAAGGAGGAGAAGAAGAAAGAAGGAGGAGGAGGAGGAGGAGGAGAAAGAAGGCAAAGCAACTGTGTATTCTCTACTGATGAATCTCTCCTCCATTTTTGAGTCTTCCCTGCTAATAAATTTCCCACGGTACCCATACAAGCCCCAATGACACATTCATTCCACCAGCTTAAAATTCAAATGAAACGTTGACTAACAAGAGGCCCACTGGGAACTGAGCTACAAGTTGGAATAAAAAAAAAAAATTCTTTTCTGACTACAGGCAGCTTACAAGCACGTAGACAAGTAAGGGAGCCGCATGTGGGAAGAACAGTGGCAGGGCCAAGTTCAAGGAGCCGTGGTGGCCAGGAGCCAACAGCCACCAGACTGTGTGTGAGCAGGCAGGGCAGGGCAAAGCAGCATCAAGTCTCTAAGCAGAAAAAGGGGTGGTAACTTGGTCACAAGGCAAATGTGGGAAGAAAAATCTACATCAGTTGTTCTCAACCTTTACAGGGTCACAGGTCCCAACCCCCAGAACCTTGGAGAGGTTGCTGAGTATGACAGACCTCCTACAAAAACAACTCACACAGGCCCTAGCTGGTGTGGCTCAGGGGATAGAGCATCGGCCTGAGGACTAAAGGGTCCCAGGTTCGATTCCAGTCAATGGGCACATGCTGGGTTGCGGGCTCGATCCCCAGTAGGGGGCGTACAAGAGGCAGCCAATCAATGATTCCCTCTCATCATTGATGTTTCTTTCTCTCCCTCTCCCTTCCTCTCTGAAATCAATAAAAATATATTTTGAAAAAACAACAATTCACACGGGTATTATCCCCCCAGATTTTAATTTTGATTTTGGGCCTCCACGTTAGCTGTCTTTCCGTGCCCCGTAGCAGCTGTTACCTTGCCAACAGAAAGCACAAATATCTGAAGGCGAATCTATCTGCTTTAGCCTTCCTTCCCATCAAACTCCTTCTGAAACGTGGTTCGATTTCCTTTTCTAGTTTTCTTGTTATGTATTTCCCAGAGATGTGCCCTTGACCAGAATCGAACCCAGGACCCTTTGGTCCGCAGGCTGGCGCTCTATCCACTGACCCAAACCGGCTAAGGCTCTGCTGTATTTGTCTTTAACGTCTCATAGCCTAGCATCAAGCACTGACACGACCTGAAAAATATCCACAGGCAACATCAGAACCAAAATAATTGCTTGTATCCTCTTTCTCCTTGACATTCTCGTTGTTTTTCCAATTTGCTTCTACACAGACTATTATATTAACCTGACAGGGACACTCAGGTAAGTTTTGTTTTACAGCAAACTTGTTAAAAAGAAACTTGAATATAAAGATAATTAAAAAGGCATTTTGCTCAGCTGGTGTGGCTCAGTGGTTGAGCATTGACCTATGAACCAGGAGGTCAGGGTTCCATTCCCGGTCAGGGCACATGCCTGGGTTGCAAGCTCAGTCCCCAGTAGGGGGCGTGCAGGAGGCAGCCGATCCATGATTCTGTCTCATCATTGATATTTTTATCTATCTCTCTCTCTCCCTTCCTTTCTGAAATCAAGGACATATAGCCGTAGCTGGGTTGGCTCAGTGGATAGAGAGTCAGCCTGCAGAATGAAAGGTCCCAGGTTCTAGTAAAGGGCACATCCCCAGGTTGCAGGCTCGATCCCCAGTGGGGGGGGGGATGCAGGAGGCAGCCAATCAATAATTCTCTCTCATATTTGATGTTTCTATCTCTCTCTCCCTCTCCCTTCCACTCTGAAATCAATAAAAATGTATTTTTAAAAAAGAACATGTATGCACGGTGTCCCAGAACATGTATACACACTGTGGACTCAGATGGACCACTCTGCAGGCTTGATGAAGAGCAATTTTAATCTCTGGCCTAAGTTCAAAGTGGGCAACATACGTTAATCTATTTTACAAGTGACACTTCTGCTTGCTTGTGACCTCCGACCTCCCAAACCGGTATATTCATAGGCAATTGTGCATATGATAGCAAGAGGTTCACAGAAGCCCTCCAGCCAAGAACATGGATGTGACCCTGGAGCCCAGCCTCAGAGCCTCCGTTCTCAATAACTCCCCTTTCCCACAACAGAAACTCTGAGACCATTGTTTTCACCGCCATTAGCCCGACTGATGTTTACATTATCTGGTTTTTATTGATCCCATTCACTCTGCAATTAACCTCACGTTTCCTGCACGCACGCTGCTTCCATCAGCTATAGCATCACAAAGTCCACAAGGAGAGCGATTCCAGGGTCCACTCAATTAAAACCAGTGCTCAGATGGCATACAAAGTCCCCAGTGGGTTTCTAGGCCTAGATTAGACTAGAACACACTGGGCTATAGTCAAGCTTCGTAAAAATTTCTCCCCCTCTTAGAATTGGTACCAGTATTTGAATCCTGGTCCCGTGTGTGTGTGTGTGGTTTCTTTTATTTTTTTAATATACTTCATTGGTTTTTTACAGAGAGGAAGGGAGAGGGATAGAGAGTTAGAAACATCGATGAGAGAGAAACATCAATCACCTGCCTCCTGTACACCCCCTACTGGGGATGTGCCTGCAACCAACGTACATGCCCTTGACCGGAATCGAACCTAGGACGCTTCAGTCCGCAGACCAACGCTCTGTCCACTGAGCCAAACTGGTTAGGGCGTGTGTGTGTGTTCTTTAACATTCCATACACTACAAAGCAAATTATATAAACTTTCAAAATAAGTGGAGCCCTAGCTCAGTGGTTTGCTCAATGGTTAGAACGTCAGCCCACAGACTGAAGGGTCATGGGTTTGATTCCAATCAAGGGCACGTACCTTGGTTGCAGGCTTGATCCCGGCCCTGGTCGGGGCAGGTGCGGGAGGCAACCCATCGATGTGTCTCTCTCACATCGATGTTTCTCTCTCTGTCCCCCTCCCCTCCCCTCTCTCTAAAAAATATATATCTATATGTCAATGAAAAAAATATCCTTGGGTGAGCATTAATAAAAATAAATTTTAGCCCTGACTAGTTTGGCTCAGTGGATAGAGCGTCAGCCTGCAGACCGAAGGGTCCCAGGTTCGATTCCAGTCAAGGGCATGTACCTTGGTTGCGGGCACATCCCCAGTCGGGGGCGTGCAGGAGGCAGCTGATCAATGTTTCTCTCTCATCGGTGTTTCCAACTCTCTATTCCTCTCCCTTCCTCTCTGAAAAATCAATAAAATATATTTTTAAAAAAATTTTAATAAATAAATCAATTTTTAAAAAGTTGAAACTCACCAATGACCTTAAATCTTTAATAGATTAGGGGAAAGGATGATTTGAAGGAGAAATGACAGCAAGTTCTCTATTGCTTCTCTTTCACTCATCGCAGTTACGGAAAACCTTCGATCAGACCTCTGTCAAAGACCATGCACTCGATAATTCGAAGCAAAAGGTTAATGGTGTTGTCACAATCCGCCCCCTTCCCCCACCCCACCCCCCACTTTTAACATCATTATCCTCATGGCTTTTATGGCGATATTACCTTCACCTTTGCATGAACCCACTTCGCCAGCTGTTCCCCTCCGTCATAAAGTTGGCTGAGCAGCCTCGTCGGAGCAGGAGAAATGCCAGGTTTTATCAACCAAGCCTAAGGGGCTCTGAAGCTTCTCTGAACCACAACTGTAAGGGGAGTTTCTTGCAAGTTTTGGTTTTGATTTGTAAATTATCCTGAAGTCAAATACATACCTGGTGCCAAGGTAGAGAATGTAGAGACGCAAGACGGCGTAAGTGCAGAAATCAGTGTCGTAAACTTTGATGGGTTGACAGATGAGAAAGCTAAAGGCTCCTGAGGAAGGAAGGCACGTGGGCTGGGCTCCCTTCCTCCGTGAGCTCACACGTTGGGCATCTCTGAGCCTACGCGCCCCGAATTCCCGCTTCTTCCCTCCACACCACCCCAGCACGCCAAGGAATTGAGGAGACAAATGACAGATGCTTTTCACTTACATGGCGCTACATAGAAAGTCTACACACAGTTCCAAATTTGACAAAGTGAAGACATTATTTAATCATGGGGCAATAAAATAAAAAATTTAGCCCGGCCAGCGTGGCTCAGTAGTTGAGCATCGATTTATGAACCAGGAGGTCATGGTTCAATTCCTGGTCAAGGGCACATGCCCGAGTTGCGGCTGGATCCCCAGTAGGGGGCGTGCAAGAGGCAGCTGATAAATGATTCTCATCATTGATGTTTCTATCTCTCCCTCTTCTTCTCTGAAATCAATAAAATATATATATTTTTTAAAAATCTGTAAAAATAGGTCTAAAATACCACCATACAATGGGGACTAAGAAACATATATGACATTATAAAATATTTATAGCTAAATGGCAGCAAATATCAAACATGTAGTTTACCGGAAATGGGTATTTTGAAGCAATTCTGCAGCATTAATAAGCATGTTAAAAGACTGAAAGTAAATTAATGATATATTCAGCCAAAGATGACATAACAAGGGCAAGAGAAGAAGTCCAAATAAGGTAGTGGAAAGTAAAATGAGAGTAAAAAGTCATATTTAAGAAAAAAATAGAGATGAACAACAAAACTGAAATTTAGTTTCCTGGAAAGATGAGTACTATTTACAAATCTCTAGCAAGACTAATCAAGCCCTAGCCGGTTTGGCTCACTGGATAGAGCGTCAGCCTGGGGACTGAAGGGTCCCGAATTCAATTCCCATCAAGGGCATGTACCTTGGTTTCGGGCACATCTCCAGGAGGCGGTGTGCAGGAGGCAGCTGATCGATGCTTCTCTCTCATCAATGTTTCTAACTCTCCATCCCTCTCCCTTCCTCTCTGTAAAAAAATCAATAAAATATATATATTTTTAAAAAAGACTAATCAAGAAAAAAAAGAGAGAGAGGGAAACCCAAATTACCAAAATTAGGAACAGGAAAGAAACATAACTACAGATAAGTCATATGTTATACTTATAGGAATACACTATAACTTATGCATAACTATAGCTAGGCAGTAAGTTAATACTCGACACTGTTTTGCACCAATACTTTAGAAAATAGATAAATTTTCTAAAAAAATATCTTAACCACCAAAATGATTCATTTAAAAAATACTTTAGCCAACTGGCATGGCTCAGTGGTTGAGTGTCGACCTATGAACCAGGAGGTCACAGTTCGATTTTGGTCAGGGCACATAACCCAGGTTGCGGGCTCCATCCCCAGTGTGGGGCATGTAGGAGGCAGCTGATCAATGATTCTCTCTCACACTGATGTTTCTATCTCTCTCTCCCTCTCCCTTCCTCTCTGAAATCAATAAAAAACATATATTTAAAAAATACTTTAAAAACTCGTTACACATCCTAACGGACAAATGTAACACAACCACAAAGCAAGAACAACGAATGCTATAGAAACAACTCTGAAATGTTATTTTCGGCAAAGCTCTGAGTTGTCCAGCAACATGGCCATGTGGAGGTCTGCGTATGCCAGCGCTCTCGAAAGCCAGGAGAGGCCTAAGTTTCTGGCAATTGGGCCAAATATTCACATTCAGGCTATGAAGGCAACTGCCTCGTGTTCCCTGCTTTCCACTGACATATGGCAGCCTCGGCCGCCGTTCTACTCGCTCCTCGATGGCACTGCCATTTACAATCATGCGGGCATGGAATACTTAACGACTGCTATTTCCTGCTGGTCACATTCCCTTACTAATTCACTATGCCAGTTGGGGAGGACAGAAGGCGCCAACTTCCTTTTCGGGCATTTAAACAGCGAGCAGCCATCTATATGCACAAAGTGGGCCCACAAACTTTGGAGAATGCAGAGTCCAGATGAATCAGACGCCTCCCCCCAAAATATTTACCCAACTGCCGCTCAGCGGCTTCTAAAAGAAACGCACTCGTGGCTTTTTAGGTTGAAGTTCTAGCCGTTGTCAAGCAGGGATGAGCTTGAGCATGTGGCAGCTGAGACAGTGTGGCTAGTGCTTAGGAGCACACCCTTTGAATCAGAAAACTGTGAGGCCCAATTTTTTTTTAATCTATATATATAAAAGGCTGATATGCAAAATGTCCCTCAGGAGCTCGACTGGGAGACCGGGATTTTGATCACTTGCTATGACGTGCACTGACCACCAGGGGGCTGGCAGCCGGGAGGCCCTGATCGACCCTGATAGCTGACCAGGCCTATGGACCCTACCCATGCACAAATTTTGTGCACTGGGCCTCTAGAGTGTGTGTGTGTGTGTGTGTGTGTGTGTGTGTGTGTATACATATATATTTTATTGATTTCAGAGAGGAAGGGAGAGAGATAGAAACATCAATGATGAGAGAGAATCATTGATCGGCTGCCTTCTGCACACCCCCTACTGTGGATGGAGCCTGCAACCCAGGCATGTGGCCTTGACTGGAATCGAACCCAGGACCCTTCAGTCTGCAAGCCAATGCTCTAGCCACTGAGCCAAACCAGCCAGGGCAGCTCCACCTCTGAGGGTCTGAGTGATCATGCACAAGTTACTTACTAACCTTTCTGGGCCTCAGCTTCCCCATTGAAAAAACTGTGTCTAAAATACTAACTATCCCATAGGGTGCTTCCGAGACTTAAATGTAACAATATATGCAATACACCTGGTCCAAAGCTCGCAACATAGAAAGCACTCAATACAGGCTCATTGTTACTGCTTTTAGTATCGCTAATAATAAGGTAAGATGCCCACAACTCCCAGGGCCGGAACAGCAAGGCCAAGCAATGTTTGACTCGCCAAGTTGCAGTAGCAGAGCTAATGCTGGTCCAGGCAGGGTTGGCATCAGCCCCCCAGGGCAGCCATGTGGGAAGGTGGGGAAGACGCTGTGGCTCAGAGTTCAAGTCCCATCGCTGGCCTCTGTCAGCGTCTCCCTCACCTTCACACGCCAACCAGTTTGAAGCAGCAACAACAGCAGCCAAGACAGACTTCAGCACGAAGAAGGCAAGCACAGGGCTGGGCTGTAGACCCTGGCAGATGCCTGGACAGGGGCCAAAAGACAAAACAGCCAGAAGGGGCCCTGACCGGTGTGGCTCAGTGGATAGAGCATCGGCCTGCGGACTGAAGGGTCCCAGGTTCGAGTCCAGTCAAGGGCATGTACCTTGGTTGCGGGCACATCTCCAGGAGGGGGTGTGCAGGAGGCAGCTGATCGATGTTTCTCTTGCATCGATGTTTCTAACTCTCTATCCCTCTCCCTTCCTCTCTGTAAAAAAAATTAATAAAATATATTTTAAAAACAGCCAGAAGGGCTGCAGACTGATGCCCAAGGAACACGCAGGGCTCAGGTCACACTGCACTGGCTAGGGCAGGAGGAATGCTCCGGACCCGTCCGGAATCAGCAGAAGGGAGTGAGCTGGCACCATGCAGCCAAGACCCGCTCCCTGCAGTCTGAAGGCAGCGCTGTACTGAAGCTGTCCCTGGATTGTGGGGACACTCCCATCTCCCTCTCTGAGCGAAAGGAAGGAATAAAGACCTCCATGAAGGGGCAGCACAGAGTGCACCCCGGAAACAGCAGTTATCATCTGGAATGTCCAATTTGAGGCATCCCTTTTTTTAAAAAATCTATCCTATATAATAAAAGCCTAATATGCAAATTGACCAAACAGCAGAACCACTGGTGGAACGACTGGTTGCTATGACACACACTGACCACCAGGGGGCAGATCTCAACGCAGGAGCTGCCCTCAGCCCACAGGCCCCAGGCCAGCCAATGCAGGTGTCAGCGGGGGCCCCACTGGTTGCCCCACAGATCAGCCCTGATTGCCAGCCAGGCCTAGGGACTCTACCAGTGCATGCTTTTCATGCACCGGGCCTCTAGTCTATATATAAAAGGCTAATATGCAAAATGTCCCCTTGAGAGTTAGACTGGGAGACCCAGATTTCGATCACTTGCTATGACGTGCGCTGACCACCAGGGGGCTGGCAGCCAGAAGGCCCGGATGGGCCCTGATAGCTGACCAGGCCTAGGGACCCTACCCATGCACATGGCCCAAGGATCCCAGCCTCAGAGCCATTCTCAGCAGAACCCCCTAAAGACCCTGCCACTCGCAGCGGCTCCCCGAGGGAGACAGAATCTGCATTGCTGCCAGATGCTATGGATTCAGACGCATGGTTCAGTTTAAGAAACTCTGTTAGGAAGCCCTTAGCCGTTCAGGGATCTTCAATGGGTGTGTTCAGACCTATTTGCTCTCTCAAGCTGAGGAGGGCTGAAGGCCTGAAGGATGCCCCTCGTTGCAGAAACTGTAACAGTCTCTTCGTGGTCTGCCACAGGCCTTTGGCTCCTTAGATTGTCCCTATGTAGCCGGAGCTAAGACGGTCCCAGCCAAGTGGGGACGGAGTGTTGAGTGAAAGCCAGTTGAGGAAAATGGAACAGAAATTTGGGCAGGGGTATAGGCCGAATTTTAAGACTCTCCATCTGACCCTTGACCCTGACTCCATATCTTATTTCCTTCATTGTTTGCTCATCTTGGTTATTTGTTCCGCTTCATCCTCCGTGACTCTGAGAAGGCCAGCAAACATTTATTGAGTGCTGACTGTATGTGGAACTCGGGGTTAGGTACCAGAGGGAACACCAATGCTGAGAAAAATTTCTGCGTTTCAAGTGGGGGTGATGGACAATTTGCAAATAAATACCTCAGGTTCCTTGGTAAGAGGCAGAGTAAGCGCATGTTAGAGGCTAGTCTAGAAGAACAGCTATTTCTGAACTTTACGCAGGACTGGTTGTCTGACCTGTTCCACTTTCTTGAAGAGGAGATAAGAAAACCTGGAACTTGTGAAACCTTAGTAAAGTCTCACATTAATCATCTAAACTCAGAGAGAACAGTAGAGCAACCCTTAGTTTGGGAGAAAAAAAGAAAAGAGAAAAGGAAAGAAGGAAAGAAAAGGAAAGAAAAGAAAAAAGAAAAGTAAGAAAAGAACCCTAACTGGTTTGGCTCAGTGGATAGAGCATCAGCCTGCGGACTGAAGGGTCCCAGGTTCGATTCCGGTCAAGGGCATGTATCTTGGTTTCAGGCACATCCCCAGTAGGGGGTGTGCAGGAGGCAGCTGATTGATGTTTCTCTCTCATCGATTTTTCTGACTCTCTGTCCCTCTCCCTTCCTCTCTGTGTAGAAAATCAATAAAATATATTAAAAAATAAATAAATAAAAAGAAAAAGAAAAAATTTTTAAAAAAAGAAAAGAAGTAGCTATATCAGGCAAGGTCGTAAATCTCAATATGAGGTTAAGCAATCATCATCAGCTCACTGACTTGGAATTTTTGTAAGGGACGCGTTTAAAAGGGTTAGATAATAATGGCCAGATAGTGGCGGCTATGCCAGATGGAACAGATAAGGAATGGAAGATAAAGGAAAACAATAGAAGCCAGGACAGCGGGAAAGAGCTCTGGGCGTGGACAAGTCATCAAAACCACTGGACATGTTTTGGGGCCTACGATACTGAAGTCACGGAATGCTTTCGGGTGGAGCAGAAACTGGGGTGGCTGGTTTAGAAACAACCTGTGATTCACGACCTGACCTTATTGCCAGCAGGAAGAATGACCCATCCAGCCATTCCCATCTTAGAGAGGCTGCGAGCCCAGCAGTAGAACTGGTTCCAGCGGTTCCATTCCCACCCTAGGAAAGAGGGCGAATTCTGAATCTGCAGAGAAGCGGGGCTCGGGAACCTGGAGACGACTCCATGCCAACTTGCCCATGAAAGTTCCCAACTCTCATAAGGAAATGTTACTGAGTTCCACTTTTCCAGGACATCAATGCGCTCTCGAAAACTGCAGATGTCATCATAACCGCAGCCAGTTCTGCCACAACTTCTCGTTCCAGTAGGAGCCCAGTGACTCCAGCAAAAAAACGCTCCCCATGCTGCCAGAAACCCCGCCCCCGCCCGTAACCATAGGAACGCTGACAAGCCCCAAGCCCCGGGATTCCCGGTCCCGCCCCCTCCCTCTTGAATATTGTTTCTCACTCTCTGTCCACATGGGCGCACCACCTCCCTATTGGTCAGTGCCCTTGGGCTGTGCCTCGCCCCAGCCAATAAGCGGCCTGTGCACGTGCACAGCTGCGTATTCCGATAGGTCACTACGGGCCGATCACGCACTGCCTACCTGCGCCAGCGAACCGCGTGGGGCGCCAATGAAATGACTCAGTAGCCACTTCCAACCAATCGGCACCAGGCGGGGTTCGCCGCCGGCCTATGGGCGCGCGCCGGGGGCGGGCTGTCCCGGCCGGGTCTCCAGTCCCAGCGGGGTTTGTTAAAGCGACAGGCCCCACGGCGCGCCAGGTCCTCCACGGGGCATCGCACCGCGGCCACTGCGGCCCTCCGTGTGCGGCTGGCGCCCGTGACAGCGGCGCCGCTCTGCTCCCGACCCCGGATCCCTGGCGCTGCCGATCTGTTCGGCGGGATGGGCGGGGAAGCGGGGTCGGCAGCGGCCCTGGGCTCCGAGGGTCGCGTCAAGAGCCTGGGTCTGGTGTTCCAGGACGAGCACAAGGGCTGCTATACGAGCGGCGAGACGGTGGCGGGGCACGTGCTGCTGGAGGCGGCCGAGCCCGTGGCCCTGAGCGCACTGCGCCTGGAGGCCCTCGGCCGCGCCACTGCCGCCTGGGGCCCGAGCGCCGGCTCCGCAGCCCCGGCCTCCGCCTCGGAGGTGGAATACCTGAACGTGCGGCTGACCCTGCGCGAGGCTCCGGCTGGTGAGCGCGGGGACACAGCCCCGAGGTCCGGGTGCCAGCAGGGACGCTTGGGAGGAGGGGGCGCGCCGGGAGATGCCCACCTGCCCGGTGGGCGGCGGCGGGCTCCGGGGGGTGGGGTCCCCGTCGCCGGTCACGCGCAGGTAACAATGACCGCACCCCGCAACCTCACAGCACCGGGGAGATCCCGCGCGCGGGGGGTGCATCCCCCCCCACCTGGCATCCCAGACCTTCTAGGACCGCTCTGGGCGTGAGCCGGTTGTCATGGAAACCTGGGATGCGCGGTCAGAACCCAGCATCTGGGACTGCAGGTCTTGTGTCCCCTGCAGGCCTGGGGGGGGGGGGGG
>JAWPEG010000013.1:2865463-2921376 GCA_035771395.1 Myotis vivesi | reverse complement strand
GTGTGTGTGTGTGTGTGTGTGTGTGTGTGTGTGTGTGTGTGTGTGAGTGAATGTGTTTTTTTTATCTTTATTGTTGAAAGTATTACATAGGTCCTCCCCCACCCTCCCCCTTAACCTCCTCCAGCCCAGCCCTCTCTGGAGTTGTTACCTGAGCAATAAGCTTAGACATTCATGTCTTTGGCTGTGCTCAGGCTCTTGGTCACGTCCTTCAGCGGGAAGTATGGAGGCATTCATTACTGCCTGAGGGCGGTCTTGGAGAGGCCCAGGCTCCCTGAGCAGAGTGTCAGGCGGGAACTCCAGGTGATCAGTCACATCGATGTCAACACGCCGGCATTACTCGTAAGTCCTTCCTCCTTCCTTCCCGCCCCTGCCCTCCCTTCCTCCTTCCTCTCTGTGGTGGAATCCACGCCGAGCCAGTTTAGGGCTCATCTGCCCTGTCCTTTTCCCGATATGATCTCGTAACCCCGTGGTCGGCAAACTGCGGCTCTCGAGCCACATGCGGCTCTTTGGCCCCTTGAGTGTGGCTCTTCCTAAGCCTTAGGACAGTGATGGCGAACCTATGACACGCGTGTCAGAGGTGACACGCGAACTCATTTTTTTGGTTGATTTTTCTTTGTTAAATGGCATTTAAATATATAAAATAAATATCAAGAATATAAGTCTTTGTTTTACTATGGTTGCAAATATCAAAAAATTTCTATGTGACACGGCACCAGAGTTAAGTTAGGGTTTTTCAAAATGCTGACACGCCGAGCTCAAAAGGTTCGCCATCACTGTCTTAGGAGTTACCCTAATGAAGTTCATAACAATGTACCTACCTATATAGTTTGTTTAAAAAATTTGGCTCTCAAAAGAAATTTCAACCGTTGTACTGTTGATATTTTTTAAAAATATATTTTATTGATTTTTTACAGAGAGGAAGGGAGAGAGATAGTTAGAAACATCGATCAGCTGCCTCCTGCACATCTCCTAATGGGGATGTGCCCGCAACCCAGGTACATGCCCTTGACCGGAATCGAACCTGGGACCTTTCAGTCCGCAGGCTGACGCTCTATCCACTGAGCCAAAACGGTTTCAGCGAGTAGTGTTGATATTTGGCTCTGTTGACTAATGAGTTTGCCGACCCCTGTACGCATAGGCATGCATCCTACACCTGTGCTCCGAGGTTGAGCAAATGACAAATCGCGTGTGTGAACGCTATGGGCCGCTTCTGCCAACCGGTGACGCAGGCCGGGGACGCACGGATAAGGCTTATTAATAATAATAACTCGGACCCAGAGAGCCGTCACTTCCCCCAGAGCCGCCACACGCACGGGGCTCCACCCTCCCGTAATAGCAGGTTGGGGAGCAGCAATTACACAAGAGTATTAATCACGCGCAGCCTGTGATTGAGGCCCGGGCCATTATGCTGTGCACCCGGCCCTCTCGCATGTCATTTCTAACACGAAGTATGCGCCTGCAGCTGTGTGGGGATCCTTTCACTGATCATCTCCTTCTGACAGATCTGGCCGCATGACAGCATTGAACTTCTAATAACCACCCGGAATACCGCAGCCCGAGGAGAAAGATTGGGCCATAAGTAACAAGGGAATAGCCGTGACGGGGGCTAATGAGCGAGGTTCTTTTATCTAAACCCACATTATCAAAATCATATAAAATTATACCTTGTGCTTTCATGATAGCTGCTGGGACCTAATGGTTCTTCATTTCAATATGAATGATTTTTTTTTTTTTTACTTCATAAAACATACTGGGGTAATTCAAACTTTTCATCATGAGACTGGCCACAAAGATGTT
The DNA here is from genome assembly GCA_035771395.1 of Myotis vivesi. NCBI lineage: Eukaryota > Metazoa > Chordata > Mammalia > Chiroptera > Vespertilionidae > Myotis > Myotis vivesi. The sequence goes on along the minus strand of JAWPEG010000013.1, from coordinate 2,919,579 downwards.
ATTTTAATATGGGAGGATTCTTTTTTTTTTTAGCTAATGCTTTTAAAGATAAGGGAAAAAGCCAGGAGTTAGAGGAGTTGTTTAACTCTATTTTCGCATGAAAATGGAATAGAATTTACTCTAATGTTACCTTTAGATTGTGAAAATATTAACAGATGTGCCCTGTTTGCACATTTGAGACCCAAATCATAAATGAACCGGCACCCAGCGATCCGGTTTATAGCTATGGCTTACCCCTGGCTTAACACCTTTGAAAACTGACAATGCTACATATCTTGTATTTTTAAAAACTAACTCGAATTGGGAGATAAACTATTTATGGGGCCATTGTGGCAAATGATTTAAAGAGCTTTTCTTTTTTGCCAAAAAAAAAAGAGATACTATTATCCTTTATTATTCTCTCTTTTATAAAACTATATTTTTATTGGTTTCAGAGAGGAAGGGAGAGGGAGCGAGAGATAGAAACATCAGTGATGAGAGAGAATCATTGACTAGCTGCCTCCTGCACACTCCCTACTGGGGATGGAGCCCTCAACCCAGGCATGTGCCCTTGACCGGAATCGAACCTGGGACCCTTCAGTCCGCAGGCCGATGCTCCACTGAGCCAAGCCGGCCAGGGCTACTATTCTTTCTATAAACAAAGAAGAAAAACATTGTAACTTTGGGCTTTACAATGAACTTGTGATCTGAGCATCTTGTAACCCGAGCCTTTTGAGTCTCGTATCATTTCCTTTGCTGCTTGTGGATTGGAAAGGGCGGTGGTGTGTTCATAACTATTTGGATCCTTAACCCTGGGTATGTTTTCCTGCCATTACACCAAAACCACAAGCCATTCTACATTAAAAACACTGGAAATATCTGCCTAACAATGTATTTTGAAGGAAGTGGGGAGGAAAAAGCGGCCGTTGGCTTATCCCACAGTGTACACGCCAAAACATGATGATTATTGATTTTTCTGCCATTTCTCCTTTGACCTGATCTCCGTATTAAGTCTTAAAATAAAATAGTAGTTCTCACATGTTAACAGGGGTGACTGGTTGCTTTTGTAAGGGTTGGTATATCATTTCCCTGAAACATAATGACTAGGATGGTCCCACCCTAACGTGAATCTGAACATTCACCTGAGTTTTCCTAAAAAGGGAATGATTTTCAGTGCTTCCTGTTTCAGTAAGTATTCTACCTAAAATGTCACGGGAGAACAGAGAGGTTGATCTATCTTTTGGAAGACATTCCTTTACTACTCCGTCAGGAAGAATAACATCATTTTCTAAGTTTTGTGAATTTCCTGGACTGGTGTAATTAAAGCTGTTTTATTATTTGGAATTTCCAAGAGCCCCGTATTGAAAACTCAAGAGAAAATGGTTGGCTGCTGGTTTTTCACGTCGGGCCCCGTGTCCCTGAGTGCCAAAATCGAAAGGAAGGGATATTGTAACGGTAAGCACGATGTTTTGAAAGTTCACCGCTAAATTTAAGTGATTTTAAATAGTGTGTGTTGTCATTTCTGAAGTATACACTATTTTAAAACATGAATAATAGATGTTGCTGTTTTTAATGTAAATAATTGATATGTAGCCCGGCCGGTGTGGCTCAGTGGTTGAGCGTCGACCTATGAACCAGGAGGTCATGGTTCGATTCCCGATCCAGGGCACATGCCTGGGTTGCGGGCTCGATTCCCCAGTAGGGGGAGTGCAGGAGGCAGCTGGTCAATGATTCTCTCTCATCATTGATGTTTCTATCTCTCTCTCCCTCTCCCTTCCTCTCTGAAGTCAATAAAAATATATATTTTTTAAAAGTAAATAACTGATATTTAAATATTTTTGAGTGGACAAGTAGATTCCAATAAAACGCCAGGTATTCCTGACATCAGTCCCGTTGCTCTTACGCCTGGGAAAGTGGGTAAATACTGGTGTCTTGTTTTCATGTGAAAGAATGTCCACAGCAGTGTTGCTCAGAGGAGAGCTCTTGTACGAAAGCGCTGCTGGGCATTCTGATTCCACGCTGGGAATACAAACACTCGGGGGCTGGAATGTAGGACACCGGCCAGCTTAACAGTCTGCTGATATCAGAGCTCCCACGTGAAGGGCCCGATTCCATTCCAGGGATCTGGCCCCCACCCCGGGGTCCCGGCTTATCGGAAATGAAGGGGGGATGGTAGGTAGGATGGTGGGCGTACATGCGCATGGAAAACTTGCCCACCGTGCATTGTTTTATTCGTGCCTGACCATCCAGTCCTTAAAAGCCAAGGTTCAGTTCTTGGGGGGGGGGCAGATTTAATTGGGGGGCACTGAGCTAGTCAGTGATCTTTTGTACTTAATACGGCATTCAATCATTAACTTGTCTGTCTTATCTTAATTTTTAAAGATATTAGTCATTTACATCACTTTAGAACTGATAACCTAATATCACAACATTAGAAAGTGAATAATCCATAATGGTAAAAGGGTAATAGGCTCATTAGACCAGATGACCTTCCATGGAAGCTAGGGCTTCAGGGAAGCCCGGATCCCAGGTGCTAGAGGGAAGTTAGTGCCGGCAGCCAGAGGAAGGAAGGCTTACTCTGGAATAAATTTCATGCATCAGGCCTCTAGTCCTATATAATCCAAGGCTAATGTGCAAATTGTCCCCTTGATGGGGAGTTCGATTGGGAGTTCAACCAGGGAACGGACGGCTGGCCAACCGCCCACGGCCCCTCCCTCCCGGCTGGCCCCGCCCCCAACCCTCCCAACCTGTGCATGAATTCGTGCACCGGGCCTCGAGTGCAATAATAAAACAACGTCCACCACAACCTGCAGTGAATTTTCATTCCTCCGACTCAGATTTACAATAAGTTTTCCCTCAGGGCTTCTCAAAACTTGGAGTTTTGTTGTGAACCTTTCAGCTTTCCTTGGCAACAGCTCTACTCCACCGCGGGGAGAACTTCCTGCAAAGTCTCTGAAGGTTTTGTGTGTTGTTTTTTTTTCCATTTTTAGGAGAAGCTATTCCAATCTACGCAGAAATAGAGAACTGTTCCTCCCGCCTGGTCGTCCCCAAAGCTGCTATTTTCCAAACCCAGACGTACTTGGCCAGCGGGAAAACGAAGACCGTCCGGCACATGGTCGCCAACGTGCGAGGAAACCACATCGCTTCTGGGAGCACCGACACGTGGAACGGGAAGATGCTGAAAATCCCGCCCCTCCCGCCGTCCATCCTGGACTGCTACATCATCAGAGTGGAATACTCCCTGGCGGTAAGCAGAGCTCTCGGCAAAACCAGCAGCCGAATGGAGCAGTGCCGGCGCCGTGGTCCTGGGACTATGCACGCTTGATACCTAGGGAACTGGCATTTCAGGGCAGCAGCATTGCACCAAACTGTGGACCCTACAAGCAAAACTATCCCCCTACAGCAGCGGTTCTCAACCTGTGGATCGCGACCCCTTTGGGGGTCGAACGACCCTTTCACAGGGGTCACCTAAGACCATCGGAAAACACATCTATGATTACATATTGTTTTTGTGATGAATCGCTATGCTTTAATGATGTTCAATTTGTAACAATGAAAATACATCCTGCATATCAGATATTTACATGACGATTCATAACAGTAGCAAAATGACAGTTATGAAGTAGCAACGAAAATAATGTTATGGTTGGGGGTCACCACAACATGAGGAACTGTATGAAAGGGTCGAGGCGTTAGGAAGGTTGAGAACCACTGCCCTACGGGATTTAATTAAATGACATGAAAGAATTCAGGTGCATGGTGAGTGCTTGTATTGAAGGACACGAACTTCCTCTTCTATGGTTATTATGTAAGCCACGCTCACTAGCAGTGAAGTGTGTTAAAGCCACGGCTCCCCGTCCCTGAGTGTGCGCAGTATGTGGTGCACTCCTCCTGTGGTCTGGTCTGTCCTTCGGTTTATTGGGTCTCGACAATGGACAATTGTATGGCGGGGTGGTGGCAGGTGACAAAGGCATTTGTTTCTATGAAAAATAAATGAATCAGCTGTTTCTGTAAGGTTTAACTTGGTTGGTGCCTTTTCTTGTTTTTAAAAACATATTTTATTGATTTCAAAGAGGAAGGAAGAAGGAGAGAGAAACACCAATGATGAGAATCATTGATCGGCTGCCTCCTGCACACCCCCTTCTGAGAATGGAGCTCGCAACCCAGGCATGTGCCCTAGACCGGAATCGAACTCAGGACCTTTCAGTCCCTAGGCCAGCCGTGGGCAAACTACGGCCCTCGGGCGGCCCGTTTGAAATGAGTAAAACTAAAAAAAAAAAGACCGTACCCTTTTATGTAATGATGTTTACTTTGAATGTATATCAGTTCACACAGACACTCCATCCATGCTTGTGTTCCGGCCTCCGGTCCAGTTTAAGAACCCATTGTGGCCCTCGAGTCAAAAAGTTTGCCCACCCCTGGTCTAGGCCGATGCTCTATCCACAGAGCCAAACAGGCTAGGGTTGTTAGTGCCTTTCTATGTCTTTCATTTCCTTTTTCTTCTTTTTTTTTTTGGCATAATAGGTGTATATTCACATCCCTGGTGCTAAAAAACTGATGCTGGAGCTGCCCCTGGTGATCGGGACGGTCCCGTACAACGGCTTTGCCAGCAGGAACTGCAGCATGGCCAGCCAATCCAGCGTGGACATGAGCTGGTGGGCACTGGCGCTGCCCGAACAGCCCGAAGGTAAAGGGCCTGGGGTTCTCCCAGAATGAAGCTTTGCACGCGAAGTACCTAAGCACAGGATGGGGAACAGAGTGAGGCCTCAGATGGGAATTCCTGCTTCCCCCAGAGCTACGCTTTCTCTTCCTCTTACTAAACCCATCAGACAGTTTTACGAGAAGCCACTGAGAGTGCAGCTTGCCCAGGAATAAAGTCTACATTTCCTGATTCTGGTGTAGAATAGTAAAGCAACGAAAGGGAGTCAGCATGAAAGTACAGGGTCATATATTTTCTGTAGCCACAGTTCTTTTTTTGTTTTTAAATATGTTTTTATTGGTTTCAGAGAGGACGAGAGAGGGGGAGAGAGAGAGAAACATCAGTGATGAGAGAGAATCATGGATCGGCTGCCTCCTGCACACCCACATTGGGGATCGAACCCGCAACCCGGGCATGTGTCTTTTTTTTTTTAATATATTTTTATTGATTTTTTTTTTTACAGAGAGAAAGGGAGAGGGATAGAGAGTTAGAAACATCGATGAGAGAGAAACATCGATCAGCTGCCTCCTGCACACCCCCTACTGGGGATGTGCCCGCAACCAGGGTACATGCCCTGGACCGGAATCAAACCTGGGACCCTTCAGTCCACAGGCCGACACTCTATCCACTGAGCCAAACTGGTTAGGGCCCAGGTATGTGTCTTGATGGGGAATTGAACTGTGACCTCCTGGTTCATAGATTGATGCTCAACCACTGAGCCACGCCGGCCAGGCTGTAGCCACATTTCAATGATTTTTTTTTTAAACCTAGACTATAATACACACCTCAAAAGAATAGAGTATCATCAATACTAGTCGTTTCATCAAAGCAGACTCTCCTAAATGCTTTTTGGTGCAATGTGCATAAAAACTTGCTGATCAGAGGGAAGGGCACCACTGCTTCATCATCAGCTCAAGAGAGACTTCTTGTTTCCCTAAGAGTTCAGAGAGGCTCGTGGAGTTGGGTTTTGCAGAGGTGTCTTAGTCCCGCCCCTTTCCGCTTCAGCCCCCCCAGATTACAGGGACGTGGTGTCAGAAGAAGAAGTCTCCAGGCACGGCGCTCCTTACCCGCGGCCGCCCAGCTGGGAGGGAGAGGCCCGCTGCCCCGCCTTCACCTGCATCCAGGACTTCCGGCTTCAGCCCCCACCTCTTTATTCCGAGGTAAACAGAGCGAAAGCAGGTCCATTTGACCTGCACCCTGCATTGTGCTCTCTGTGCAGGAGCCTTGGTCTATGGCTAACGCCTAGGTCAGTGGTTCTCAACCTTCCTAATGCTGCGACCCTTTCATACAGCTCCTCATGTTGTGGTGACCCCCAACCATAAAATTATTTTCGTTGCTACTTCATAACTGTAATGTTGCTACTGTTATGAATCGTCATGTAAATATCTGATAGGCAGGATGTATTTTCACGGTTACAAATTGAACATCATTGAAGCATAGTGATTAATCACAAAAATAATATGTAATTATGTATGTGTTTTCCGATGGTCTTAGGCGACCCCTGTGAAAGGGTCGTTCGACCCCCAAAGGGGTCTCGACCCACAGGCTGAGAACCGCTGGTCTAGGTAGTAGGGGATCCATATTTAAAACAAGTTCCTGAGTTTGTTTACGGTGACGACAGATGACCACTGTGTCACCGGCCACCTTCTCCAATGGAGGACTTTCCTTGTGCTCCGTTAGCACGTGGGACATGGCCAAGGACCACGGAGCATCTAAGCGCCTCCCGGGACTTCGTGGTCGCCCCCCTCGAGTCCTTAGAAACAGGTCCCGGAGTCGCTGTCAGGTAGTAACCGGGCTGCTCTCTCTCTTGCAGGTCGATCCGCATCCCAGTCGCATCGGGGAGACCCAGCCTGTCTCCTTCATCCTCTGACCACGCCTCAGAAATCACTGTGACCCGCACCAGAGAGCGCAGGCTTGCTCTCCACCGCCTTTCCTGGACGGAGGGAGGGACGATTCGCTTAAGAACATTAATAGGTCGACACCAAGGAATTAAAAACTACGTGAACTTTCCAGGGCCCGACGGGACTGTTGCCCGAGCTGATGGCAGGGCCCAGTGTCCCCGAGGAAGAGTGGGCGACCTTGGGAAGCCGCAGCAGCATGTCACGGGAGTCCCGCTGGGGACCCAGTAAGCGAAGGGGCCTGGAAGGTGTGTGACCGGGGCAGCGTGCCTCCCGAGGGAGCGCAGAGCGGAGCAAAGGGATGCTGAGCTTCTGGGCTTAGGGCGCGCTCTGGGAAGGCACTTGATTTGGGAGAAGTTGGCGGTGCAGGGATTTGCAGGCCCCGGGGTGGGGGCGGGGTGGGGGGGGGGGGCCAGGGATTGCCTGATTCCTCCCCTACACCCTAGGACTCAAGTCCAGGAAAGACCTTTCCTGAGGTCGCGGTCCTGGGAGGTGATTGGGCGCTCACTCTCCCCCAGGGCTGGTTTGAGACGGGGTTTGTAAGTGGGCGATGGAGTAGGATGCAGTGCAGCAAGCGTCCCTCCCCAGGCCTGTCAATTCCAAGGGGAAAGATGAGCTTCAACCCGGAAACCCGTCTGTGTTAGGCTGGGGTTTTTCCCCTCTTTAAGCACCTGGACAGGATACGTGTTTGGTTTCCCCCATGACTTATTTATAGGAGCATGTCAGGAAGAGAAGCGGGGGAGGATGTTGCATCTTTAGAAGACCTTGATAACTATTCCAGAAAGAGAGAAAAAGGTCTTTTCCTAACCTACCTCTAGGGGCGATCGGATTGGTTTGAAACCTCGGTCTGACAAGTTTTTGGAGGGTCTACACGTTGCAGTGGGGTCTTCACCGCATCTGATACCGCACCAGGGAAGAGGCCATACAGTTAGCGTTGGAGGGAAGTTCGCGGATAAACATATATACCAAAGGGCATTTCAAAATAAATACAGAGTCAAAGAGGGTAGACATGCCATTTTTTTTTAAAGGCGTGGATTTCATTCCTGGCGGGAAGACTTCGTGGCTCCTGGTGACAGGCACCGCCTTGTACCGCATTAGTCCAATTCTTCAGCGATTGTGTTTAAACTGTGATCTCAATTATTGTTTTGGTGCAATCTCGGATTAGCATTTAACCTCAGGACAGTGAGACCAGCAGGCTAGTGCCACTGCTAAAATTCTGAGGAGTGTTTTCCCTCTCCCCCTGGGCCCTCGCAGTCCTGGTCTCAGGGTCCCGTGCTCTGTCCTCCCGTCTGTTGGTAACGTGGACTGGGAGCGAGTTTGGACAGGAGAGGACAGGAGGTGGGGTTCCTGCGATGGAGATTTGGGACCAGCCGAGGCCTTGGGTCTCCCCCACGTCCTAGGATTTGATCTAGAAACCCGGTGCTTCATTCAACAGAACCGTTTACCCTTCAATCAGTGTGTTTGGTGAGGAATAGAAAAAAAAATTCTCTCTGGTTAAATTCTGAGTTAAAAAATGAGTCGGCCACCTGATCAGGGATTTTTCTACAGACATTAGCTACATGTATGTTTTTTTTCACCCCTCTCTTCTCCGTGGTCATCGAAGCCTCTTTCCATGGGAGCCACTGTTTAAAAACCGCCATGCAAGACGGTTACACCGACACGCATGCGTGGGCCTGAAATTGTCCCTGCCTGGGTTTCCGACTGCTCGTTTTGATGTTCGCTGTGAAACAGGGATATGTGTTTAAGCACGGTCGAAACTGTTTCGGTTTTACTTTTAAAGAGATCACCTTCCACCACTGGTTGAATTCTAAATAAGTTCACGCGCCTCGTCCAGACTTGGTCCGTCTCCACGACACCCAGACACAGTGAAGAGTGAAGTGGAACAGGGAGGAGGACGAGAAGGTCTGAGTGTTTGGCTCCAGATCGAAAAGCCACGACTTCCTAGACTCTCCCCCCGGGGTTGCTTTCTCCAGTTGGTTGGAGGAATCATGACGTGAACCCAGAAAACGGAAGCACAGCTGACATAGCCCTGAAGACCTCACAAGTGGGGTTGCTCTTTTCATTCCTATCAGTATGTCTGCCCTTCAGTGGGTAGAAACAGCATTCCTTTCCATATCGAGAGTTTATGAGTGTAGTTCATTCTACACGGGAGCAGAGAATACTTGGCAATGAAGGTAAAAAGTTAGCTAGCTGTTGTATTTGCTTGCATAGCTCCTTGTTTAGTTTCCAAAGAAAACATGGCCTTAGAATTTTCTTTCTGATGCAAACATTTTGCAGTTGAAAATGTGAAACTTTTGGCACACAAAAAATCTTCTGTGGGTAGAACTTTTTTTTTCTTCAATAAGAAACTCAACAGGCAGAGGGTTGTGTTTTTGATAAGTTGACGATGACCGCTTTTTTATTTTTATTATTAAAAATGTAGCAGTTTAACCCACAGGAAAAAAAAAACAATGAAAATTGTATTTTGTACTCTTGTTTGAACCCTATGGGTTCCTTTTGTTAATAAAATGATCACACTGATGCTGGGAGTCACTGGTTTGGTTTTGTTCTGTTCTCTTTGGGTGTGACTCTGACGTAAACTGTTACAGACTTAAGGGAAGTCGGTACCATAAAACCAACACGCACTGCAGTTAGGATGCCTTTGTGTCCAGCGGGTCCGACCCTATTTATTTTTTATTTTATTTTATGTTGTTGTTCATCCTCACCCGAGGATATATTTCCACTGATTTTTAGGAAGAGGGAGAAACAGAGAGACAATCGATGTGAGAGAAACACATTGATTGGTTGCCTCCTACATGAGCCCTGACCAGTGCCCAGGCCAGGGAGAAGGCTGCAACCGAGGTACATGCTCTTGACCGGAATCGAACCCGGGACCCTTTGGTCTGCAGGCCAACGCTCTATCCACGGAGCCAAACCGGTTAGGGCTTCTGAGCCTGTTTTTACAAAGGGCTCGGTTTCCCCAACATCAGTGTAGGAGAAGCAGTTAAGAGGAGTAATACGTATAAGCTCTATGGGTGGATAACAGAGCATGATCTGCTTTTATCCCCAAATGTAGTGGCCACTTTTCAAAGCCCTGGATTGATTTAGTAGGTCTGGTGGGCAGCCGGTGGGCCCCCCCACACTAGGGACACGGGCCTAAATAAATCTTCCCTTTCCATTGAATACTCACATAGACAAAAGCCATATGTGTTGTTTTGGGGTTTTTATCGGGGGGGAGGGTGTTGTTTTTAAAATATATTTTTATCGATTTCAGAAAGGAAGGGAGAGGGAGAGAGAGAGAAACATCAGTGATGAGAGAGAATCACTGACCGGCTGCCTCCTGCACACCCCCTACTGGGGATCGAGCCCACAAGCTGGGCCTGTGCCCTGACTGGGAATCGAACCGTGACCTCCTGGTTCATAGGTCAATGCTCAACCACTGAGCCACGCCAGCCGGGCAAGCCATCTGTTTTAATACAAGGACTTAGAAACCTGCCCAGACCCTCAGTCCTGGAAAATTAACCTTAGCCAAGAGGTAAAAATTAGCCCAGGCGTTTACTCCTCAAGTATTGATACTGTGTGAGATGGTGTTCAGTAAACCAATAATAAATATCGGCCGCATCCGCATTTGCAGTCACCATAAATGAAAACATCTGTCCCAGAACTATTCTCACATCGAGGGCACGTTCATTATCGTGTCTGTAGTTCATATCGGAAAGTCGTGGGCTGTGAAATGTAGAACGGAGGCAGGACAGTCCAAAGAATCTAGGACAACGCCCTCAGGTTACAAATGAGAATACAGAACCCGGAGGTGTAACCGGGAGGTTGGACCTACATTCCCTGCAAGAGCCCTGCTCCCTCTAAAATTTCCTGATGCCACGGCTTCCACAGAAGTCATGGAAACAGCAGCTGCTCTAAACCACATGGTTGAAGCCTCACAGACCTGGATACTAACTAAGCCCAGGCCGCGTCAAGCCTTTCGAGTTTGTATCTAAAAGCTTCATCAGTGCGTTTAATGAGTAGCTGGAACCCTTTCTTCCGCAGAGGGATTGGTTTCTAACGGTTATTTTGAAATCATTATAGACTCCCAAGAACAGTGGTTCTCAACCTGTGGGTCGCGACCCCTTTGGCGGTCGAACGACCCTTTCACAGGGGTCGCCTAAGACCATCCTGCATATCAGATATTTACATGATGATTCATCACAGTAGCAACATTGCAGTGATGAAGTAGCCACGAAAAGAATTTTATGGTTGGGTCACAACATGAACTGTATTTAAAGGGCCAGAAGGTTGAGAACCACTGTAATAACACAAGAGAAAATGGCAGGCCACAGGGCAGCATTTGCAGAAGAATTGGAGTCACATATACAGGAATTTCTGGGGACCACTGGCATCGCTCACAGAAGGTCCCACAACCCCGGTGTACTTATGGACTGTCCGTGAAAACAAACAATGCCTTTCACCCCACTGCAGCATCGCACGGTTGAGTCACGCATTCCTCCCCCTGCTGACTCTGGTGGTTTCTGAAACATTAAGTTGAGGAATTCGCTGGCACGTAAACTCCCTGGGAATTCCCACAGCGCTCCGGGGCCCTGCGTTCACGGGAAATTTCCCATCCAGTCTGGCTGGGAAGAGGGTGCCATCTTCCCAGCCATATGGCACCAAGAAGGTGCCATAACAGGAGAGTGATCCTATGTATTCATCACCCAGTCCCGCCCAAAGGGAATCCCTTATGTAACTGTAATACATTCTCAAAACCAGGAAACGGTGTTGACACAATGCATACGATCAACCAGAGCTCTGAATGCACTCGATCGTTCTTGTGTTGGTCTGTGTGCATGGTTCTGTGACATTTCATGACACGTGCAGCTTCGTACCATCACCGCAGTCAAGATAAGAACCTCCTTCCCACCAGGGAACTCTACCGCCCTGGGCAGTCACACCCGCCACTTCCCAACCCCTCATCATCCGGTTCCCATCCCTATAATTTCATCATTTGGAGAATGCTACCTAAAAGGAGTCATTCCGTATGTACCTTCTCAGTTGGCTTCTTCACTCAGCATAACACCCTTAAGATCTAGGCAATAGATCAGTAATTTGTGCCTTTAGGTTTCTTTTTTTTTTATTATTGATTTTTTACAGAGAGGAAGAGAGAGGGATAAAGAGCTAGAAACATCGATGAGAGAGAAACATCGATCAGCTGCCTCCTGCACACCTCCTACTGGGGATGTGCCTGCAACCAAGGCACATGCCCTGGACCGGAATCGAACCTGGGACCTTTCAGTCCGCAGGCCGATGCTCTATCCACTGAGCCAAACCGGTTAGGGCTGCGCCTTCTGGTTTCAGAGGAGACATTTTTAAAAGACACTAATTGACATTTATATTTTCATTTTGCAACTTGCAAAGAAGAAATGGAACATTTATGCACACATGACAGCTTAGTAAATATTTTGGTTCTGAATTTGGGAAGTACTTTTGATGCTGAAAAATATATTAAGTACCGGTTTACACAAACTTTTAGGGGCTCATTTTTAGCTCGCCTAAGCACTTGAAGTATCTTTCTTCTAAATAGCAAACTGTCTATAATAAGAAAAGCGTAATATGCTAATTAGACCAGACAACCGAACGACCTTCTGGACATCCTTCCGGATGACCTTCTGGATGAAGCCTGGGCTGCAAGGGCTGAGGCAAGCCACCGCAGCTGCAAGGGATGAGCCCCTTGCACAAATCTCGTGCATCAAATCTCTAGTTGCATTATAAATGAGCAAGACAGACCTGTGATGAGAATAAACCAAGGAAAAACTATTTCGGACTGTTTCTCCTATCCGCTTCTGAACATGCTAAATGTACTGCAAATTACACAGAAAAATTACATTTGCCTGTGTGTTTTTCTATTAAATTTTGTTATTGTTTTTTTTCTTTTTTTCTGTCTGTTCTTTCATTCCCTTTTTTCCAGTCCCACCTCCTAATATCTGAGATGAAAGCCCACGAGGAAGCTGAGAAAAACTAACTGTAGAATACAGTTATATTTATTCTTAAGGAAGCAATATCACAGAATAGGGACCAGCTCATTCAGAATATTAAGTCTTTCTCAACAGGAGAACTCCTGTTATAGAAGCCACTACGTAGGAATCTAAGGGGCATTTCCCTAAGACCAGGCATGGATCTGGTGGTGATGGAACGGAGCAGCAAACAAACACACGGTGAATGGGGTGAGGACATTGGTAAAAAGGGGTGATAGGGGCCAGTTTCCAGAATGCCACTATAACCGAATGCACCAGGACATATTTCTTAGGTGGAGCTTTTTCCCCCAGCCTCACCCAGCCACGGATCCCGGGCCTTCTGCTTCATGGAGCTGGTGGGAGCTGGGAAGGGTCCCAGGGGCCCAAGTCCAGTCTGAGCCCGGGCACCTGAGCACCCGCTGGCTCAGCCACTGCCTCCCACTGGTTGCTTGGAGACGCTCCCCAACCACTTCCCAGGTTATCTACATCCATCAGGGAGCTCGGCAGGGGTCACGTTGGGGTCATTCATACCACAATGGGTGGAGTCACAGAAAAGCAGGCCGTGTCAGAGTGTGACCATAGGAGGGACCACCAGACACCCAATGGCCCCTCTGAATGAGAGACTGGGCAGACAAGAACGCCCAGTTCGTGCTAAATTTACACGGTGTCTTTCTGAAATGCCCAAAGCGTTTCTGAAGCGGGGGACAGAGGACTAACATATCTTTAGCAAGAGGAGGCGCTTCTGAGCACATGGCTCACTGTCCCATGAGGTCAAGTTCAGGGGTGCCCAGGCCGCTAAGGGAAAGCAGAAGGTCACCTGCCTGGGTGTCTTTTTCTGTTGTTAATCCTCACCCAAGGGTATTTTTCCATTGATTTTTAGAGAGAGTGGGAGGGAGAGGGAACGACAGAGAGAAACACATTGATCCGTTGTCTCCTGCACGAGCCCCGACCAGGACCTGGGCCAGGGAGGAGCCTGCATCTGAGGTCCATGCCCTTGACCAGAATCAAACCCGGAACCCTTTGATCCACAGGCCGACACTTTATCCTCTGAGCCAAACTGGCTAGGGCTCTGGGTGTCTTATAGGAAGGAACTGAGCACCGTCTACCCTTATACCCATGCCCTGGCTTTGCACTGCACCTTGGTCCTCGCTGCCTATTCCAAGCAGCCTTGCCTCTCTGGGGAAGCATCTAGCATGCACAGACCTACGTTAGGCCTGGGGCACTTATAGCATATCTGACCGATTTAACTTTGTTTCTCTCTCCTTTTCACCTATTTGCTTGGGGTTGAGGGGTTCAGTCTCTCCTATGACTTGCATCTGCAGGAGGGCTCCCCCTGTGCACCGGCGCAGACCCCGGAGCCCAAGGAATTTTTATATTTATTACAGAGAGAGGCAAGCATCCCCTCCGCCTATTTCCATAAACACAGACGGGCAATTAATGTGTTTGGTTCAAAAGCCTGCAAACATTCGTACACCCATTTGCACGTTTAAATGGCTCCGTATAACAGTCAAGCAGGTGGTTAACTATATGTATATTAAATTCATAGAGAAGCTGGTAATTTTCCGTTATAATTGTCAGTTCACAGTTTACATGGTAAGAATTTTTTGAATAGACCCATTAGCCGAGTGAGTTAGTCGGGGGTTTTTTTTATAAATCATGTTTTATTCGCTTGTGCTACTTTAAAAAGAGGAATTTTCAGTGTTCTCCCACGAATCAATAAATATTTACTTTGGTCTTTATTCTGCCCAAATGCCAAGTTTGGCAATGGATGAAATATCATCAGGTTTTCCTAAACAGTTGTTTGAATGCGGCTGTTTTATTCGTTGTTTTGTTTAGTATTATTACTCAGCTAATGGCTTAAAAGTCTTATTCATTTGCTATTAATTCATTTTTATAAATAAAATCAAAATAGGGCTGCATCGCAGTCCCTTGGAATTTTACAACGTATTGTACTTCCCTGGTAATTAGCTTTTGACGATGCAAACTTCTGAGCCAATGAAAAGCTGTCCCCTTTCTCTAAATGATACCCTTTAAGAGCCAAACTCCAAAATAGACAGCACTGACTTAGGCATAATAAGATTTGATGATTTTTGTCACCGTGGATAATATCTCTCGTTCCCAAAAGGCACGAGGCATCATTCGGCTTTTATAGCACAACAGGCAACGCGGGACGCCAGGCCTGTGGGGAGAACTCGGCTCTGGTGTTGAGATGCTGGGAGCCACTCGGAGAAGTGGCTCCAACATTCTCTACACTTGTCATTCCCTCAGGTCGATCCTGGATTTCTCCTTGAAAACAGGATCAGACAGGACCGTCTCATCCCCAAGGCATGTCAAGACGGCTGGCGGAGGGTTTTCAGGTCATTTCCAAACACTTGGAACCGCAAACCCTCTCCTCCCAGTTCACGTATCTATAGCTGCGTGCTCCCGTCTCGACATCTCCCTCCTCAATCCCTCCATCCTCTCCCGGCCCAGCCATCTGAGCTTGCACTCCCCTTAAACAGTGTAAGAAACAGGAGGCTCACCTTGTATCCTGTGAATCCAGTTAGGTTTTTATTATTATTACTAGAGGCCCAGTGCACGAAATATGTGCATGGTGGGGCAGCGGTCCCTCAGTCCAGCCTGCATCCTCTCCCATCTGGGACTGCTGGCTTCTAACCACTCACCTGCCTGCCTACCTGATCGCCCCTAACCACTCTGCATGTCAGCCTGATCGCCCCTAACTGCCCTCCCCTGCTGGCCTGATCACCCCTAACTGCTCTTCCCTGCCCCTGCCACTGTGGCTTTGGCTGGAAGAGTGTCTGGAAGATGTCTGGTCTAATTAGCATATTACTCTTTTATTAGTATAGATTATTATTGATTTCAGAGAGGAAGGGAGAGAGAGAGAGAGACATCAATGATGAGAGAGAATCATTGATTGGCTGCCTCCTACACGCCCCCTTCTGGGGATGGAGCCCGCAACCCAAGCATGTGCCCTTGACCAGAATCCAACCCGAGACCCTTCAATCCACAGGCTGATGCTCTATCCACTGAGCCAAATCAGCTAGGGGCCGGGTATATATATTTTTAATACTAAACAGTGGACATGGCCAGCCAACTATGATGACTGATGCCTTCAAGACGGGCACCAGCGGCAAGGCTCGGAGAAGAACAGTTGAGTCACTCTGCTACGGATGAACAGACAATGAACACAAACATTCAAAGGAAGTACTGGATCTCCAATCCCTGGGAGACGTCTCAGATCGCTCAGCACCCCTTAAACTGCTATCTACATGGAACAAACACAAACTGGTTATTCTCCTTGAAAAGGAAACTTTGAACAGCTCTCTCCTGCTGGTCCCTGAGGGAAGCGTTCACTGTGGGCAACACAAGCTCCACTCCGACCACAGCTCTGTGTCTGCTCCACTCGCAAGGGTTTTCCATCTAAAGTCCTCTCTTCGCTCGAGTCCCTTGAGATTCCCGAGTGGGGCACTGTAGGCAAAGTGTGATGCTGTTTTCAAAACACAGGTTTACCAGCAGAGCAAAAACAGCAAGTCAGGCCTGGCTGTGTGGCTCAGCTGGTTGAAGCGTCGTCCATGCACCAAAGGTGGCGGATTCTATTCCCTGTCAAGGCGCCTACCCAGGTTGCAACCTGGATCCCCAGTCGGGGTGTGTGCAGGAAGCAAATGATCTCTCTCTCTCTCTCTTTCTCCCCCTTCCTCTTTCTAAAATCAACAATCCTATATAATAAAAGCCTAATATGCAAATTGTCTCCTGGACCGGGAGTTTGACCATGAGTTTCTCCAGGGGGCAGGGCTGGACGGCCACCCACAGGAAGGGAGGCCTCGGCTGGCAGCCGCTAGGGACTTCACCCGTGCACAAATCCGTGCACCGGGCCTCTAGTGTTTCTATAAAAGACCTGAGCACTCAGCCTTGAAGGTCGAGGCAACAGCAGCAGCCGATATGCTATCAGAGCTGGGTAGAAAGCGAGGGGGAAAAAAATAACACAATGTCACCTCATATGAGGAAGTACACCTACAGGAGAAATTATAGCTTCTTAAACCACATTTTTAATAACACATCGGGATTTTCAAGGTCCTTTCAGGTGTGATTCTGGAGAGGTCAACAAAGCCCCCAGCACGTTCCTCCTGTGCCTATGGCTGGAACATTCTGGAAATAAACACCTGGGCCCAGGTCAAACCTCTGGGCAGGTTGGTGCTTGAACCAACAAGGTTCAGTCAGGGCATCTACCTGGAGGAGACCTCGTGAGCAGCTATCAATCCTTTTTTTTTTTTTTTTTTTTTGAGCCAACGGTTGATATATTTTATCTCACTTCAGCCTTAAGATAATGCTGTCTACGTGGTGATTCGATCGTCGTCCTTGCACACACGGGAAACCCACAGTTCGGGGAATGTAGGAGATGTTTTCAAAGGTCACAACAATAGGGAGAGCTGGGACTTCATGTGAAAGCCAGGTTTCCTGGATTTGGGGGCCGTGTGTCTGTCCCCCCACCCTGGCACTGCCCAGTGACGCCAGGCCCCAGGAGAGAAACTTGCCCGAGAGGCCTCAGACCAGTGGGCAGAGCTGCTGCCTGGGCACGTGGGAGTCCAGGAGGGAGGGGACAGTGGGCTAGAGGGTGAGGGGTGTGGGTGGTGGCACAGGGGCACTGCTCATTGGCCGTCGGCCGGACAAAGGCAAGGGACCCCGGGAGAGTTCTCACCATCTGTCCCTGGGACAGGCTGTGTGGCTGATCAGGAACCACTGCCTTTTTGAAAGTCACAGTTCAGCTCAGACTGGACAGAGGAGTGCACAGAGGAGGCCAGTGCAACTGGACCTCCTCCATAGAAAGGGGCTGGATGAGCACAGGATTGAAGGAAGGGGGAGCATAAAGGTGTATGCAGACCCTAGAGCCAGTTCGGCTCAGTGGGTAGAGCATCAGCCTGCGGACCAAAGGGTCTCGGGTTCGATTCCGGTCAAGGGCACGTACTTCCGTTGCAGGCTCCTCCCCAGCTAGAGCCCTGGTCGGGGCATGTGCAGGAGGCAACCAATCGATGTGTTTCTCTCACATCGATGTTTCTGTCTTTCTCTCTCTCTTTTCTGCTCTCTCTAGTCAACAGAAAAATATCCTTGGGTGAGGATTAACAACAAGAAAAGAAAGATGCAGGCAGGACAGGGGGAGGCAGCCCAGCCAAGGGCACTTGGGCAGCTGTCACAACAACATTCCTTCCCGTGACTGTGTACCTTTCATATCTGTATTGTGGGAAGGGATCCAAAGGGCCACGACCTTGACTTTCCTTCTGTTATTACGACCTTGGGCCTCTTCCCATACACCCTCCGTGCATTAAACAGAGCTCCCCTATCTCCTGCAGGGGGTTCCCAAGCTCAGGTAGAAGGGACCCAAGAAATCACCGAAACCAGCCAATTTACCCATTTCTAGGTGAGGATGCCAAGGCTGGAGATGGTGAGGAACATGACCAAGGTCGCCGGGCACTCCCTCCTCCCTGGCATTTTCCACTGCTAAGACTAGAGCTGACCTTTCGTTTTTTTTTTTTAGACTTGAGATATTGGCTGTGCATATATTGAGGGGGAAAAAAAGCATAGTCAAGAAATGGGCTGCCCTAGCTGGTGTTGCTCAGTGGATAGAGCGTAAGCCCACGGACTCAAGGGTCCTGGGTTCGATTCCAGTCAAAGGCACATACTCGGTTGCAGGTTCCCTGGCCCTGGTCGGGGTGTGCAGGAGGCAACCAATAGATGTGTCTCTCTCACATCGATGTTTCTCTCTGCCTCTCCCTCCCCCTTCCACTCTCTCGGAAAATATCCTCGAGTGAGGATGAACAACAACAACAACAAAAAAGCAAGTCTCTCTCTTAACTCTGGGACACGGATTCTATCTCAACGACCCCGAGACTGAGCAGGGATGGGGGTGGAAACTTGGACTGATTTAAGTTGAGGAAACGTACAACAATCCCTGACGTCGATTCAGGAAATGACAAAGTCGTCATTGTCTCAGCGGCCACGGCACCGTGTCCTGGAGACACCCTTGCCCTTTAGAGACGCGTTCAGGAAACCCACAGAGAGAGGACAGTGCACGAGTGACACACCCATTAGAGGTCGGGTCTCCTCTTGCCTCCTCTCGGCTCCCTCCGGCCCCCTTTTCCCCTCAATGGTTCACACGGTCTCCTTCGTGCACAATCAGGTCCCTGGCTGGAACCTCGAACCCTCGTCGCTAGCAACAGGAACTGTCAAAGAATCATCCCTGTGGCTCTCTAGTCCCTGTAGATAAAACCTTCTCTTCCTATCCGGCCTGCGTGGCTCAGTGGTTGAGCGCCGACCTATGAACCAGGAGGTCACAGTTTGATTCCTGGTCAGGGCACATGCCCGGGTTGCGGGCTCGATCCCCACTAGGGGACGTGCAGGAGGCAGCCGATCGGTGATTCTCTCTCCTCATTGATATTTCTCTCTCTCTCTCTCTCCCTCTCTCTTCGTCTCTGAAATCTATAAAAATAAAACCATCTCTTCTTCTTATCATTTAAGATGTCAACTCTTACAAAGGTAAGCACAGATTACTGGTAGGCACCGCAGGAAACATCATACAAGAGGGACCTTTTCAGTCAAGTCTGAGTTCAGCCAGAGAACATTCATACGGACGTGCCATGGAGGGGGGAAGGGTCTTGTGTTGTTGTGAGAGTCTCATCCACTATTTCAGAGCAGAAAGCTTCTTGGCTTGGTGACGTGAGGGGGAGCCCTCGCCCCAGCCCTCAGGACCCGGGCACCCTCCATCCTTGTGTGAAAATAGTGTCACCGTGAGGACAGAGCTACGCTTGGCTCATCACAAGGACATTTCCACAGCTGAAAGCAGTGTGGCTCATCAAAAATACTTGCTATGGCCCTAGCCGGTGTGGCTCAGTGGATAGAGTCTTGGACTGCGGACGGAAGGGTCCCGGGTTCGATTCTGATCAAGAGCACATGTACATCAGTTGCAGGCTCCTCCCCGACCTGGGCCCTGGTCAGGGCTCGTGCAGAAGGCAACCAATCGATGTGTCTCTCTCACATCCATGTTTCTCTCTGTCTCTCCCTCTCTCTCCCACTCTCCTTAAAAATCAATAGAAAAATATCCTTGGGTGAGGATGAACAGCAACAACAACAAAATACTTGCTACTGCTGCTGTTGCTTAGAGGGGATAGAAGACATGGAGAGTTTAACCCAAAGTTTATCTGATCTCTCCTTAGAGTTTAGCAGGTCAGCGAGGACAGTAGCAGCAGCACCAAAGCAAGCAGAAATGAACGTGTCTGAGGGGACGGGCCTAGCGACCTCTGGGGCTCACTTGTTTGGATGGACCAGCGGTTCTCAACCTGTGGGTCGCGACCCCTTTGGGGGTCGAACGACCCTTTCACAGGGGTCGCCTAAGACCATCGGAAAACACATCTATCATTACATATTGTTTTTGTGATTAATCCCTAGGCTTTCATTATGTTCAATTTGTAACAATGAAAAGACATCCTGCATATCAGATATTTACATGACGATTCATAACAGTAGCAACATTACAGTTATGAAGCAGCCACGGAAATAATTTTATGGTTGGGGGCCACCACAACATGAGGAACTGTATGAAAGGGTGGCGGCATTAGGAAGGTTGAGAACCACTGCCTTCGAGTTTAACAGGTCAACGAGGACAGTAGCAGCAACACCAAAGCAAGCAGAAATAAATGTGTCCTCGAGGATGGGCCTAGCGACCTCTGGGGCTCACTTGTTTGGATAGACCTTCCTGTCTTTTCGGGGGGGGGGGGGGTACCCACACCACCTCCTAGGAATTCACACCATCGCCAGCTTTGGAGGAACGCGCCCCTTGTCCTCAGACTCGCTTCTCTCTGGCTGTTTTTTCAGAACCCAGGTCCGTTTCTATCGCCAGATCTTCCCAGCTCTGGTGACCGGATTTCAGCTCTGGTTTCCTCCCGGGGGCACAGCCCAAACACTGCGTCGTCATCGGTCTGCCTTCTGACTTCAACCCTTCTTGTCTCCTTGGGAAAAGTGCCCGGTTCGACTTTCACCACACAAGGGACTGGTGTCAAGTCCGGAAACCTGAGCAAATTCCCAGGGATCTGATCCTTGGGAAATGGTTTCAGGTCTTTAAAGAGGAGAACAAAGTGAGGGCCACATGCGGACCTGACCAGCTCAGGGGAGGCCTGCATGGCGGTCTGCAAACTCAGACCTAGTCACCACGAAGGATGGTATGAAATTAAACTTGAACTAAAAGCAGTGATGGTGGGTAGTTATGTCCTAGGCTGGTATCTTCCCTGACAAGGTCAACCTTTCCCTTAATGGAGCCTATCTGTCTTTTTGCACCTATAATAACACCCCCTTGAAATGTCTGGGTAACTTGTAACTTCCCTTTTTCCGGACCCCTTGGGGCACAGCCTAATGTGCCTGGGCGCCCGGACAGATACCACAGATTCCTTCATTGCTATGTTAATTGTTCCTGTACCCACCTAAGTAGGTGTCTATCATTTTACTTTTTATCCAGTCCCAGGGGTTTCCCCCCTTGGCTTTCTCCCGCCTCTCTAATCTATCACCAATGGATTTCATGTAACCCACCTATGTCCCTTCCTTTGATTGCCATGTATAAATACAGATGTCACCGCCATTCTCCGGAGCATTGTCTCAATCCATTGAGGTTCTGCTTCCCGGCAATTGTCTATAGTTTGGCTCAAATAAACTCACAAAAATTCTTGACAGGTTTGAGTGTTTTTATGTTACAACACAGCGGTTCTCAACCTGTGGGTCGCGACCCCTTTGGCGGTCGAACGACCCTTTCACAGGGGTCGCCTAAGACCATCCTGCATAGCAGATATTTCCATGACGATTCATCACAGTAGCAACATGACAGTGATGAAGTAGCCACGAAAAGAATTTTATGGTTGGGTCACAACATGAGGAACTGTATTTAAAGGGCCAGAAGGTTGAGAACCACTGTAATGACACAAGAGAAAATGGCAGGCCACAGGGCAGTGTTTGCAGGAGAATTCGAGTCACATATACGGGAATTTCTGGGGACCACTGGCATCGCTCACAGAAGGTCCCCCAACCCCGGTGTTGGAATTACTGTCCGAGCCGCTGATGGACTGTCCATGAAAACAAACATAATGCCTTTCCCCCACTGCAGCATCGCACGGTTGAGTCACGCATTCTTCTCCCTGCTGACTCTGGTGGTTTCTGAAACATTAAGTTGAGGAATTCGCTGGCACATAAACTCTCTGGGAATTCCCACAGCGCTCCGGGCGCCTGCGTTCACGGGAAATTTCCCTTCCAGTCTGGCTGGGAAGGAGTCCAGGTGCCTAAAATAGGCGGAAGGGTTGCTGGTCGCCTCAGGCCCATGCAA
This sequence comes from Myotis vivesi, assembly GCA_035771395.1. Lineage (NCBI taxonomy): Eukaryota > Metazoa > Chordata > Mammalia > Chiroptera > Vespertilionidae > Myotis > Myotis vivesi. The sequence goes on along the minus strand of JAWPEG010000013.1, from coordinate 2,897,667 downwards.
CACACCCTTTTGCCTGCAACTTCCAAACTGACTTCTCCCTTTCCTAAACCCACCCACCGAGGACTTCCACCTGCCAGCTCGCTCTCTAAAGCAGTGGTTCTCAACTGTGGGTCGCGACCCCTTTGGCGGTCGAAGGACCCTTTCCCAGGGGTCACCTAAGACCATCCTGCATATCAGATATTTACATGACGATTCATCACAGTAGCAACATGACAGTGATGAAATAGCCACGAAAATAATTCCATGGTTGGGTCACAACATGAGGAACTGTATTTAAAGGGCCAAAAGGTTGAGAACTACTGCTCTAAAGCAGGAAAGAGTTTAATGGGCGGTCGCCGCCGTGACGCTCGGCCCAGGGCCACCCTGGGAAAGGGAGACAGACCCATTGCCCCTAATGACACCCCTGGAGAGGGAGCTGGGAAATCCCCCCAGAAAAAGAGCGATTCTGAAAGTGGCTTCTAGGTATTTTGTCTTCGCAGAAAAAAAATGCCTGCGCCTCTCTAATGGGAAGCTTCTTTACGTTTGATAAAAACAAAGTCTTGAACAAAATCCCAGGGGAGGAAGAATTTAAGTACCAGCCCCTCCAAACCGCATGTCTGGGCAATAAAAGCGAGAAAACAGCCATTGGAGGCCCCAACGCATGAAAACAACACACAGCACCGGCCAGGTTGCATCTGAGTCACCTCCTCCTTTTAAAGGGATCATCAACCTGGTGACCACGCTCCTCAGACATCCCAGGAACAGAGTGTGACCCCAACACCCTGTGTGGGAGGGTGCTGACACCCCCGGGCCCGGTGCCCAAGGGCCATTCAAGTCTGAGGCTGTGCACTTGAAACCCATGCTGGGTCCAGACCTCCACCCACAGGGAGGAGGAACGTGCTTTTCCCTGCAACGCCCAGCGTGAGCATGAAGAACGTCACGGAAGAAATAGGTCAGCCCGGCCAGTGTGGCACAGTGGTTAGGCATCGACCGATGAACCAGGAGGTCAGGGTTCGATGATTCCCAGGTCAGGGCACATGCCCGGGTTGGGGGCTCGACCTCTAGTAAGGAGCCTGTAGGAGGCAGCTGATCCATGATTCTCTCTTGTCATTGATGTTGCTATCTCTCTCTCTCCCTCTCCTTTCCTCTCTGAAAGCAATAAAAATATATTAAAAAGAAAAAAAGAGAGAGAAAAACAAATACTCCAAATCAATCATATCATGGTTTCCCCCAACCAGCACGCCTATTCGCCATCGTAAGGATGGAACTCCACGGGGCGGTGCAACCCCCGAAGAGAATGACCATCACTCTTGCATCTTTCCGCCCCTTCTCTCAGGGCTCATCAGCTTTTATTCAAAGACAAAATAAATGTGAAGATGTGGCAGCCAGAGGCACCTCACGGCACAAGAGTCACTTTGAAAATTCATCTTGTGCCCACACCTCGCTGAACTAGGGCAGTCTGTACCTCATTCCTGCAACCAAGGGGTCAATGGGGGTGAAAATCATTCTCTTAATTGTCTAAGGGGCATGAGAGAGTGTCCAAGGAGTGGGGCTGCCAAAGAATTAAAAATGTGTGTGTGTAGCCCTGGCCTGTTTGGCTCAATGGATAGAGCGTCGACCCGCAGACTGAAGGGTCCCGGGTTTGATTCCGGTCAAGGGCATGTACCTGGGTTGCAGGTTCCCTGGCCCGGGTTGGGGTGCATGCAGGAGGCAACCCATCCATGTGTCTCTCTCACATCGATGTTTCTCTCGGTCTCTCCCTCTCCCTTCCACTCTCTCTAAAAATCAATGGAGCCCTGGCCGGTTTGGCTCAGTGGATGGAGCCTCTGCCTGTGGACGGAAGGGTCTCGGGTTCAATTCTGGTCAGGGGCATATGCCTGGGTTGCGGGTTCGGTCCCCAGTGGGGGGCGTGCAGGAGGCAGCTGAACAATGGTTCTCTCTCATCATTGATGTTTCTCTTTCTCTCTCCTTCTCCCTTCCTCTCTGAAATCCATAAAAAATATATTTTTTAAAATAATAATGATAAATAAATAAATAAAAATCAATGGAAAAATATCCTCGAGTGAGGATTAACAACAAAAAAAATGTGTGTGTGTGCGCGCGTGCACGCACATATGTTTGTGTGCAAGAGTCGTGAGGGCACCCGGGTGGCTCCCTTGCCCTGTTCCAGGGCACCCTTTGGGCTGTTTAAGGTCCCCTTGCTAATGGGATCTGCAAACCCAGCTGCTCTGGGCAACTGCCCCTCACTTTCCATCAGCCGGGAAGTGGGAAGTGTAAGCCAGAAGGACAAAGCCGGGGGGTGGGGGGGGGGAGGAAAGGGCTAATCAGAGGGACAAAGGGTCTCCAGGACAAGGCTGTGTAGCTCATCTCTGTGTGTCCCGGGTGCACACGGCAGCCAGCTCACATCCAGCGCCCCGCGTGGCCGGAAGGCACAGGGGACTGTGGGGCATAGGAATGGATGGAGCAACAGAAAACCATCAGTCGACAGCCAGCCAGGAAGAGGACACCAAGTTCAAGTATTTTGCTCACCCTCTCCAAGACCAGAGGTTATTCTCGCTTCCCTGTGCTGGGGACAGGCGCTGTGCTCTAGAAGGAGGCTGTCAGTCATCTCACCCCTAAACCCCAGGTCCTCTCCCACTTGACCTCATCAAGACCAAGGGCTTGGCAAGCAGACGGGAGGGACTTGCTGACAAGGATCTGGTCAGAGCCCTAGCCGGCCTGGCTCAGTGGATAGAGCGTCAGCCTGTAGACTCAAGGGTCCCAGGTTCGATTCACGGTCAGGGCACATGCCTGGGTTGCGGGCTCAATCCCCAGTAGGGGGCGTGCAGGAGGCAGCCAATCAATGATTCTCTCTCATCACTGATGTTTCTATCTCTCTCTCTCCTTCTCCATTCCTCTCTGAAATCAATAAAGAAATATATTGGGGGTGGGGGGAAAAAGATCCCGGTCAGAATATAGGACGGAGCCACAGGAGTCAGAAACCAGGGCAAGTCAGCGTTCACGGAGCGTCACCTGAGCATCAGGCCTCGTGCTGGGGGTTAGCGACTCAGAGATCATGAGGCCAGGGCCCTGCTCAGGGAGATTTCAGAGTTTCGTCCTGCAGACGGGCACACAGTCTCTCCGATGACGGCTGCCGTGGAACCATGCCCAGGGTGCCCGGGGAATCACCCAGGTGTGTCTGGAAAGCGTTCTGCCTGGTGTCATGCCTGAGTGTATTCCTGGAAGATGAGTAAGAACCGGCCTGGTAATGACAAGTGGGGGGAGCTTTGGGGGAAGAGGCAGGATCCTGAAGAAAAGGGATGGCAACCCCCGGAGCGCTGCGGGCGGCCTGCTTTCTGGGCACAGAGCCCATGCGGTGAGGCAATGTGGGGCCGGGAGGTGGACAGACAGGTCAGACTGAGGGAGGCGGGGTCCGACCTGCAGTTCAGGTTGTTGCTGAGCTTGAATGGCAGCAGGGCGGCTGAGCAGAGGCCAAAAGGAAAGAGCAGGCAGGCGACTATGGGGGCACCCCAGGTGGCCAAGGTAGCAAACTTATCTGGGCCACCTAGACACACACCATTTTCCCCGGGGCTTGTATGTTTCTAGGGTAGGGGGGTGGGCAACCTTTTTGTGAGTGCGTGCCAAAACCAGCAAAATCTCTGACTCAAAATTCTTCTGCGTGCCAACCCTAATTTTTTGAGAACATGTTACGCCTACTTGATATCTCTTAAGGTGTATGTATGTGAAGAACCTCGAAGAAAAAATAAAATTCATTCGAGTGACAAAAACACAGTATACGATGATAAAAAATACATTTATTTTTTAATGTATACATGTACACTGATAGTCCGACAGAAAACTTTATGGCTCCGTTTGATATTATCAGTGGGACTTTTGCTGCCGCATCACTGATGACAGAGATTTTACATCAGGTTTCTATTTCGTGACCTTCAGAGATATGCACGAGCTACTACTGTCATCCGTCAGGCTACTCCTATTACGAGACTTAACAAAATTCATCACTGAGAACAAAGGTTCACAATTGTAAATGGAAGATTATCAGAGAGGGTTTCGAGTGCCAGCAAAAGTTACTGGCGTGCCGTGTTTGGCCCGAGTGCCAGGGGTTGCCCACCCCTGTTCTAGGATAAGGGATCAAGTGAGTAGGTGTGGCCACTGCCTGGGGAAAGAAACTATCTGACTGGCGTGACGCATGGCCCTCTAATGGTACGGGATTTAGCCACCTCCATCACTCACCCACCAAAGCTCAACTACTGTGTCGGAGAATGACTGGCTCCTGTGGCCTCCTGGTGATTAACCAACAGAGCCAGCAGAGGCATCGCCCACACTGACGCAAGACAGCAGAAAAGTCTACTTTACTTTCTTTTCCCCCCTTAAATATAGTTTTATTGACTTCAGAGAGGAAGGGAAAGGGAGAGAGAGATAGAAACATCAATGATGAGAGAGAATCATGGATCGGCTGCCTCCTGCATGCCCCCTATTGGGATCAAGCCCGCAATCCGGGCATATGCCCTTGACCGGGAATCAAGCCGTGACCTCCTGGTTCATAGGCTGGTGCTCAACCACTGAGCCATGCAGGCCGAGCTTTGTTGTTGATTTTAACGAAGGAAAGGAGTGATTCAGATGAAGTACACTTGTCTCCTTGTGTTGGTGTGCCTATTTCTTTACCAAACGAACCAAATGCTAGAACCAATGCTCGGCTGGCGTGGCCCAGAGGTTGAGCGTCGGGGGACTGAAGGGTCCCAGGTAGGCACACGGTCTCCTGACGACGGCTGCCGTGGAACAATGCCCAGGGTGACCGGTGTCATGCCTTTTTGACACCAGGCAGAAAGCTTTCCTGAAACACCTGGGTGATTCCCCAGGCACCCCGAACCCGGGACCCTTCGCTAGAATGGCTCTGTGTCCATATGAGCATAACCCATGGACACAGACAACACGGTTCGATTCCGGATTGCGGGCTGGATCCCCAGTGTGGGGCGTGCAGGAGGCAGCCGATCAATGATTCTCTCTCATCATTGATGCCTTTCTTTCTCTCTCCCTCTCCCTTACGCTCTGAAATCAATAAAAATATATTTTAAAAAATTATAATCCCAGCAGTTATCTACCTGAACCAAACAGTGACTTAACTCATGAGTCTAGTTCAATGGCGAGCCACCATATGCCCAGGGCCTGTGCCCGCGTGTAGCACGAACTGTCCTCTGTGCCAGGATGCCTCAGTGGCCTTCAACGGAAGACCAAAGCCTGGGCCACAGGAGACACGGGCAGAGAGTCCCAGGGATGATGCCAATGACAGAGTGGAGGACCGGGTGAGCACGCCGCCACTGCAAAGCCTTCCGGAAGCTTCCTGCCATCACGGCCAAGGTGCCACTTCCTGCTGCCCAGCCGCGGCCTCGCCCCAAGCTTGCCCTTCATCCTTTGATCCTCTGGGTGTGGCTGTCAGAGACTCGGGGAGGGAGCAACAGGGGTTTCCAGTCCTGGGATCTTGAATGTCGGGCCTTGCGTCATTTAAACGCTCAGTGTATCACTTAGAGCAGCGGTTCTCAACCTGTGGGTCTCGACCCCTTTGGCGGTCGAATGACCCTTTCACAGGGGTCGCCTAAGACCATCCTGCGTATCAGATATTTACATGACGATTCATAACAGTAGCAACATTACAATTATGAAGTAGCCACGAAAATAATGTTATGGTTGGGTCACAACATGAGGAACTGTATTTAAAGGGCCACAAGGTTGAGAACCACTGGCTTAGAAACTCAAGCAGATGTTCTCTCTCTTTTTTTTAATCTTTATTGTTCAGATTATTACAGTTGTTCCTCTTTTTTCCCCCCATAGCTCCCCTCCACCCGGTTCCCACCCCACCCTCTGCCCTTACCCCCCGCACTGTCCTCATCCATAGGTGCACGATTTTTGCCCAGTCTCTTCCCGCACCCCCCACACCCCTTTCCGCCCCGAGAATTGTCAATCCACTCCCTTTCGATGCCCCTGATTCTATTATATTCACCAGTTTATTCTGGTCATCAGATTTTTTATTCACTTGATTTTTAGATTCACTTGTTGATAGATATGTATTTGTTGTTCATAATTTTTAAGGAGTTCATCACCACCAAACCAGTATTATAAAGGGTGTCCCAAAATTCACGCAAGAAGTACTTTTGATAGAAAACACAGGTTTATAATTAAAAATTGTAAATGTTTCATTGACTCATAAAGTATACAGCATAGGGTTATGTATGGAATAGCACATCGGGTAAATGGCCTCCATGGCTGTGCTGGCACAGATGCAAAGCCATGCTCTTCATTGGTCTTCATAGTCCCTGCTCCTGGGCCATAATTGGTACTTGGTCATGCTTATCAAATTGAAGGGATGAAATCAAAGGGCAACAGATATTAGAATCTGATTCAATAAACCAAGTAAAATTAGGCTTTTATTTTTGTTGTTGTTGTTATTAATGCTCACGCAAAATTCAAATCTTGCGTGAATTTTGGGACACCCTTTATGAAATGCTGAAAGGTATTCTTTAAGAAGAGGAAGATGTTCTCTCTTTTCTTTCTCTTTTTTAAAAATATATTGTTATTGATTTCAGAGAGGAAAGGAGAGGGAGAGAGAGAGAAACATCAATGATGAGAGGGAATCATGGATCAGCTGTCTCCTGCACGCCCCACACTGGGGATCGAGCCTGCAACCCGGGCATGTGCCCTAACTGGAAATCAAACCGTGACCTCCTGGTTCAAAGGTTGATGCTCAACCACTGAGTCACGCCGGCTGGGCAGACCAGTCTCTTTATCTTCATTCTTGCCATAGCCTCAACCTGGCCCTCTTGCCTCCGCCCTTTCTCTGCAGCCAGAATGCAATTCTTGGAAAAGCAAGTCACATCATGTCATTGCTCTGGGAATGGCTCCCCCCGTGGCTCCATCCGACTCGATCAGGAGCCCAAGTCCTTGGTCCAGCCCAGTGATGGCGAACCTATGACACGCGTGTCAGAGGTGACACGGGAACTCATTTTTTTGGTTGATTTTTCTTGGTTAAATGGCGTTTAAATATATAAAATAAATATCAAAAATATAAGTCTTTGTTTTACTACGGTTGCAAAGATCAAAAAATTTCTATATGTGACACGGCACCAGAGTTAAGTTAGGGTTTTTCAGAATACTGACACACCGAGCTCAAAAGGTTCGCCATCACTGGTCTAGCCTCTGGGCTCTAAGACCCCATCTCCACCTCTCTGACCACATCTCCTGCCTCCTGCCCCTGCTCTCTCCACTTCGACCTCACGGGCTCCTTAAACACGTCCAAGGTCATTCTGCAGCAGCTCCCTTTCTTGGGAACGCTCTCCCTGGGAATCCGCAGGGCTGGCCCCCCCCCTACTTCCCCATCTCGGCTCACCGGCTCCCGCAGGACATATACCAGGTGTGCTCCACATTGAGGACTGATCCCCTTTCTCATTCATTCCATGACGGCTACATCCCTGGCACATCCCCAGATGCTGCCTGAACGCCAGGAAGTGCTGATTCCACTTTTCTCGCACCCAACCGAGATGCATCTCAATTTCATCGCTGGGATAGATGCCCGAGCTCCTGGGCGCTGGTTCCAGCTGGAAATGGACCAGGGAGCCCAGTATCCCCTCCTGTCTGCAAGGGAGGGCGCCGCTGGCTTTGACACGCATCCCTCTAGCCCAGTGGTCGGCAAACTCATTAGTCAACAGAGCCAAATATCAACAGTACAACGACTGAAATTTCTTTTGAGAGCCACATTTTTTAAACTTAAACTATATAGGTAGGTACATTGTTATGAACTTAATTGGGGTCCTCCTAAGGCTTAGGAAGAGCCACACTCAAGGGGCCAAAGAGCCGCATGTGGCTCGCGAGCCACAGTTTGCAGACCACGGGGCTAGGTCATCCAAAGGGTTAAGAAGTCAAGGTCCCGGTGCGAAGATCCATCAGTCGGTGAGCTCCAGGAGCCGGAGCCGAGCCCCTCGGAGCAACCCGCGCCCCAGAGCCCCGAAGAGTGCCCCCTGATTTCGTTATCTTCCAACAGAGCCACACACTCAGTTGGGCTATTAACTCAAATGAACGGTTTCAGATTCATTTCGTCGGCAGATGGAAATGAAGTTGCAAAGACCCAACCGGCCCAGGCTGGAGAGTCTATTCATTTGTAATTACACGGGAACACATGAGTGTTGTCACGTTTAAAATGGAAACAGTACAGAGAGCGTCGAAGGCCTCTTGGCCACTCACTGATGGACCCATGTCCCCCCCCCCTGGGAGTTACCGCTGTGATCAGTGGGAAGTGTGTCCTCAGATACGTGCGGGTGCGTACATACGTGTGTGCGTGTGTGTGCGTGTGTGTGTGTGTGCACGCACATAGTCAGATGAAACTATTTAGCCTTGGCCGTGGCCCAGGAGAGCAGACGCTGTATTCCAAAGTGAGTACAAGATGGTTATGAAGGACATCAGCGGTTTCTGAGCATGGGCCATGTCCAGGGCACAGAGGGATTTGGGGACTGGTATGAGGAGGGGAGAGAAGACAGGGATGAACGCTGTCCGCCCCCACATCCATGGGGTCGAGAGAGGTGACATCTCTCTGTTCACCTCGAATCAAGGAAGAGGCTCCCCTGGGACCGAGCTGAGAGTTTGGTTTGCGTCCCTGACACGGTTCCATGTAGCATCTTTCTCTGTGTTGCTTTCGCGTTTTTGTTTCTTACATCATCCTTTTCCTACTCTGCGGGTTAGAAATGTATTCGACGTTTCCACTAATACTTTTGATGATGTTTTCATTGCTTGGGCACTTGATTTGTTGAGAATTTGCAAATTCTCCTCAAACTTCCACCCTCCCTCCCCCCCGCCAAAAAAAAATGGATTAATTTGATTTGGACAACACTCTGGTTTGAAAGGCCACCTTTATCCTGCACGAAAGTCGCAACTATTTGCTGGTTACTTTCTGACTTGCGTTCTGCAGCGAGAATCGATACGTACGGGTCTTTCCCCCCCGTCCATTGACGAGAATCCAATATTGCTTCCTTTTCATGAAGGTGATAGCGCCACACGAAGAATTTATACAGATTGCAGGGTGTTTTCCAGGCTGTACCGGGCAAAAGCAGGTTCACAGCATGACAAGAGCACCGGGGATCTGAGTCAGCCCCTGCCCACGACGACAGGCCAGGCCCTGAGCTTCCCCATCCCTGGCCCTCGGCTCAGAATTCTCAGCATCTCCGAAAAGCCTGGCCCCTCTGCTCCAGAGAGAAGACTAATAATGATACCTGACATTTCTCCCTCCTGCTAGACCAGTGATGGCGAACCTATGACACGCGTGTCAGAGGTGACACGCGAACTCATTTTTTTGGTTGATTTTTCTTTGTTAAATGGCATTTAAATATATAAAATAAATATCAAAAATATGTCTTTGTTTTACTATGGTTGCAAAGATCAAAAAATTTCTATATGTGACACGGCACCAGAGTTAAGTTAGGGTTTTTCAAAATGCTCACACGCCGAGCTCAAAAGGTTCGCCATCACTGGGCTAGACCATCCTAGGACATGCCTGGCAGTGCTTCTATGATGCTAACACCCCCTCCCTGTTTGCCCCCCAGAATGTCTTCTGGAAGCTCAGTGGGTCGGCCCTGGCTGTTTCCTTTCCTTTTTGCAGCACTGTCTTCCTTCGAATCAGATACAGGGGATTGGAGGCCAATGCAAGACTCGTGTAGGGACAGACAGGAGCCCCTCCTGCACCTCTGGCCTCTGTCCAGCCGGCTGCCCCCGCTGGGCCTGTGATTGCAGATGCATCTAGGCCAGCCGTGGGCAAACTATGGCCCTCGGGCCAGATCTGGCCCGTTTGAAATGAATAAAACTAAAAAAAAAAAAAAGACCGTACCCTTTTATGTAATGATGTTTACTTTGAATTTATATTAAGTTCACACAGACACTCCATCCATGGTTTTGTCCCGGCCTCCGGTCCAGTTTAAGAACCCATTGTGGCCCTCGAGTCAAAAAGTTTGCCCACCCCTGCTCTAGGCTCTCCGACACGCACAGCTCCAGTCCTCACAGCTGGGACGTGAGCTTCACTATTCATCTAGACAGCAGGCAATCCCTTGTTCTTCCCAGGGCTTCGGGGAGAATTAAGGAAGGCCCATTGTAAGAGCTCAATGGGTGCCTCTTCACTTCCTTCCCCCCTAAATCAGGCCAATACGCAGGTTAAGCGCCCCTCCTCTCTGACGCTCATCCACTGCACTAGTAGTCACGGTGCTAATCCACCACACACACACACACACACACACACACACACACACGCACACACACATGGCCGCTCCATAGAGACCTTTTGTTTGTGTGTTTGCTTGTTTGTTAAGCCTCCCCGAGGATGTTTTTTCCATGGCTTTTCAGAGAGAGTGGAAAGGAGGGAGGGAGGGGGAGAGAGCCAGAGAGAAACATCGTTGGGAGAGAGACACATTCATCAGTTGCCTCCTGCACACGCCCTGACCTGGGCCAGGGATCAAACCTGCAACCTAGGTCTAATCGAACCCGCAACCCCTCGGTGCACAGACTGATGCTCTAACCACCGAGCAACACCGGCCAGGGCTCCATATAGACTTGTATTGGTTTCTAGCCTTTTATTTTTTTCTTCCAGGAAAGACTCTTATTTTTGGACAACAGAGAGTTAAGTGACAGTATCCTAGACTCTGTCTAGCCTACAAAACCGTCTATGGCAGCGGTTCTTAACCTGTGGGTCGTGACCCCTTTGGGGGTCAAACGACCCTTTCACAGGGGTCGCCTAAGACCATTGGAAAACACATCTATAATTACATATTGTTTTTGTGATTAATCACTATGCTTTAATTATGTTCAATTTGTAACAATGAAATTGGGGGTCACCACAACATGAGGAAATGTATTAAAGGGTCACGACATTAGGAAGGTTGAGAACCACTGGTCTATGGGAACTAGAACACTCCAGAAGGCTGGCCCTGGACTGTATTTCACAGCTTCATCTATCTATATAAAACCCTAATATGCAACTTAACCAAATGGCGGAACGACCGGTCGCTATGAGGCGCAATGACCCAGGGGGCAGATGCTTAACACAGGAGCTGCCCCCTGGTGGTCAGTGCGCTCCCACAGTGGGAGCGCCGCTCAGCCAGAAGTTGGGCTCACAGTTGTCGAGCCCGGCGATGGTGGCGGGAGCCTCTCCTGCTTCCAAGGCAGTGATAAGGAGCAGCAAGCCAAGCAGTAAGGAGTGAGCAGGCGGGCAGTTAGGAGCAAGGGGTCCCGGATTGCAAGAGGGATGTCCGACTGCTGGTTTAGGCCCAATCAGACCTAAACCGGCAGTCGGACATCTCCCAAGGGGTCCCGGATTGCGAGAGGGTGCAGGCTGGGCCGAGGGACCCCCCCCCCCATGCATGAATTTCATGCACCGGGCCTCCAGTTTAATTATAACCATCCAAGTTAATGACAGTCATATACTGTTGCCAACATACCCATGAGCAGTATCATTGGAAGGGAACCCAGACATCTCATTATAAAACGGGCAGGCTAGTGAAGGCACAACTAAACACAACCTTTCTTCCAGGTACTTAACGACAAAGAAACATGTAAGTTGATTAAACGTTTGCACGTGGTAGAATTAATGTTCCATCAAAGAACACTGGGGTTATTCACTTTGTTTTCTGATTAAATGTTTACTTCCCACGGGATAAGCGATGATGCTTGCCATGACGTGAGAGACTGCTTGAAGTCAAGTCACACAGGCACAGGGATTTCAGTAAAAAGACAAATGAAAGAAAGCTCACAAAGCAAATGAAAAGAGGAACAGTTGTATCAGGATCCTGGTAAACTGGTGTATGAGAGTTGGCTGGAGGAAGAGAACCAATTGAATAGAAAGGTAGAAGAATGGAAGGATGGCTAGATGGATGGATAGATGGATGAATGGACAGAAGACCAAAGGACAGAGACACATGACGCAGGGACAGCATATCAGCTTCCCCCAGAAGAATGACATTAACTTATCGTTTTTTAAAAATGTGCTCCAAAGCCTATGGTTCAAATTAATTTTTTTAATATATGTTTATTGATTTCAGAGAGGAAGGGAGAGGGAGAGAGAGGTAGAAATATCAATGATGAGAGAGAATCACTGATCGGCTGCGTCCTGCACGCCCCCTACTGGGGATCGAGCCCACAACCCGAGCATGTGCCCTGGACGGGAATTGAACCCGGGACCCTCCAGTCTGCAGGCCGACACGCTATCCACTGAGCCAAACTGGCTAGGGCTACACTGATTTTTAGAAAGAGTGGAAAAGAGGGAGGGAGTGGAGAGGGGAGAGAGAGAAAAACATCAAAGTGAGAGAGACATATCTCTTGGTTGCCTCCTGCTCTCGCCCCGACTGGGGACGGGGATGGAACCTGCAACTGAGGTACGTGCCCTTGACCGGGAATCGAACCCACGGGCCGATGATCTAACCCTGAGTGCTCTGTTGGTGCTCTGGGCTCTGGGCCTGTAAAAATGCCACGTGGTGAATTGCTGCCTCCCTCTATGCCAGTGGTTCTCAACCTTCCTCATGCCACGACCCTTTCATATAGTTCCTCATGTTGTGGTGACCTCCAACCATAAAATTGTTTTCGCTGCTACTTCATCACTGTCATGTTGCTACTGTGATGAATCGTCATGTAAATATCTGATAGGCAGGATGGTCTTAGGCGACCCCTGTGAAAGGGTCGTTCGACCGCCAAAGGGGTCGCGACCCACAGGTTGAGAACCGCTGCTCTATCCCAAAAGCAAGGGGCTTCCAATGGTGCGGACCATACCCCCAGGGGGTTGCACAGACTCAAGAAAAACCCAGCCCGACACATTATTCCAAACCCACGCTTATGTTCACAGCGTAGGAAGCACCTGGGGGCGTTCTGGGCTGAGAAAAGCTGGTGAATCTAAGCAGTTAGCGTTCACCAGGTTCACCTGGGGCTGCTGCAGAGCGTGAGACCACTGGCGGAGGGCGGATTATTTGCTGCAATCTCCACCACTTGTGTTTTGAAGAGTCTCTCACTGAACCCCTGGCCTGCCCTAGTAGTGCCCGCCATCCTGTTGCCATAGTTACAACAATTAATTACATGCTCAACTAGCCTTACCGGCGTATTGCAGCCATTCAATTAAAATCTGACTTTATTCTTCCTGTCTTTTCGAGGGTTTTTTGGGGGGTTTTTTCCGGCCTCCAGCTCTGGAAACTGCCCATCCTGTGGATGAAAAGGGCCCCGGATGTTGTCCAGTCTGCTTTCCAGGGGGTGTCTTTGGTTCGAACTGGATGGGACGAGGCTCTGAAACAGACCTTGTACCAGAGCCAAACGTTAGGGAGATCTGCATCTGAGATCCCAACAGCTGAGCAAATCATAAAAGGAATGCCCAGTGGGGACAAGGACGCCAAGAAGAGGTGTTTTGCCTGCTTAATGTTAGTAACGGATTTAAATTGCAATGAGGGCCCTAACCAGTTTGGCTCTGGATAGAGCATCGGCCTGTGGACTGAAGGGTCCCAGGTTCGATTCCGGTCAAGGGCATGTACCTTAGTTGCGGGCACATCCCCAGTGGGGGGTGTGTAGGAGGCAGCTGAATCGATGTTTCTAACTCTCTATCCCTCTCCCTCTCCCTCTCCCTTCCTCTCCATAAAAAAAAAAAAAATCAATAAAATATATATATATTTTTAAAAAAAGATTCCCTTCCTGGAGCAGGCCTTTTAAATAAATAGATAGATAGATAGATAGATAGATAGATAGATAGATAGATAAATAAATTGCAATGAGGACACACAGGATCCCTAAATTCGTGGCCGTGCCCAATTACTGATGGGACATCAAGAGATGCATCTACTTTCAACTTTCAGTGAAATTAAGTTGTTCACAATATCCTCTCATTATTTTTGTTACATATTTTATTTTTTATCAAATCTTTATTGTGGAAAGTATTACATATGGTTAGGGCACGTACAGGAGGCAACCAATCGATGTGTTTCTCTCACATCGATATTTCTCTCTGTCTTTCCATCTCCCTTCCATTCTCTCTAAAAATCAGTGGAGCCCTAGCCGGTTTTGCACAGTGGATAGAGCATCTGCCTGCGGACTGAAGGGTCCCAGGTTTGATTCTGGCCAAGGGCACATGCCTGGGTTATGGGCTCAATCCCCAGTAGGGGGCATGCAGGAGGCAGCCGATCAATGATTCTCTCTCATCATTGACATTCCTATCTCTCCCTCTCCCTTCCTCTCTGAAATCAATAAAAATATATTTTAAAAAAAACTGGAAACAAGCACAAAATCTAACATTAAGTATATGGTTAATTAAACGATGGCACATCCATACAGTGGAGTACCGTGAAAACACTTAAATCACGTTGAGGAAGAATTTTTAGTAAAGAAAAATATTTATATCATTATTACATGTGGAGGGAACACGATGCCAATTTCTATATATTGTGAGGTTATGGGCCAAATAGCAAAGTTGTTTAAAAGAGCTAAAAGGAAATACATAACTCAGTTAACTCTCTTTGTCCATAAAAACAAATCATGGGTGGTTCCTTTTCCGTAATTGAAATAAATAATTTCCATATGAGACTTTTTTTTCTTTTCTGTTCCACTTAAATGTATAAATAGGATGGATGCTACCCATGGCAGCGCAGGTAGGGACACTTCATTTAAGAGTTGAACGTTGTCCTAATTGTCTTCCACACACGGGATTTCCCATGAAGGAGAAACATGGACACATTCCAAAGAGACCCCTTCAGACTGTCATAAGTGGTTCCAAGTCTCAAATCACTGAGAGACACGGCCCTCATACAAGTCGCCATATGTGGAGAGCGGCTACAGTGTTTGGACAGGTTCAGGCCTTGGACTGATGAGAGGACACAGCCCTCTCATGGCCACATGCAAGTCCCAGCTTGGAGGGCAGGGCCCTCCCAGCACAATTCTAGCCAACAGCTATAGCTGTAAGCTGGAACCTATGGTCCGAACACGTGCCTGAGTGATGTGGGCTTGATAGAGTTCAGGTGCATGTAATTGAGTAGGGTCGAAACCCATGAGAATGTTGTAAACATCTTGACCACGTCCTTACTTTGCCTCCTGGCATCTGCTATAAAATAAAGACACAGCTTGTGGGCGCTGGCGCTGTCTCTCCATCTGGGAGCAGCGTCCCACCCAGACCCAGCTTTCATTCTCTTGTCTGTCTTTTCTCAATCCTTCACCACCCCCTCAGGTTCACCCTTGGCCGTGCTGGCGCAGCACAGCCGTAAACACCTGATCCTGAGCGCAGAGCTTTGTGTGCGAAATGGCATCCCACACATACTTCATCCGGGGGTAGACGAGGGTCCTCCATACACAGTCCGCGTTACTTCCTAAACCTCATTAGATGGGTTATCATGCTTCGCCACAGGAATTAATTTCATGCTAATCACACGTGGCAGGGACTCTCCAGGCCGCCCCACAGAAGCAAGGGTTTTGCAAATGAGTAGCTCTTCCTCTTTGGCAAAGGTGTGGGAGAGGCCAGACGCGAAGGCATCGCTGGGCCCCCGGTAATGTGTTCGGATTTGCTAATGAGCTCAGACGTCTGGTTTTATCATTTCATCAGAAGATGGTTTGAGGGCATAAGCCGTCGGGGGTGGGGGGCGGTCATCCATTCTGACTCAGCTGATTAACACTGGGCTTGTCAGATAATTGGGAAGGTCGAAAACACAGTGTCGCGTCTTTCCTCCTAGAGCTAGAATTAGTGTCAGAAAAACATCTGAGAGATGCTCCCGGGGCGTCTTCCTGGAGTCTGGCGTATCTGAATTTGGATCGGTGGGTGGTGCGTACTCTTGCTGTGCGGCCCCGGGAAAGAGCTTATCTTTGTGGATCTAAAGTTCCTTCTCTGTGAAAATAGAAAGAAAAATGCCTCTCTCCGTGGGAGGAACCAGACAGCACACACACACGCATTGAGGTTAAGACCACGGAGGAAGGAGACCTCAAGCAGATGGAACCGGAAATGAAATGGGCTGCCCAGCACGCAGCAAGGGGACAACAGGACCAAGACTCAATGTCTAAACTAACTGGATGCTTTTTAAAAAAAACATTTTTTTTAATCGATTTCAGAGAAGAAGGGAGAGGGAGAGAGAGAAACATCAATGATGAGAGAGATCATGGATCGGCTGTCCCCCGGCATGACCCCTACCGGGGATCAAGCCCGCAACCCGGGCATCGAACCTGGGACCCTTCAGTCCGAAGGCTGACGCTCTGTCCACTGAGCCACACCAGCGAGGGCTAACTGGGATACTGGCATGGGCACCGGGAGTGGGTGGGAATGGTCCAGGAGGGAAAGGCCGATGCGATGGGCAGTCAGGGTTCAGGCGAAGTCCAACAACCTGACAAGAAGTCCAATGAAGAGAGGGTTCACGTTGGTTTTATTTCTTCAAGCGACTAGCATTTACTGAGCACCTACTGTGTGATGGGCACAGAGTTCGTTTCAGAGTTTACAAGTGGGGAACAAGAGAGCTTACGCACGACTGGGGGCGGCAGGTGGGGAGACGGGACAGCACCGGCTGTAGCATGAGATGACCTGGTGGGCCTGCCTGTTACCAGGAGGGTCTTGGGTTGGAAGAACTTTGGAGGGAAAAAAGGGAATCAAGCCCGACCGGTGTGGCTCAGTGGTTGAGCATCAACCGAAGAACCAGGAGGTCACGGTTCGATTCCCAGTCGGGGCACATGCCCGGGGTTGTGGGCTCCATCACTAGTGTGGGGCGTGCAGGAGGCAGCCGACCGACGAATCTCTCTCATCATTGACGTTTCTCTCTCCCTCCCTCTCTCTTCAATAAAAATATATTTTTTAAACAAAGGCGGGATGGTGGCAATCAACTTCTTTTCTAGGACAAGAGCAAATTATCTGCCACCTGCCCTGTGTGGCCTCACCAAGGTCACAGGTCTGGCTGGTGGCCAGCAACTGTCTCTATGTTCCTGTCTGGCCAAAGCAGGAAATCAGAGAGAGATCTTTCTGGCCCTAGATCCTCCTCTAGAGATTAGAGAATTCCTCATGCCATTCTGTCCTTTCTGTCGCGGTCAGAGCTTTCTCTTTGCCAGCGAAAGCCTCGGGGCTGTGTGCGGGCCACCCACAAGCAGGCGGGGACAGGTCACGGGTGTGGGGACGTGCCTTTCTCAACAGCCCTTCCTGACAGCGCCGTGGCATTCTGTGGGGATGCGCATTCATAAATTCTCTCTGCGTTAATCCGTACAAAATGGCAAGACCGCCCCAGCCGGTGTGGCTCAGTGGATAGAGCGTCGGCCTGTGGACCAAAGGGTCCTGGGTTCGATTCCGGTCCAGGGCATGTATCTCGGTTGCAGGCTCCTCCCCGGCCCGGGGCCCTGGCTCGGGGCGCATGTAGGAGGCAACCAATCGATGTGTTTCTCTCCCTAAAAAAAAAAAAAAAAAAATTTAATGGAAAAATATCCTCGGGTGAGGATTAACAACAATAGCAAAAACACAGAATGGCAGAAGAAAAGTAATGGACTCTGACGAAGATGACGATTATTGAATTTAAGATGCACAGACTGGAACTTAATGGAACAATTCCAGGACAGATAATACTTGGCAGTTAAGATCTGATTGAATGTTCACTTGTTTATTGTTTATATACCTTTAGAAACAGAAACTTGTTATGTAAAAGAAAAAAAAAACACATAATGGCAATATCAAAACTGTTACTGAAGCAAAGCTCCCCCCCCCCCCCAACAGAGGTTTCAGAAGGTCAAAGGAAGGGCGCGGTGGTCAGAGGATCACAGATTGAAAGGTGGGGATCGGGGGAGTCCCCCCCCCCCCCCCGCTCTTCCTGCAGACAACCAACCAGCCTTGGTCTCATCTTCTCATCTCCTAGGGAGGGTCCTGGCCAGGGCAAAGGCGGGGTCTTCCTGTGGGGCCAGGGAGCTGGGAGAGTCCAAAATATCAATATCCTCAACAGCAACGCACAAAAGGAGACTTTTCTGGAAACTGGTTGTGGGAGAGGGGTTGGGGGGTGAGTGCCTTTTGTTTTCTGAACAGCACAGACCAGAGGAAGGGTGACTGGGGGTTCCTGGGGACACACAGGGCCCAGGCAGCGGGGAGCCGGCCCAGGGTTCGAAGGTCGGCGGGGAAGGCAGAGGCTGGGGCCCGAGGCCCTGTGTAGACCAGGAGGCAGACAGCTCCGCGGAGCCCGAGTTTCTGGAGTCTTGGAGCCACTAGGAAGGGCCGGATGCTTGGGGAGGAGGGATCCGCATGCCAACGGCTATGCTCAAAGACGGCTGCTTCTCCCCTGGGCTCGTGGCCTGTGGTTCGCTGGGGACCCCGGGGACCCGGCCGTGTGCCCCCATGGGTCCCGACAGCACCCTGGGAGGGGGTCACACCGCCAGGAGGCGGAAGAATGGGCCCTAGGGTCACATGGGACTCCACACCCACGTGTGTCACTGTGTCATTCTGCCCCGGTGGCCCTGCCTTCCTGCCGGGGTGACGGATGAATCACGCCCGGAGAGCCCCGAGGAAGCCGGCCCTGGTCAACGCCTGTGAGCGAAGAAACACGTCAGGTTTCCGCCTTTCCTCCTCTGTCCAGGCCCTGCTCCTCCGCAGGGAAGACAAGAGAACAGCCCGCTGCCTCTTTAACAGCCGGCTCAGCCCTCCCTCGCTCACTTCCTCCGAATCTGCACGTGAAAATGACCTTCCCCGGCTCCCAAACTACTCTGTGCACAGGCAAGCAGACAGGCCCCGTCTCTGCGGCTGGAGCAGACACCGGCATAAAAGGTAATTACCATTTCCGGGCCGATGCTCTCCCGGTGGCCCCGTGCCTCACACATCAGAGTGAGCCGCCGAGAAACCACAGGCCAGAAACCACAGGCCGGCAAAGCGTTCATTTCAGCTGGAGCGCGGGCCCTGGGCGAGAAGCAGGTACTGCTGCCCTCGGACGCATCCGCCCAGACCTCCACTCGCCACTCCATGCCCCGTGTCTGCCTGGCTCACATCACGGTCTGGCATCAGCTCGGACAGGATCCCACCATCTACAGAGCCACCGTCAGCACGGGGCTGCCTCCCTTTCTCTGTAGATGGAAATAGGAACATGGGCCCAAGGGGTGGGAATAGCTCTGCCCAAGTCCCGGACACAGCGCCCCCAGAACACGCATCCAGGGAAGCTCCTCTGGGCTCCGCAGGCTCCTCCAGGTCTCGCCTCTCTGTGTGCCTCACAGCGGGACCCCGGGCCCAACCTCGGGCTGATCGGCAATGCTCTGTGCCCTCTCTGGTCCAGCTCCTGGGAGTTCCCATTCCAGGAGCCGCTTCTCAGAACCTCTCTTACCCCACAAAGAGTTCTGGATCTCACTCATTCCCTCACACCTCCCGCCTCTGGCTAGGATGACGACAGTGGGGAGTTACTATAGGGCAGTGACGGCGAACCTTTTGAGCTCGGCGTGTCAGCATTTTGAAAAACCCTAACTTAACTCTGGTGCTGTGTCACATATAGAAAATTTTTGATCTTTACAACCATAGTAAAACAAAGACTTATATTTTTGATATTTATTTTATATATTTAAATGCCATTTAACAAAGAAAAATCAACCAAAAAAATGAGTTTGCGTGTCACTTATATTTTATTGATTTTTTTACAGAGAGGAGGGGAGAGGGATAGAGAGTTAGAGATATTGATGAGAGAGAAACATGGGGATGTGCCCGCAACCAAAGTACATGCCCTGGACTGGAATCGAATCTGGGACCCTTCAGTCCACAGGCCGATGCTCTATCCACTGAGCCAAACCGGTTTCGGCAATAAAAATATATTTTTAAAGGGTAATAAAAACACACACACACACACGTTTAATCTCAGGCAACTCTGCCACTGCTGCCTGGAACACACCTCGCCATCTCCCTTCCAAGATGTTGTCCCTACAAACTCGGACAAGCCCTGGCGCAAGGACACTGCCCACAGGGAAAAGCATTTCGTAGGGTGATCCACCCCAAATGCCACGTGACGATATTCTCGTTCTCCACGGGACGCAGAGCTTTCACGTATGGGTGTCTTACAAAAAATAATGACTTTTAAACATTCTTATTGATCTCAGAGAAGAAGGGAGAGGGAGAGAGAGACAGAAGCATCAATGATGAAAGAGAATCATGGATCGCCTGCCTCCTGCACGCCCCCTACTGGGGATTGAGCCCACAACCAGGGCATGTGCCCTTGACTGGGAATCGAACCCGGGACCCTTCAGTCTGCAGGCTGACGCTCTTTCTATCCACTGAGCCAAACCGGCTAGGGCCCCCAAAATAATTATTTCAAATGATTCATTTGAAGTTCAACGTTAACACATTGCGGACGGATCACGGGGATTCTCGCTTCATATTACAGTGTTTTACAAAGTATCCTACTTTAAAAAGATAGTAGCTTGTAAGAACCTGTCATAACTTCAAGATGCAATGGGTATTTAATGTTAAGGCGTGCCTTTAACATTTATGTAAAACGTTTTTTGTCCTTGTTCCATAGAAACTTATCTGGCCACTGGGTAAAGCTAGCAATGAAACTACTGTTCCGCAATGTGTTACAATAGGAGCTTGAAACACACACACGCCTAATCCCATGCCCTGCTACATACATTGCTCTGCTCCAGTAACCCTGAATCACTAGCGGCCCCTGGCGGTGGGCTTCATTACTCCGGCGGGGAAAATAACACATTCATGGTTTGCCTCAGTCTTGCCTGTGTGGGTTAGCAGAAGAACGGGCAGGTTACCCATGGCCTTTTCTAAATGAACTCGAGTCCCACGTCCGTCTATAGCTTCATGCGTGGTACCTGAGGGGGTGACAGGCCCACGCCCAAGGTTCCGCCTAACTGGGTGCCACTGTCACGGGAAGCCCACACCCTCAGGAATGTAAACGAATGAAATCATTTAATCTTCTGAGACAGATTCAATGAATCTGTTCTACCCTGAAAAGGATAAATTGGTACAGAAAGTACAAAAAAAAAAAAAAAAGGAATCCTTTTACTCAGCATGTTATATTTGCCTCTGGACCAGCGGTTCTCAACCTGTGGGGCGCGACCCCTTCGGCGGTCAAACGCCCCTTTCACAGGGGTCGCCTAAGACCATCCTGCATATCAGATATTTACATGACGATTCACCACAGTAGCAACATGACAGCGATGAAGTAGCCACAAAAATAATGTTATGGTTGGGTCACAACATGAGGAACTGTATTCAAAGGGCCAGAAGGTTGAGAACCACTGCTCTGGACCAAGCATGTCAAACTCGCAGCCTGCGGGCCACATGTGGCCCACGACAAATATTTTTGCGGCCCAGCCAACATGACGGTGTGAGCAGCTATTTACAATCGTGAGAGGAAATAAGTCTCCTGTCAGATACAGAATTACCAACATTCACCGTGGGGCAGTTTTGAAAGTGATCGCTATGAACAAGGTTTCCCTCGAAGTAGGAAAGATGGTAGCAGAGAGATGCCAAGTGCCAGGAAGAAAACATGAATTTTATCATTGCTCTTGTGCTTTTTTTTAAATACTATACTTTTCAACCTACGTTTCTATGAGAATGAAAGCTTTTGTGTTTTTGCGGCCACGTAAACTTTTTTTTTTTTTAATATATATGTTTTATTGATTTTTACAGAGAAAGGGAGAGGAATAGAGAGTTAGAAACATCGATCAGCTGCCTCCTGCACACCCCCTACTGGGGATGTGCCCACAACCAAGGTACGTGCCCGCAACCAAGGTACATGCCCTTGACCAGAATCGAACCTGGGACCCTTCAGTCTGCAGGCCGACGCTCTATCCACTGAGCCAAACCGGTTAGGGCGGCCACGTAAACTTAAACCTTGTTTATTGGGCCCGTGTTGAGTTGGACATCCTTGCTCTAGAACAGTGGTTCTCAACCCTGGCTGCACATTTGAATCACCTGGGAATCTTTTTAAAATCCTGATTTCTGGGCCTCGTCCTCCGGAAATTCTGTTTCTTTGTTACTAATGTTGTGGCCCCACCCATAACAAAGAAACAGAATTTCCGGAGGATGAGGCCCAGAAATCAGGATTTTAAAAAGATTCCCAGGTGATTCGAATGTGCAGCCAAGGTTGAGAACCACTGCTCTAGACTGAAACCAGAGAGCAGACTGAAAACTGGCTATTAACATGTTACAGTGGGAAACTGTGGAGAAGGAGGAAGAGGAGGCCAAGGGAGAGGTTGTTGTGGCTGAAGTTGGTGGTGGTTTTCAAAACCGCGATCCCATGACTATTTCAGCAACACTTCCTCGGAACCCAGGAGTCTTCCCGGGAAGGGGGGCGGGGGGGCGCCCCCAGGGGCCTTTTGGTTCGTTCCCTCCCAAACTGAACTCAACCTCTGGGACAATCCGGGGAACCGGAAATTCTTTTCTTTAATCCATTTGATAAAAGAAAAGGCAAATTCCAATAAAACAAGTTCCTGTGAGAGCTGGTGGGATTGGTGGATTGAACCACTGAAATGGTAGAAAAGAATTTTTTAAAATAAATCTTTATTGTTGAAAAGTATTACCTATGTCCCTTCCCCCCCACTCCCCCTATTGGCTCCCTCCAGCCCGCCCCCGCCCCCCACCCCAGGCCTTCACCACCCTATTGTCCGTGTCCATGGGCCATGCATCTATGCACACAAGGTCTTTGTTTGATCACCTCCCAGCCACCCACCCTCCCCCGCCTTCCCTCTGAGATTCCGCCCTCTGTTCCATGCTTCCATGTCTCTGGATCCACTCCGTTCATCAGTTTATTTTGTTCATTGGATTCCACATATGATTGCGACCATGGGATACTTGTCTTTCTCTGACTGACCTATTTCACTTGGCGTGATACCCTCCAGGTCCCTCCATGCTGTCTCAGAGGGTAAATGATTCTTCAAAAAGGAATGTTTAAGGAGGTTGAATGACAAGGATAAAGAGAAGGAGAGCGAGCCACCGTGGAGACAGAGGTTTGATGGAGGGGTCGGGCTGGCCCAGCAGAACCCTGGGACCTTGGACAGCAGGGCAGGCACCCCAGCTGGGAGGGGGAGGCAGATGCCTGGACGTTCTCTCTGGTCCTGAAATGAAGGGGTTTTGGACCCCAGGGCCCCACCCAACCCCACACAGCCACTGCCGCCCTCCGACTCCTCATGGTCTGAGATCATTCTGGAAAAACGGGCGCACAGAAACCCTGGCTCAGGGCACTGGTCACAGTAGTGTCAGGTAGAGCCTGGAATCAGGGACCAGAGAACAGGCTGCACCTGAAAGGCGGGGAGACTGCCTGCCACCCCTGCAAGTTGCAATGCCCACCCCCCCTTTACCACTGGCACCTGCGGCCAGGCGAGCGGAAAACCCGAACAAGGGATTTCCTCCTCCAAAAGCCTTTCTCAGTATTTAGCTTTTTTCCTAATTTAGGTAAATATTTATGAAAAGTATCACAATATGCCCGGCTGGTGTGGCTCAGTGGTTGAGCATCAACCTATGAACCAGTAGGTCACGGTTCAATTCCCAGTTAGGGCACATGCCTGGGTTTCGAGCTGGTCCCCAGTGTGGGGCGTGCAAGAGGCAGCTGATCCATGATTCTCTCATCATTGATGTTTCTATCTCTTTCTCCCTTTCCCTTCCTCTCGGAAATCAATAAAAATATATTTTTTAAAAGGGTCATGATGTGTCAGGAGAGGGTTCATGGAGGAGGTGGCTGTTCAGAATATGTAATACCTGATAGTATATATAGAGATACCGTGTGGGTCAGAGTTAAAATCTCATAATCGTGAAATGGGACCACTTAGTCGTTTCTCCCTCCACCCCCCATCCCCCGCCCACCTCTTGGTGGGGATAATAAGAAAATTGAAAGTATAGGCTTATATAGTCTGAGGCTAAGAAAAGAGAAAACACAAAACGTATTCATATTAATCAGAAGCTAGATCAATGCATCCCTAAATCGCTTAGTTCAAACTTGCCCCTGACAAAATCTGGCCACGTCGAAGTTGTATCTCTTTTTTATATAAATATATTTTATTGATTTTTACAGAGAGGAAGGGAGAGGGATAGAGAGCCAGAAACATCAATGAGCAAGACACATCAATCAGCCGCCTCCTGCACACCCCTTACTGGGGGATGTGCCCGCAGCCAAGGTACATGCCCTTGATCGGAATCGAACCTGTGACCCTTGAGTCTGTAGGCCAATGCTCTATCCACTGAGCCAAACTGGCTAGGGCTGAAGTTGTATCTCTTTAGAAAAAGATTCTTTCGTTGTCTAAAACTGCAATACACACACACACACACACACACACACACACACACACACACCGTACAGGGGATAAAATAATAAGCTCGCGTGTACTCTCCATCCACAAGTTAGCGAGTATTGTTTCCGCCTCTAAACCCAACAGATTTGCTAATTTCTAATTCTCCGAAGGGGCCTTCTGAGACATGTTTTCAACGGCGCCACCTGGTGGCGTCAGCCAGGAAGTGCTCTCTTTTCTCGCCATTAAAACTGACTCCAGGACAAACTCTAGGACAGAGGAGGCATTGGGCCCCTCACCTCCCTGCCCTCCTTTGCTTTATCTTCTCGCTGGCACCCTCAGCCCCCTTCCTTCCCCACAACAATCGGCGGGTCCTTGAAACTCCCCCATTTCACTTCATGGCCATTCTGCTCATGACAGCCATTTTACGGCAAGACTTACAGCAACGCCAGGAAGAAAGGAAACGGTTGGAAAATAACCGTGGGGAGCATTATACACTGGCAACCGAATCGGCCGTGATGCACAGCGGGCATCGATGCAGGCCACCCGTTCCACGGTCAGCCGCTCGTGAAGGCCGCTTTTGCCCGTTCCCTGTGCTTTGAGAGACCTTTCCCTTGTCCCTCCTCCCACGAAAGGTCTTCAGAAGCGATGGTACTTTCCAGAAGGTGCTGAGGACTCACATCAAGCTAATCTTGCTGGCCCATGTAGCCACAACCTGGAGGCCCATCGAGGCCAACCCTTGCTCTGAGTCTTCCGAGTTCTTCCGAAACCCAGATATCAGACACAGAAAAGTTTCACCAGAACTCACAGGCCGGCTACAGGATACCTCTGAATCCAAACACACATCTATATATATATATATATAAGCCAAGCGACCAGAACAATGAATGACCAGGATGACTGGTCGCTATGACATGCACTGCGGCAGCCAACCGGCCCAATCGGCTCCCCGCAACCCTGATCGGGGGTGGGGCCAGCGGCCAAACTCCCACATACCCCCCCCCCCGCCCCCGGCCCAATCGGCCCCCATCAGGGCTGGCCAGCCGGACCCCACCCGTGCACGATTCCGTGCACCAGGCCTCTAGTATTCTTATAAAACAAAAAGGAAATGAAAACTTCAAGGAAGCTATGGGCTGTGCACCACTGTGGAGAAGATACCAGAGCCATAATTAGTAAGAGTACTTCCCATTTAATGAGCACCTAATCGGCACGAGCTCAAAGTCTTACATTAATTATCTCTAATCCTGCAAGGTTGGCTGAAACAACCATTCCGTACCTCCGTGACTTCAGTAAATATTTCTCTCAACGTCACTTTAGAAGTTGCCCTACTAACCACTCAGGAATGTGGTGAGAGTCCAAAGGGACGGTAGTAACAGCTAAGATGCACCAAATCCTTATTCCGTGCTAAGCATCCTCACATCTTAATTCATTTTATATCAGGGATGGCGAACCTTTTGAGCTCGGCGTGTCAGCATTTTGAAAAACCCTAACTTAACTCTGGTGCCGGGTCACATAGAGAAATGTTTTGATCTTTGCAACCAGAGTAAAACAAAGACTTATATTTCTGATATTTATTTTCTAGATTTAAATGCCATTTAACCAAGAAAAATCACCCAAAAAACTGAGTTCGCGTGTCACCTGTGACACGCGTGTCGTAGGTTCGCCATCACTGTTTTACATGGTCACGACCCACCGATTAAGCGAGTATTATCAATATGCCCCATTCGTAAGCGAATGCTGAGACACAAAGATGTTGAGTAACTTGCCAAAGGCCACAGTCAGTAAGTGGACGCAAAAAGTCACACTCCAGAACTATGTTCTTCTGGCAACTCATCGTGACTACTGTTTTGATGACTAATTTTTTTAGAAAAATTGATGAGTAAAGTCGGCAGTAAAGACTTCCAAAAATTCTCTTCTCCATAGAAGGAATGAGAACGTTGACAAAAACTGACAGTGTCAATCAACTGTTTTCAAAACTCCAGAAATTCATCCAAGGATCCCAGCCACTGGCAAAGCATGTATTTTCAAAAAAAAAACAGCCAAGAGCAGTGAGTGTGGTGGTTTTTTGCTTGTGTTAGTCCCATGGCTCGCTCTTCAGCTCTGCAGTGGCCTTGAAAAGTGACAACCCACCTTCCCAGGGCAGCCTAGGAGCCACCAGAGAGAGCACATGGAGTTGGAGCTACGCCAAAGCCTCCTTTTCCAGGAACTGTTGGTCCCTGGCCTGTCTGGTCAGACCTGTCTGGTGATTTTTTTTTTTTTTGGAAGACTCCACTTAAAAGGCTATTTTGTATTTGAACCGATTTAGAGATATACTGGCTCCAGGCACTTGAGGAAATCTGCCCCATCAGCTGACCACCAAGCAAACCACGTAGAGACTTCAGTGGCCAGAAGACTAACAGCTGATTTCTCATCAGAAGCCGTGGAGGCCAGAAGACATTGGATGACATATTCACAGTGCCAACAGGAAAAGAAAATGCTGGCCAAGAATGCTATAGCCAGCAAAATTATCCTTCAACAATGAAGAAGAAATTAGGACATTCCCACACCAGCAAAACCTGAATTTGTTGCTAGACTTGCTCTATAAGGTGTCCTTCGGACTGAAATGAAAGGACATTAGGAAATAATTCTTTATCTCCGGATTAAAAAAATAAATAAAGTCTATCAGGAAAGGTAACTATAGACATACCTCAGAGATATTTTGGCTTTGGGTCCATATCATCACCATAAAGCAAATATCACAATAAAGTAAGTCACACATTTTTTGGTCTCCCAGTGTACATAAAAGTTATGTTTACACTCCACCATAGTCTATTATTTCTGCAACAGCATTAAAAAAATATATATACATACGTTAATTAAAAATTGTTACTATAAACTTCTTACCAGTATCTGAGCCATCAGCAAGGGTCTTGCCTGGTGGAGGGTCTTGCCTCGATGTCAATGAAATATCTGCAAAGCACAATAAGGCAAAAGTCAATGAAATAAGGTACACCTGTCCATAGGCAAATATAAAGTACAATGTAAATTTATTTTGGTTTATAATGCTCGGTTTCTCCTATCTGATTTAAAACAAAAACTACATAGTCATAATGATAAGTCTGCATTGATGGACACACATATGTAAAGAAGTCATTTTTATGGTAATAGCAGCACCAAGGAGGAGCGAGCGAGCACAGCTACAGAGGAGCAAAATGTTTGGGCAACTTCCAAGAAGTCTTTCAATGAGAAAGGCACATCCCTCCTTTCCCCATCATCTTGCTAACCGGTATCAGGATGTGATGGCCGGAGCCTTGGCAGCCATTCTGGGCCATGAGGAAGCAGCCTGGGAGGCGGATGACTTCATGGAGCAGCCACCCCTGCCCAGGAACACACACCTCTGAGCTT
Organism: Myotis vivesi; assembly: GCA_035771395.1. Classification (NCBI taxonomy): domain Eukaryota; kingdom Metazoa; phylum Chordata; class Mammalia; order Chiroptera; family Vespertilionidae; genus Myotis; species Myotis vivesi. The sequence continues at coordinate 2,870,103 of JAWPEG010000013.1, read as the reverse complement.
TTGCAAGAGAGGGAAGTATTTGATGGAGGAGTTTTGTCCTCCTATGAGCCACCAAACCTAATTTGAACTTATATGGAAGCTTTGCCTCCTACTTTAGAAACCTATTCCTATAGAAGGCCTCGTCACACCCACTCTCGTTTGATCCTCGCGACAACCTTAGCGATATGCGCGAAAAATCCTTTTGTAAAACACAGATGAAAAGACGGTAAGGGGCCCACCACTGACTGAAGGCCCCGAGCCCACGACCCAGCTAAAGCTCAGTATTCAACAGCCCCAAGCTGGTGAGGCTCAGCCCTGACCTGACTGCTCTCCAGCCCGAGACGACCTGCATTCTCCAAGCACCATCTGTACACTATTAGAGGAAGCCACCCCCAACCCCCATCCCGCTGCAGCCCTCACGTGCGCACGCACGCACACACGCACATGTACATGCACACAGGCCTTCCCTGCGTCACAGCCGAAAGCCATGCTCTCTGCTTTCATTCAGTTGGAGTAAGAAGGTGCCCAAGGCAGCCTTTCACCATTTGGTTATTACAGATCCACAGTGGCCCCTCGTACCAGCCACGGGGTCATGAAGACGCCTGCGTCCTGATGCCTGGGAGCATTTCAGGGATGTGGGGTGTGGGGTGAGGCCACGCCTGCTGGTGTAGGTCTGGGTCAGCCCAAGACGACACGGTCTGGACAGAGCAAGACCCTCCTAGCATCCTCTGTGCTGTGTCTTTTTTAAAATTTGTAAAATATTTTTTTATTGATTTCAGACAGGAAGGGAGAGGGATAGAGAGGGAGAAATATCAGTGATGTGAGAGAATCACTGATTGGCTGCCTCTTGTATGCCCCCCACTGGGGATCGAGCCCGCAACCCAGGTATGTGCCCTTGGCTGGAATCGAACCTGGGACCCTTCAGTCCATAGGCAGATGCTCCATCCACTGAGCCAAACCAGCTAGGGCTTTTTAAAAATTTATTTTAAATCCTTACCTGAAGATATTTTTCCATTGATTTTTAGAGAGAGTGGAAGAGAGAGGGAAAGACAGAGAGAAATATCCATGCGAGAGAAACACATTGATTGGTTGCCTCCTGCACACACCCTGACCAGGGCCCAGGCCGGGGAGGACCCTGCAACCGAGGTACCTGTCCTTGACTGGAATCGAACCCGGGACTCTTCATTCCACAGGCCCACGCTCTATCCACTGCGCCAAACGGGTTAGGGCCGTATAGTGTCTTGAGGCGACCACACCCCCACCCAGCTTCTTTGAGTCCATTTGCTTAAGAACTGGATGAAGTCCTGGGGAGTCTGCAGGATGTTCAGTGAGATTCAATTCCAGGCAAGATTTAAAATAAAAGAGCTCTACTCGAAGCAGATGGAGACACTGGGGTTAGGTAGCCTGAGCAGGAGCAAAGGCCAAACCACGAGGTAGGAGTGCGGCACGGTGGGCCGGGGAGCGGTGCAGTGAAGAAAGCACCGAAGGTCAGGGAGGACCCCAGTCTGGACGTGAGGGAGCTTCCTGGACGTGCCTGGCAAAGCTGGGATGAATTAGCCGCCTATGCAGGGGCCAGGAATTAATCCTCCTAATGGACTCCACATTATTCCTCTCCTCATTAGTGTTCTTTACCCAGTTTGTGGCCTCTTCATTTTAAGAGAAATGTCAAGACCTGGAGATGCTCCAGGGAAAAGCCATAAAAATGATGAAAGGGCAGGGAAGCGGGTCTCCGAGAAGGTGAGCGGTGTGTGAGCGACCAGAGAACACAAGGCCGCACCTGACTCTCGCTGTGGCCTTTGTCTGAACAGAAAGGCCAGGAGCATGCGAGCCCCAGGACACGCACCCCACGTCCGTGGCCCCAAAGGCCCCCAATGTCAGCATATTTCGGAAGAGCCTCTTTTAAAAGCTCTTTATTTTTTATTTTTTTTTTGCTTTTTTTTCCACGTCCATCCAGGCGGTGTTGTGTGAACCCAGCCTGAGTCTAAATCAAGTGCAGACATTCGCCTCTTGCAAGTGCTCTCTCCCATGTGTTGGCCCCTGGCTTGGGGTTCCATCCACTGAAATGAACACAAAGACTGGCTGAGTCTAACATTTTAGGTAAAAGGGTGAAAGAGACATCAGAATCCCCAGATTGGTTTCTGGGGGGGGGGGGGGGGAGACAAAAGGAGGGGGAGGAAGNGTGGGGTCGGGGGGCGGGGGGAGACAAAAGGAGGGGGAGGAAGGAGAGGAGGTCACAGCTTTCTGCACCAGCTACGGTCCATGTCTTAGGTGGGCAGGGCCCCCCCAGGGGAGTACAGACATAGAATTCCATGAAGCTGATAAAAACCTATGCTAGCCCTGGCCGGTGTGGCTCAGTGGATAGAGCATCCGGCTGCAGACCAAAGGGTCCCGGGTTTGATTCCGGTCAAGGGCACGTACCTCGGTTGCAGGCTCCTCCCTGGCCTGGGCTCTAGTCGGAGCTCATGCAGGAGGCAACCAATCGATGTGTTTCTCCCACGTGGATGTTTCTCTCTGTTTTTCTCTCTCTCTCCCCCTCTCCCTAAAAATCAATGGGAAAATATCCTCAGGCGAGGATTAACATAAAAATAAAAGCAAGCCCTAACTGGTTTGGCTCAGTGGACAGAGTGTCGACCTGCGGACTGAAGGGTCCCAGGTTCGATTCCGGTCAAGGGTATGTACCTTGGTTGGGGCACATCCCCAGTAGGGAGTGTGCACGAGGCAGCTGATCAATGTTTCTCTCTCATCGATGTTTCTAACTCTCTATCCTTCTCCCTTCCTCTTTGTAAGAAATCAATAAAATATATTTTTTAAAAAAGAATAAAAGTAGCCGAAACCGGTTTGGCTCAGTGGATAGAGCATCGGCCTGCGGACTGAAAGGTCCCGGGTTCGATTCCGGTCAAGGGCATGTACCTGGGTTGCGGGCACGTCCCCAGTGGGAGATGTGCGGGAGGCAGCTGGTCGATGTTTCTCTCTCATCGATGTTTCTAACTCTCTATCTCTCTCCCTTCCTAAAAAATCAATAAAATATATTAAAAAAAATAAAAAAAAAGAATAAAAGTAAGTAGAAACCTATGCTACAATATGAGCATAAGCAGAGAGACAGCTCAGAGCTACAAGAGGAGGAAAGAGGAATGAAAAATAATGGCATCGAGCACAAAACATCTGTCCCAGAGATGCTACACATCCATGAACCATGAGCCCTAAGCGCTATCAGATGCTTCTCGGCGACCACCACCAGCAAGAGGAAATCTGAGCGTCTCTGAGACTCACAGAAGCCACAAGACGAGAAAGCCCCACACCCTCAGAGCAGGCATGTCAAACTCGCGGCCCGCGGGCCACATGCGGCCCACAAGGAATATTTTTGCGGTCCAGCCAATATAATGGTATGACAGAAACATTTTAATAAAAATTCCGTCACTTAATTTTTATAATATCCTGTTATACATAATTATTAATAACGAACTACAACGTTCGCTGATGACTGGTTACTATCATCGAGCTGCATTCATTTCCCTTACGCGCCTTACGCGCAGGCGCACCATCTCTCTCCACTGATACCAGCAGCGAATATTTTAGCAGCCGATGGCCACGTCGTTAGTCCTGGACTGACTTGTTTGGTGTGCGCCACAGGAAATAGGTCGCTTTCGGAGACCAAGAAAAATAGGTTTATTTGCGTGACGCTTACTCATTTGTGCCGTTACTCAGTGTCTGGTGAGTTGATGTTCAAGAAAAAAAAATATTAATTTTTATTAAACTGTTCTATGATTTTATGTTAACGATCACTCACTTATCTCAGCCCTTTGCACTCAGCATGTCTCTATCGAAACAAACCTATGTTTCTATGAACACGGAAGCTTTTGGCTTTTCTGCGGCCACATACACGAAAACCTTGTTTATTGGGCCCCTGTGAGCCTTTGAGTTTGACATGTTGGTCAAGAGACTATCTGCTTCTGTTGGTGGCGAGGCCCCGAAAGGTGTTTCACGCCCCCCCTCCCCGCCCCCCCACCAGGTCCTGACAGAGGACGGGCCTTGTGAAATGGACAAAATCTCGGGGGGACGTGGGAAGCTCACCCCAGGCCCAGGCCCACAGCGCACGGCAGAAGCAGGTTGAGAGTCTGCACTTTCTCCGAACAGCCCGGCCGCACCTGGAACTCATCCCTGGGGAGCCGTCCCACCTCCAGCTCCACCTCCGCGGAGAAAAACGCCCGAGAACGTTCTCAGAACACCTGCCCACCGGCTGGTACGTGCTTTCGAAAAACAGCTACAGTCCTTGCGATCACCTGTTGCCTTTTCAAAACGTTGGTTCGGCAAATGGTCTTTTAAAAAGTGCATCGTTTTCATTGGGCTGCGAGGCCTGGCTGGTCGTAAATCAAGCCTTTCATGCCCGTAGTCAGTGTGCTGTGTGTGTGTGTGCTTTTGGGGGGGTTCATTTCCCCATGTCCCCCCGTCGGCGTTCAGAGAGGCGTATTTATAGAGAAAGCAAAACAGATGATGTGGCTAGGAGGGGCGCTGCACGAGAGCCACATCTGTGTCCAAGTCCCGCCAGCCCCCAACCCAAGATGGATCTCTCTGCCCCCAGGAGAGTGCAGGGCACTCCCAGCTCCCAGCTCCGGCCCCACATGGACACATCCCTGCAATGGACTGTGATCCCAGGGGGGGGG